>CM062811.1:519466806-520066806 GCA_031772625.1 Pinus tabuliformis
AGGCAGTGCGGGAGGTATAGCAATACTATGGAACCCTACAGAGATTACTGTAGATTACTGGATAAGCATGAAAAGAATACTCACGAGATGATTCCGACTAATTAGAAATAGAGAATGGTTTCTAGTCTCTGCAGTATACGGTCCTAATACCCGAGCGGAAAGTGGAAGCTTCCTCCTCCAACTACAACATCTTGGAAAACTCCACGAGGAGAAACTGTGGATGATAGCAGGGGACTTTAACTTGACAACATCAATAGAGGAGAAGAAAGGATATCTACAAAGAGAAGAGCTAGAGATGGAGAGGTTCAGGGACCTTCAAACAGAACTAAAATTGGTAGATATTCTAACCATAAATGGAAAATACACATAGAACAATCAAAGAGTAGGAAGCAGATAGATAGCCTACAGGTTAGATAGATTCTTAGCAATAGAACACTTCATTGGGAAAGATATTTTCTATGAAGCAACAATCCTCCCGTGTTTAGGGTCGGACCATTGGCCCATTAAATTAGAAATAGCTATGAATCATCAAAACCAAAATAGACCCTTTAGGTTTGAGGCATTTTGGCTAAGAGAACCCACCTTTATCGATAAAATAAAGAATTGGTGGAAGGAGACCGATACTGTGATGGAAGGAAGAAACCAAATGCACACCCTCCAACTCAAACTAAAAGACCTGAAAGGAAGGATAAAGAAATGGAACAGAGAATAATTTGGAAACATACAGAAGGAACAAGAAACACTCTAGATAAAGATGAAACAAATACAACAGAAAATCATAGAGGAATGAAGAAGCGAAGAGCTGGTAGAAGAGGAAGGACTGGTGCTAAATAACCTGGAATAAAAGAGAAAACAAGAGGAAATCCTTTGGAAACAAAAATCAAGAATCCAATGGCTAAAAGAAGGAGAAAGAAACATGAAAGTCTTCCATAAAGCAATGGTACAACATTGACAACAAAATAGAATCTTCTCCCTAAAGGACTAACAAGGCAATAGGCTAACTCAGAAAGATGAAATGGAGAATCTGCTGGTACAACATTTTAAAGGGCTCCTGACAGAACCAAATATCAGAAGGGAGGATAACATTTGAAAAATTAGTCAACATATCCCCAAACTAGTAACTATAGATCAGAATTTGGCTCTCCTAAGATTCATAACGAAAGCGGAGGTGGAGGAGGTAATAAAAAAGATGGCAAAGAATAAAGCACCTGGGCCTGATGGATTCACTTCAGAATTCTTTCAAGCTACGTGGAACTTCATGAGCCAAGACATAGCGAATGTAGTAGAAGATTCCAAATGCACCAAAAGAATGCATCCGACATTGAACACCACATTTCTAGCCCTAATACCAAAGACGGAGCACTCGAAAGAACCACAAGGATTCCGACCTATAGCGCTCTGCAATGTTATATATAAAATCTTAGCTACAATAATGGTGAACTGACTGAAACCAATACTACCTGGGTTGATATCCCAGTAGCAGACAGGTTTGTCAAAGGAAGACAAATAACAGACTGCATAGTGGTGGCACAAGAAGCAATACATTCATTGCAAAAATTCAAAAACCAAAGGGATGTTGATAAAATTAGACCTAGCCAAAGCTTATGACATACTAAATTGGGAATACCTCCAAAAAATCCTAAAGGCATTCGGCTTCGATGAAAGATGGATAAGTTGGTTAAGGTCAATGATAACCACTCTAGTTCTGTCAATACTGCTAATCGGATCACCTACAGAAGCTTTCAATGTGACCAGAGGGCTCAGGAAAGGAGACCCATTATCTTTGTTCCTATTTATCATCGTAGCTGAAGGATTAGGAAGACTCATAAAAGCTAAAGTATACAACGAACAATATAAGGGCCTAAGACTCTCGGGAAATGATCTCCCTCTAACCCACCAGCAATTTGTTGATGACATCATGCTATATGGACAGGCACTCAAAGAAGCAAAAAAAATAATGGAAATTAACACAGACTTCACAAGTGCCTCTGGGACAGAGATAAGTAAAGAGAAATCAAATATATATTTCTTCAATACGCCTGCACCCTCCCAAGCCTTCCTGGCAAGAACCATGGGATTTCGAATTGGGAATTTCCCTACAAAGTATTTAGGTACCCAGTTAAATGACCAACAAAACAGAGTGGCCAATTGGAGTACCTTGATGGGAAAGATTCAACAGAGAATGCAAAACTAGGAATTCAGGGCGTTGAATACCCCGAGCCGCATCATTCTACTAAAATTAGCACTTCAATCCATCCCGATATACCAACCTACTAGTCAAGCCACCGCTAAAACAATCTGCTAGAAAATGGTAGACATGTTCAAAAAATCCCTATGGCAAGGGTCGAGCACGACAAAGAAATGGGTGCTCCTATCCTAGAGCTGGCTCAGCAAATCCCTAAAAGAGGGAGGACTTGGACTTCAAGATCCATACATCCTGAATCAGGTAATGGGGGAAAAGTTGTGGTGGAGATGGACACAGGGAGGGGAAGACCTTTGGAAAAAACTATGGGAGAGAAAATATGATATGCCTAGGTCCCTAGAAGGAAAGTTGAGAAGTCAAAATGAGAAGAAGGGATTTGCAATATGGAATCCGTCTAGTGCCAACAGGGATTTGATCAGAGAGCATAACTTCAAGAGGGATTTCCCATCATATTAGGGTGGCAGGTCTCAGATCTATAGTGCACGGGAAGCATAAACAATTGGGGATGTTGGAAAGAGCATTCCTAAGATCTATGCAACATTGGATAATAGGAAGGTGGATCACCATGCATCTATTATCGAGATGGAAGGTAAGATTTATGATCAAGTTGTTTCTATTTTGATTGACCTTGGATATAATTATATTTATGTTAACCCTGACCTAGTGGATAAGTTTGGTTTGAGAAAAGAAGCGCATGCATGATCTTGGTTAGTGTAGTTGGCTATAGGTACTAAGAAAAGAGTTCATTATTGGGTAAGAGCTTGTGCATTTGAGTTGAATGGTATGCTTACATCAACGCATCTAAATGTACTTCCATTGGGATCATACAATATGATTTTGGGTGTGGATTGGTTGTATCTACACAGGACAAATGTGGATTGTTATGACAAGGCTATTGAGTGCTTGGATGATAATGGAGAACAAAGAATCTTACAGGGTAAGAAGAAGGCTACATCAATCAGAATGGTTACAACTATGCAGGAAAAGCATAGTTGCGAGAAAGGGTGTGGGTTATTTGCAGTGCATATTTCCAGTGATAAAGATAAGGATATTGAGGAGGAGAAAGTCTTGAATAGGTTCCCAATTCTACAATAGTTTCAAGATGTATTCCCAGTAGGGATTTCAGATTTTCCAACTCGCGAGGAAGTAGAATATTCTATTGAGTGGTACCAGGTGCAGCACCAACGTCAAAGGCACCTTACAATATGAGCACTCCAAAATTAGTGGAATTGGAGTTGCAGTTGAAGGAAATGCTAGATAAGGGATACATCAAGCCAAGTGTGTCACCTTGGGGTCTACTAGTGTTGTTCGTAAAGAAGAAGGATGGTACTCTCAGGTTGTGCATCAATTACAGACAACTGAACAAGGTAACCATCAATAATAGGTATATGTTGCCAAGGATTGATGATATTTTTTACCAGTTGAAGGGAGCATCGATGTTCTCGAAGCTTGACTTGATATCAGGATACCATCAGGTATGAATTAAAGAAGAGGAAATCTACAAGACTGCTTTCCAAACTAGGTATGGGAATTATGAGTTTTTTGTAGTTCCTTTTGGTTTGACTAATACTCCAACTACTTTTATGTGTTTGATGAAAAATGTGTTTAATCCTTATTTGAACAAGTTTTTTATTGTATTCATTTGATGATATATTGAAATATTCTAATAATGAGGAAGATCATACCAAACACTTAGTAGCAGTATTGAGATTTCTAAGAGAGCATCAGTTTCTTTCAGACATAGATACATTACTTGGGACATGTTATCTCCAAGGAAGGTATAGTACTGTATCGGGAAAATAAAAGAGCTATCATGGAATGGGAAGCTCCTAGGAATGTGGATGAGGTTAGAGTATTTATGGGGTTAGCAGGTTACTATAGGAGGTTCATCAGAAACTCCTCACATATTTCCTATCCTATTGCATCGTTGTAAAGGAAAGGAAAAAAATTTGAATAGACAGAGGAATGTGAAACAATTTTTGAGCAATTGAAGTTGTTGAAAAATTCTCAAGTTCTAAAGATTGCAGGTATAGATATTTAGTTTGTGGTATGTAAAATGTTTTGCAAGAAAGGACTTGGTGGAGTCCTAATGCAAGAGGGACATGTAGTATGCTATGAATCAAAGAAATTGAATGATTATGAACAAAATTATGTGACACATGATCTTGAGTTGGCAGCAATCATTCATGCATTAAAGATGTGGAGACACTATCTTCTTGGTAGGAGGTTCATTCTAATGAGTGATCACAGTGGACTGAGATACTTGTTTGATTAACCAAATATGAATTCTAGGCAAGCTAGATGGTTGGCTATGATCATTGAGTTTGAATTCGAGATCAGGTACATCAAGGGTAAGGAGAAAAGGGTTGCATATTCTCTTAGCAAAGGAGTATAGGTAAATCACATAGAAACTATGCGTTCATATGGGACGGATTTACAAGATCAAATATTACAAACATGACAATAGGATGAGAGGTATAGGGAGCTTAGGCACAGGTTACAACAACATGGTACAGGTGGATGTGGACTATCATCTCACAGCCAATGGTTTGGTCATATCTAGGGACAAAATATGTGTGCTAGACAATAATGAGCTCAAGAAGCTTATATTGAGGGAATTTCATGTTAAGCCATATTTAGGTCATCCGGATATCAGAAGACATTGACAGTGGTGGAGAAGTTCTACTATTGGACGAATATGAAGAAGGAATTGGTAGAGTTTGTGGCTAGATGTTTAGATTGTCAACAGGTAAAACCAAAGTGCAAGCATCCAAGTGGTCTACTACAATTGATTCCAATTTTAGATTCAAAATGGGAGGTCATTTTTATGGATTTCATTATAGGTTTTCGAGGAAATCTAGAAAGCATGATTCTATTATGGTTGTGGTTGACATGTTGAAAAATTTAGCACACTTCATAGCGGTTAAGACTACTTGTTTAGATAGCGAGGTAGCTTAGGTATTCATCAGGGATATAGTGAGATTGCATGGTGTTTTGAAGAATATTGTATCTAATAAAGATTCCAAGTTCACTTCTAGGTTTTGGAAAGATTTACTTGCAAGTTTAGGTACATGGTTGGCCTTCAGTATAACTTATCATCCGAAAATAGATGGCCAAACATAGAGGGTCAACAGGATTCTAGAGGACTTGTTGAGAATGTATGTTATGCATCAGTAGCAGAAGTGGGAAGAGTATCTTCCATTGGTATAGTTTTCTTACAATAATGGGTGCTAGGATTCACTGAGGATGAGTCCATTTAAGGCACTTTATGGGTAGATTTGTAATACTCCTATCAGCGGGAGTGATCCAGTGAACATGGTACTTATAGGACCAGACGTGTTGGCAGACATGGAACAGGCAATGCAGGTTATCAAGAAAAACCTAAAGGAAACACAGGATATGAAGAAAAGTTATGCAAATCAACACAAGACATTTAAGGAGTTTTAGGTTGGGGAGCATGTGTATTTGTGCATCAAACCCAAGAAGAGATCCTTGAGGATTGGGTCATATGCGAAGCTGGAACCTCGGTATTGCGAGCCTTTCAAGATGCTTGAGAGGATTGGACCAGTGGCCTAAAGACTTGCACTACGTCTGACAATGAAATTCCATGATGTTTTCCATGTTTCATTGCTTAAGAGATATGTAAAATATATTGATCTTGTTATTGATTGGTATGTATTGTAAGTGGAGCTAGAAGGAGAATTCCAGTCGGAACCTTAGTGCATTTTGCAGTGGAAATAGCTCATGCTCTGGAAACGAGCAATCGAGCAAGTTACATTGCAGTAGAAGCACATTGGGCCCGATAAAGCTACATGGGATATGGATGATCAGATGTCAACTATGTATCCTTCATTATTTTTTGGTGAAGGCAAATGAGTTTTTAGTATATGTACATATATATGTATAGTTTTTATTTTAAATACTGCAATGAGTTTTGTTATAAATCTCCAATAAGTGATATGGGTATCATGTTGTTATGTTTGTCGTGTTGGTTTCTTTTTAGCAGGCCGATCATTGTAAATATTACATCGAGCTAAGTTATAAAGTTTCATAATCAATGTGTTTTGGTTTTCAATAGTCTTGTTGGTTGTACGTATCATAGAACATTGAGGACGGTGTTCCCCTAAGAGGAAAGGGTCTGTAATAGCCTCAGGTTAAAATTTCATGTAATAAAATTTAATAATGGAAAAATAAGACCAAGGTCATGGGACACATATTCCAAGATAAATGTTGAGAAAAACATCCTAGTGGGTGTTCATTTGATTTATTGTGGCTAAGGAGAAACTGGAAAAGGAAACGACAAAGGATTTGAAAAGGAAAAGAAGAATTTAATTGGAATTTTATTTATGAAAATAATGGAAAATATGAGGAAAAGGAAGGTGGAAGGTCATAGGTTGCATGTGCAAAGGAAATTGAAGGAAAATGAAGAAAATAGAGGCCTCATTAATAAAAATCCTTCTAAGGATCAGTTGATAACTTTTTCTAGTTCAATTTTGGAGCTCTCTCTATTCTCTCTTTCTCATACTCTTGCACACATAGTGAATTCTTGGAGCACTCTAGCATTAGAGAAAGAAAGGTAAAGGAAGCATAAGAAGCAAAGGGAAGAAAATATTAAGCAAGGAAGAGTTGGATCAAGCAGCTACAGTGGGATTACTTGCAAGTATTGAATTCCATGTATGATTTCCTTGCTAGTTTTCGCATGCATGGCACATGCATGTGTGTGTTTGGTTCTCTTGTTGTTATTGGTGTTTGTTTTCCTAGGCGTGATAGTGGTTTCATCCTTGCCTTTCCATTTCTGGATAGTCTGTGTGTGATGGGGTTCTTTCATTTGGTTGAGCTAGATTGTCAGATGGTTTTGGAACCGAGTGAAGTGGTTTCAAGAAAATTCCCAAGGGCCTAGGAATCTCTTAACTGATAATGGTGGGATACACAGTAAAGCCTAAGGGTGGAGATGGGAAGATTCCTCAAGGTATTGGTGAAGAAATATGGAGGCATACATGTTTGTTTAGGCCTAGTGATCCCTTGACCTGTAATGGTGGGATTGCAGTAAAACCTAGTAGTGTATATTTCATGTTTGGGCCTCGGAATCCCTTGACTGGTAATGGAGGGATACATAGTAAAGCCTGGTTGTATAGATGAGGGTTTCAGTCCTGGAAATCACTTAACCGGTAAGGGTGGGATATTTAGTAAAGCCTGAGGAAGCCTTGGGTGGTTTTTTTGTGAGTTCCACATTCATATGGCACGAGGGTGATTGGATGAAAGAAATATTTGGTTCAGCCCAATCTATGGTACATGGAAGTCCCTAACTTGGATGAATTTTCATATATTAATAAGAGCTCGTTTCCTCTTCTATTTTATGAGTAAATGTACTAATGGTTGTTGTATTATTGTTATTATTATGGTTATATGCTAGTTATAAGCATGGTTTCATTTCAGTCTTTAGTTATGGCTCTCATCATGTTTTGATTAGTAGATGAATGGTTAATGAATGCATGACCTAATAGATGTTATTTTAGCTATTGTGAGAGGGAATCAGGTCTTCTTGGTGATTCTCAAATATGTATGAGATCCCTATGACTAGATATGTAATTATGACCTGTAGATTACATGTTCATGATGTGTTTGATGAAATGATTGTCATGGTTAATCCTGGTTAGTTCAAGTTCTTATCTAAGTTTTGTGTGGAAGGCCTTCTCTTCGCTATTGATTATTCTGAAATGTTTCATCAAGTTCTGGCTAGTGGTCTGGAGACTTGCCCTGAAAAAGTGCCTCAGATCTCGTGGTCATAAGCATAAAACTAGGTACAAAAGACTGCAGCCACTCCCTTGTAGGCTTATGCATGTGACTAGTGGGTTACAGTCGAATTTAGGCAGTGATGTGCCAGCATCTGGTAGTCCAGGTCATTGAAAAATAAGTTTAACTCAGGGTTTAGGCACTTAGAAGGGTGGTTTAACCCTTGGGGTTCCTGTAGCACCTGAGGGAAGTCAGTAAGGTTTTGGTTTGTTGATTCCACTTCCTTAAGGTGATTTAGGATGTTGAGTCATATAATAGTAACTCTTTGTCATATTTACCCCGGTGGACCAGTAAGCATGGATAAGTGTGGGATGAGGGTGTTACATGAAACATGAATATGGAATCACAAGCTAGTAGGGTGGGGGGTCTCCTTTTCCCCACCCTAAGTTTCCCCTCCACTTCCTTTTCTCCCATTATGAATAATTCATCAACTTTTCCTTTCTTAATACATATATGGTTTTATGAATGTGAATTTGTAAAAATAGAAATTGCTTATAGATTGTAAATAGCTTCTTCATTTCGTGTACACTTCTTGACTACTAAAACATTTTCACCATATATATATATATATATATATATATATATATATATATAGATATAGATATAGATATATATATAATGAACGTGTTCGCTACATCAAATGAAAAGCTAAAATAAACTCAACACTTAATATGCCTATGCTAATATTGGAAAATGTAGCAACATATTATTAATTGACTGTATATGTCATGACATCGTAGTATATTTTATATTATTTCAAAACCTTAAAAAATGTGTATTGCAATAGATACTTTAGTAGGGATAGAACCTATTTTGATAACAAAGAGAGAATAAGAATTCTTGTAGACTATTTGCAATAAAGGGATCAAACTATTCACACTATATTTGTTCATTGGTATGACAAGAAAAAAACTCAAATGCGCTTATAACTAGTGAAGGCAGTGACGAATAAAGGTGGACATATTGAAGGCTTTGTATCTAAATTAACTATAGCTCTTCAAAGATGAACATCTTAAAAATTTCTTATTGCAATATGAATATGAAATCACAAGCTAGTAAAATGGGAGATCTTCTTCAAGCCCACCTTAGGTTACCCTTCCACTACCTTTGCTCCTACTACCAGTGATACATCAACTTTTCTTTTCTTAATACATAAATAGTTTTATAGATATGAAATTATAACTAAAAATATTACTATCAAACTATAAATAGCTTCTTCATTTTTTTACACGCCTTGACTACTCAACCAATTTCACTCTCCATACAAAGAAAATATATATATATATATATATATATATATATATATATATTTATTAATTTTTAATATAATTTTTATAACAATAATTTATATTTATTATACATTAATTTTTTTTTATTAAGGTCATATTATATAATTCATTTACATATAATAATTTCATTAAAATTATACATATAATTAAATTAAAACTATTTGTTAAAAGTTTTGAACACTAATATTAATCTTTCAACTTTAAACTTTAGTTTTAAAATTCTTATACAGTGAATCATATAACTTTTGATTAATAATAAATATTATTGAATAAATTGATATAACAAATACACCAATAACTTGTAAAGAATATGTTTTTTCACCTAGATACAGTCCACCATTAGACTTTAGCCCAAGCATAAACACGTTTTTAACTATTAAATCCACTACTGCATGATATTTTATTTTTATAAATGTACATTGCATTGTATGGTCATTCACATTTTTCTCAATTTTCTAATTTACAGATGGTTGTACTATTGTGTGTATGTTAAACAAAAAGACAAAAGACTTGACCTGATCAATGTCATTTCTGTAACAAAAAGACAATAAATTTTGGGAACAATTACCACCTTCGAAGTCATAAAGTGTATTTTTTTTGTACATCATTATTAAGAAAGTAATTATAACGAAATGAGAAAGCCGTTGAAATAAAGGATAACATTCGAAAAAAAAAGTAATATAACAAAAATATTAATGATATATAAACTTCCAAAAAATTTAGAAGGTTTTCTCGATATATGTTTAGGGTTTTTTAATTTTATTTTATGGTAATTATTTTTGTCATATTTTATATTTTATATTAAGTTTGTGTTATAGCATAAAGTAAATTGTGGAAATTATGATTTTATTTATTTATTATTAAGGAAAAATCATTTTTTTATACATAGAAAATGTGAAGAAAATAGATTTTGTATATACATTAAAAAGTGTATTTTGTGTATATATATAGAGTATACTGTCAAGAAATAAAAATGACATGAATAATTTACTAAACTAAGAGCTGATAAGGTACATAATTTCACTAGTATAATAAAATTGTGAAGATTAATAGTCCACTCCAATCAAAATAGCCCCAAAAATATTCCATTGTAAGAGCTATGAAAAAAGAGCAAACTAGTCAACATTAAAAGGAAAAAGATTAGGTGCAGAAAGGGTTCTTGTTTTGATCAGTAAACAACAAAAAACCAATTGTAGCAAGAAACCATGAACAATTCAACAAAATATGTGCCAAGAGCTCAAACTGGAAACCAGGAACATCTAGAAGTGGGCCCTATTAAAATATTGATGAGACTCCTAAAATTGGTCATTGATCTATATCAACTAAATAATTGATTTAATAAGTATCAACTAATTAGACCTATAGAACCATCATTGATACCCACAATTCAATATATTAGCCACCTTAGAAACCAACCAGACCCAATCCTCTTTACAATAACTATTAAGCTTAAATTGAAAAGCCAAATATTTGATACTTTGTCCCAAAGGTTTTAAGACATAAGGGGAAAAATGTGAAATAAGACGAAGCTCCTCATCAGATAGATTATTATCTGAAATAATGGACTTTTGGAAATTGATCAACATTCCAGTTGCACATCTAAATAGAGTAAGTAAATACACCAACAATGATATATCCCTCACTTCGCGAGTTGAATATTAAGATATCACCTACAAATAACAGATGGTTGTGACAACCAAATTATGAGAAATATGGATACCATGGAAAGCCTCTCGAATATTTGCATCTGAGAGAAGCCTACTTAGACCCTCCACCACTAGTAAAAAGAGTAAAGGGGACAAAGAACAATCTTGGTGAAGACCCCTTTAAGCATTGAAAAAGGAGAAGCAACAACATTAACTAGAACAACAAAAGATAAAAATTATATACATGACATTACCTAGTTTATGAAATTGATATAAAAACCCATATGTGTAAGCAGGAAACATGATATATATCCAATTAACCCAATCATAAGCCTTTGATAGACCAATTTTTATAACTGGCCCTATTAGCTTATGGATTTTAATGCTATGTAAAACTTCCTAAGCCTGGCCTCATGAATTTGTTTGGCTTCAAAGAATGCAAATTATTTAAAGGATATATATATATAGAAAGGATGGGATTGAGTCTAGAAGCAATAACATTTGGATAATGTTGTATATGTCATTGCATAAATATATGGGACAAAAGTTAGAGAAAGAGAGAGGGTGACTAGACTTTGGAATGAGAGTTATAAATGTTGAATTAAAAGCAGGTTATATATGACCTTCCTTTCTCGATTCTTAAATAACAACGACTAAATCTTGACTAAGAACATGAATGATCTCAAGGAATAATTCAAGACCCCACCCATCTATTGCAGGGCTTTTGTCTAAAACAATGCAGCACCACCTTAGTCTCTTCCACACAAAATTCCTCCATTAAATCCTTGCGTTCCTCATCCTCAATCATTCTCAGAAAGAACTAAGAAATTTGTATAACTTCTGAAATAGAAAGATACCAAGGAGCCCTAAAAATGTTTTCAAAATATTTCTTTCCCAAATTTGTTAACCCATGAAAAGAAGAGGTCTCGAAACCTTGGTCATCCTGTAGACTCCATATTATATTCACCAATTTCTTCTTTTTGGCATGAGCTTGAAAATTTTTGTATCTCATCGCCACTTTTTAGCCAAATAGCGCTATTTTTGAGACACCGTTCATCCTCCCTAATTTTTAAAAGGTCAATCCTATGACTCTCCAACCTACAATGATAGGCACAAGATTTCCATGAGTAAAATCCTTCCCTGGGAGAATTAGAGATAGGTTCTAATTCGTTTCCAATCTCTTCCAACTCTTGAGACTTTGATATTTTCTTCTTCTTATCCCACTCCTTGATTTTTATTTGGTGCTTTGAATATTAGCTTCAAAATGGGCAGATGTTGAGACATCCATCGAAATGGAAAAAGAAATCCATGAAGATTTAATCAAGGAAATAAAACCCTCATCATTTACCCAATCTGAATTCAATTTAAAAGGATAAGCAAGTTTGTTGGAAAAAAATTTGATTTCCATGAAAATGGGGGAATGGTCTAATATTACACCCTCACTAATCCATTAACGAACCATACAAAGAGAATCCATAAGTGCCTCAAAAATAAGAAACCTATAAATTTTTTGGCTGTCCAGTCAAAACCAGATCTCATATTCCTCCAAGTAGGGATAAGCTTAACTACATCCACATCTATCAACAAATTCCAAATAACAAGACTTCTAAAATAATTTTCCAAAGGATCTGGTCTGGTCTGAGGACCCCAAGATTTAGATGAACCAAAAGAAAAATTAAAATCTCCACCAATTATGAAATTATTCGAGCTAAAAAAGGATTGATTGAATATCTCATCTTAGAAATCCATCCTATATTCTAATAAACCATATACATTTATGAGTAAGATGGTTTGTCCCAGAATCAGAGGAGAAATATCGATACCTATGGTATATTCCATACTCCAAATGTTAGAAATCAGAACATACTTGGGATTCCGACCCACAAGCATACCACCCAAATGACCAAATGCATCTATAGCCACAAAAGGCCATCCCTTCAAAATGCAATCTAAACAAGAATAAATCTTTTCATCGTTTCCAAAAGTCTCTTGCAGGAAGATAATATCTAGAAGATTTACTTCATCAATCCTTTTCAATGCTTGTTTTTAAGAGGGACAAGCAAGACCCCTGCAATTAAAAGACACAATTTTCATGATGGAGGAACATCAAAAGCTTGGATTGCTATAAGGATCCTCCTAATGGATTGTTGTTTACCAACAACAAGATCAACTCTTGCTTTATCCTTATCTAAATGAAGGAAATATTTTCGACCACAACTATGACCCTCATCCACTAAAAGGGATAACTCACTCATACTCCATGTAATTCCCCCACTCTGAGGAGTCACCAACCTAGATCGAAGATTATATAAAATCAAACACATTATTAAGTTTGGTGACATTTTATCTTTAAATTTTGGTTTTCAATGTTTTTCAAATTAATTTTTTTTTTATTTCATTTTAGATTTTCTTTGGTTAGAGTTTATAGCCTCGAGCTAGCTATTTTTTGGTTTCATACTCTCTAAACTTTTTTATTTTGAATTCTTAAACAACTTTGGTCCTTCTATTGGTTTAGCTTCCCTATTAACAAGCAAACGTGGATGAGAGTATATATTTTTCATTTGATCTAAGTAATGAAATATTTTTCTTGAAAAAAAAGGTTCCATTGCAACATTTTCTTTTATATAGTTCTAAGTCTTTTTTAAATTTTCAAGTAATATTGGAAGACATCATAGTTTCCTTGTTAGCATCATATATATCAAAGACTAAGAGAGATAAAATTTCTTGAAGTGCAAACCTTTCCTCAGATTTTTTACTCTATAAAAAGTTTGCACCTCATAATATTTGAACCCTCTTGGGACTTAATAGATTTAGGGTCGAGACATGGATCTAGGTTGGTTTTAATCGTGGATGGTCACACAAAATCTGTAGATGATAAAAAATATGTGTATTTATATGGCTAAGTTTAATATGGCCATCTAAAGTTTACTCACTTTCCTTAGTTGGTTGAATATATAGAGAATATTATTGAGAAGGATCGATGTCAATCCATCTTGAATTTTTAATATAGTGACACAATTTGAAAATAGACCAAAATTATTATATGTGTGAGATAAATATAATAATTTCAAATACCTAGTTTGGTCAATGCATTGAGGACATAAACAATATTATGTAGAAGTATACATCAAGAATTACATTAGGAATATATAGAATATAAATAAAGTAGCAATGTCAAATGATGAAAAATATACATTGAAATCAATATATGGACACTAAAATCAATGCATTGACTTCAATGTACATGTCAGTTTCTAGATGCATTAATTTAAGTTTACATGTCAATTTCAAATACATCAATTTTAATATACATGTCAATTTATATTTCTATTTCAATTTTTAACATATTGAACTTAATCTTCAATTCCTATTTATATTTCCGTTCAATATACATAATATACATAATTCCTTATTTCATTTTAGTGTACATGTCAATTTCAATTCCTCTATTAATTTCAATTTAATGCCAATTTGTATTTAATTCTAACTTTATTTCTATATAATATACATATACATCATCATTGATTTCAATGTACATGTCAATTTCTTATTCATTGACTTTTAGTGTAAATGTCACTTTCAACTTTTACTCTATACATAATCATTGATTTCAATGTACATGCTAATTACACCGTAAGGCGTTTCCCTTTGAAATAACTCCCCTATCAGCCACTATGTCCTTGTTTGCACCATTGGATCGAATGTTAGAGGATTGAAATGTTTTAAACCATTAGATTATCTGCTAACTACCTAACTAACTCACAAAAGCCTACTAATGTCTCTTCCACCCAACTATGAAATACAATACGACCTGTCATGTATCTCTGCCATTGTAGGCCGAATTATTTTTGGTGCCACATCAAATTCTGTGTGTGAGGTAGCGGGGAGGTTTACCCAGGCTTGGGGGCAGAGACATATCATCCCGCCAATTAATCCCAAGCCAACTTTGTCCCAAGCCAACTCTATATCTGATCTAGCTGTCTAGGCTTGGGGGTAGAGTGATCCAGGTGGATATTGGTGGCCACCTGCCAATTCCACTTGGACCCCCACCATTGCTTCTTTCAGTTTTTCAGTTTCCTTAATTGTAGCACAATTTACTATTTTTAGCAGTTTTTCAGATCCTAAACTTCCGGAGCCGTTTTAAGGCCCTAAACGATGTTTTTTTGGAAATCTACCACTAGCAATTATATGTCTAAAATCATCTTTTTCGTTGTATTCCTCAGAGAGATCTTTCCAACGGGTTATCATGCACGTAAAACGGAGATAATATGACCAAGTCGCGACCTCGGGAAGTTGGTTGTCTAACTCACCCCAATGGAGCCCATAAACTCTTGGTGTTACATCTCCTCGGGTTAGGGTTTTGGTTGTTTAGAGTTTTCTCTTATTGTTTAATAGAAAAAGGCACTTGAGCCTCATTGTAAGGCAGTTCAGAGTCTTGTAGCCACCACATCTCTTCTCAGAGATAAGCTACCATCGCCCTAGCTGGTTTATTTCTATTTCTGTTTGTAAGCATATTTCATAATTTTACATTAATGAAATGAAGTATTATTTCCGCTGCATCTCTATGTTTATGTTTATCTCTATAATTTGTTGTGTTCTTGCTTAAATCCGGATCATAGAGACATATCATTATTCCAATTAATCCCAAGCCAACTCTATATCTGATCTAGTCGTTTGATGTAGGGGTGGTTTTTTCACTTTTGGGACTTGAATCTCTGGGTTTCAAGAAGCCTATATTCCTCGGGTGATAAATCTTTGGTAATACATATTGCTTTGATGTTAGTTAAGATGTTGTATTGAAATTGATTTGCAGTTAGTTAATGGCCATTTAATATTGTTGACCTCGTATCAGTCAGAATTAGTAGGTCACCTCCTACTGGATTCTTTTCCAGGAGCAAAGATGGAGACTGGGATAAATGGAGGTAAATCGGGAATCTTCATTGTGGGTGAGAAGAGCTTCCCGTAATTTCGTTGCCGATGAGAAATCATTGATGTTTGGTTCATTTTTCATCATCGTAAGATTTTTCCTTTTTTCCCATCAACTTGAGAAATCATTGATGTCTAGTTCATTTTTCATCATTGTAACATTTTTTTTTTTTTTCCAATCAACTTGTTTCTGGCTTTTAGGGGCAATTCCACATTTTTGTTTTTGCCTTTTAGGAGCAATCTCATAATTTTGTTTTGGTTGAGAAATCATTGATGTCTGGTTCATTTTTCATCATTGTAGGATTTTCTTTTTTTCCTATCAACTTGGTTCTGTCTTTTAGGAGCAAACTATTTTTTCCGGTGTTTAAAATTATGGTATTTGTTTATTTGGTGAAAGTGATTGTTGAATTCAGAAACTAATGTGAAAATGGTACAATTATCTAATTCAGTGAGTTTTGTTCATACCTTTTTTTCAATTAGTTTATTTTATTGTTTTTTTTGTAGGATTTTTTTTTTTGGTAGGATTTTCTATCAACTTGGTTCTCACTTTTAGGAGCAAACTATTTTTTCGTGTGTTTAAAATTATGGTATTTGTTTTTTTTGGAAGTTGAATTTAGAAAATAATGTGAAAATGGTACACTTATCAAATTGAGTAAGTGTTGTTAATACAAAATTTTCAATTAGTTTAGTTTATTGTTTTTAGGATTATTGAAATCTAAATATTAAAATATAAAAATGTCAAATTTAAATTTTTTTTTTCAAATAATCCACTGTATTTAAATTAAATTAATGCAAGAAATTATATATATATGAAAACCCAAATTCAAAAAAATAAAAATAAAAAAAGTTCAACTATCTTGTCTACGAACATCCATATATAATCTAGAAAAAGAAGTATTCCTTATCCCCATGTGTGTTCATATACTAGCATTAAAAAAGGTTATTCCTTATCCTCATGTATGTTCATATATTAGCATTAAAAAAGGCTCATGTGTCTTGCTCATAATAGATTATCAGATAATAACAAAAAAAATTCTATTAAAAAAATAATAGATAAAAGAGATAGAAGAGATGCCAAGGGCTAACCCAAGAGCACTTGAAATTGTCATTGCCCTTAATCCAAGTGAAATCTAATTTTGAATATTCCATTTAAAGCAAATGAGTAAATTAAAAGTTAAATTCAAAATTTGTTTTTTTATTTTTATTTTTTTTATTATATGATGGGAAATGGTATTTTTAATTACTCAAGATAATGGGAAGAAAAATCAATATAATCAAATATGTTTACTCTGAAATGACAATCATTTTGAATTAATGAAATTGCAAATATTTACTATTAATATCGTACCCAAGAGCACTTGAAATTGTCATTTACCTTAATCCAAGTGCAATCTAATTTTGAATAAATTTGAATATGGCATTTAAAGCAAATGATTAAATCAAAAGTTAAATTCAAAATCTGATTTTTGTTTTTTTATGATGGGGAATGGTATTTTTTAATTACTCAAGATAATGGGAAGAAAAAGCAATATAATCAAATATGTTTACTCTAAAATGACAATCATTTTGAATTAATGAAATTGAAAATATTTAATATTAATATTGTACAATCTTGTTATAATGGGGAAATTCTAGGGTTTCAAATCTTTTTTTACATTAACAAAAACCATTACATTAATTCAAATTGTAAATTTTGGCAAATATTGTTTAATTGGATTATGTGGATGGGAAAATGGAAAATGGCTTAAAATGTAGAATGTTATTCAACATTTAAACATTTTGACTAGTAGAATTGCATAAAAATTAAATAAAATACATAAGTTGGATCTATCTTGGTTATTCTCAAATTATATATTATATTATTTTATTATAATATAATAAAAAATATAAGAAAGATGTTTATAAAAAATATGATAAGCTAACTTTTACAAATATGAGGAGCATTTCCCCTGATCGGGGTGATAATGGCAGCGATCAGGGCAATTAATACAGAGCAGGTAAGAGAGGATGATGAGGCAAAAGACAGTCAGGTAATGATGAAGGAGGACAGAGGGATCATCAGCAAAGGTATCATATCGAGAAGGGACGACGATGAGGCAATGAAGGAAGAATCTGGTGGAGGTAATACGACAGAAATTGGACGTGGGAATGACCGCATAGAAGAAGGACGAAAGGAGGTGGGTGGTGATGAAATCGGCAGGTGGCAGGTGAAGCGAGTGACGAGAGACGAGGAGAATCGGCGAAGGAGACATCATAAAGGAAGGCGAGATAAACAGAGGAGAATGTTAAACAATTGTGCCGAGGATTTGCGAAGAGACAGAGTAGTGAAAGCTCTGGGCAGGTTAATAGAAAGGCAGAGAAGGCGGAGAAGACAAGCGGACAACGCCGGAAGGAAGTATCGAATGGCGACAAGGAGGAGAATGAGGAACGACGAGGATGAAGACAACAGAGGATGGAGAAGCCAGGGAAAGAAAGGGAAAGGAATCGAAGAGGGAGAAATGGCAGAGGAGTATCAGACGATCCAAGATGACACGAAAGAAGAAGTAGAAATGTTTGACTCGGACCAGGATAGAGGGGAACAACCGCGAAAGAAGATATGGAAGGATGCGGGGTCAGCAAAGGATAAAATACAGGAGGACAGGGAGCAGGTAGACAGGAGTAACAAATGGCGAGAGGAGAGAGGTGACTTCGGAAGCACCTCAGGCATGAAGAGTCGGGGAGGTAGGGGAAATTACAGGAACAGAGGAAGAGCAGGACGGGGACGAGGACAACGCAGCAGAGGAAGAGGAGGATCGGAAGGGAGATGGGTAGAGAATGAACCAACACCAGCAAGAAAATACAGGAAAACATTAAAGAAGAGGATTCAGTTTGTGGAGGAAGCCTACTGTGAGAACACCAATAAAGACATCAGAAGGATAATCCAGCATCTGGAGGAAGAAGCGACCCAGGGGCAATCAGGGTCAGAAATGGAAGACTGGGAATACCTCCTCCTGGATCCAGGGAACACGAGAGGCCGCATGACTCTGTATAAACAGGCCTTGCATGTTTACTGGGTCATGAAAAGGCTGCTGGCGAAGGCGATGGAACAAGTGGCCATGGAGATGGCAGAACTGTCACAGGGAATCCCAAACTTGAAGAAAGAATTGCAAAACATTCAGGTCACTCTGATAATGCAGGATAAAAAACTGGAGGAGATTCAACAGCTGATAAAGGAAACCAACCCGGGTATAAAGAAAGAAGAGGAGCAGCAGGAAGTCATGGCGGACTAATACTGGAAGATATGTATATACTGTCTGTAGTTTTTTGTGAAAACGGTTGAATAGTTTAGTTTCTATTTTCAGTTAAGAATGCAAAAAAGAAGCAGTAGTAATATTTTTGGATGTATAGTTTACATAGCATGGACAAGAAGAATCAGTATCTTTTGTTTTTGGATGGCTGTCAAAAACTTAAGGTGGCCAACAGACCCGGTTTCCCCTCGGGGCGGGTTGAGGCCACCATGAAAATGTAATGGTTTCAATTCGAAGTAATGGAAAAAGAATGGTCCCTCCTTAGTTTACAAAAAAATATGAGGAGCATTTTATTATAAAATAGAAACAAAATAATGAAACCAATATTTTTTTAGAAGTTTTTGAGATTAATGGTTTAATTATTATTGTATAAAAAAATAATTTTAATATTTTTTAAGACTTTTAACAAATGGATTGTTATTTAACTATGATACTTTTTTAATAAATTAAAAAAAAAATACTGATATTTTGTTGTAAAATAATTTACATACATGAGGCTTAAAATTATCAATCATTATAAAACCAATATTATTTTTTGAAGTTTTTGATATTAATGGTTTAATTATTATTGTATAAAAAATAATAATTTTAAGAGTTTTTAAGACTTTTAACCAATTGATTATTATTTAGCTATGATACTTTTTTAATAAATAAATAAAAATGATATTATGTTGTGAAATAATTTACATATATAAGGCTTAAAATTATCATTCATTTAATTAACAACTTAGATTTGACCATTGTCCATTCATATTGTATTTGGAGTAGATACTATCTCAAATAAAACAATCTTGTTGTTCATATTTTATGCCACTAATGTTCATCCCAATTTTTGTTGAAAAGGGATTTCCCATATGACTTTAAAAGGTTGTTATATATAGTTGTAAGCAATATCCCATGTAATTGTGCAACTCTGGTCTAAGAAGAGTTTTTCCAATCTGAAATGACAATCATTTCGAATTAATGAAATTGCAAATATTTAATATTAATATTGTACCCAAGAGCACTTAAAGTTGTCATTGCCCTTAATCCAAGTGCAATCTAATTTTGAATATATTTGAACATGCCATTTGAAGCAAATGATTAAATTAAAAGCTAAATTGAAGATTTGATTTGTTTTTTTTATGATGGGAAATGATATTTTTTAATTCCTCAAGATAATGGGAAGAAAAATCAATATAATCACTTATGTTTACTCTGAAATTGCAACCATTTCTAATTAATGAAATTGCAAATATTTAATATTAATATTGTACAATCCTGTTATAATAGGGGAATTCTGGGGTGTTGAATCTTTTTTTTACATTAACAACAACAATTCCATTAATTCAAATTGTAAATCTTGGCAAATATTGTTTAATTGGATTATGTGGATGGGAAATTGGAAAAAGGCTTAAAATGTAGAATATTATTCAACATTTAAACATTTTGACTCGTGGAATTGTATAAAAATAAAATAAAATAAATATTTATAAAGATCGAAAGTTAAGTTGGATCTATGTTGGTTATTCTCAAATTATATATTATATTATTTTATTATAATATAATAAAAGTATAAGCAAGTGTTTATAAAAAATATGATAAGTTAACTTTTATAAATATGAGGAGCATTTTATTATAAAATAGAAAAAAAAATTAATAAAACCAATATTTTTTTAGAATTTTTTGAGTTTAATGGTTTAATTATTATTGTATAAAAAAAACAATTTTAATAGGTTTCAAGACTTTTAAGAAATTGATTGTTATTCAACTATGATACTTTCTTAATAAATTAAAATAAATAGGTTGATATTTTGTTGTAAAATATTTTACATACATGAGGCTTAAAATTATCAATCATTATAAAGCCAATATTATTTTTAGAAGTTTTTGAGATTAATGGTTTAATTATTATTGTACATAAAAAAATTATTTAATAGTTTTTAAGACTTTTAACCAATTGATTGTTATTCAACTATGATACTTTTTTAATAAATAAATAAAAATTATATTCGGTTGTAAAATAATTTACATATATAAGGCTTAAAATTATCTATCATTTAATTCACAATTTAGATTTGACCATTGTCCATTCATATTGTATTTGGCTTAAAATTATCGATCATTTAATCAACAATTTAGATTTGACCATTGTCCATTCATATTATATTTGGAGTAGATATTGTCTCAAATAAAACAATCTTGTTGTTCATATGTTATGCCACTATTGTTCATCCCAATTTTTGTTGAAAAGGGATTTCCCATATGACTTTAAAAGGTTGTTAAATATAATTGTAAGCAATATCCCATGTAATTGTGCAACTTTGGTCTAAGAAGAGTTTTTCCAATTTGTGTAGCAAATGGTGGTTATATTTGTTTTATTATCTCATGCATAGTGCTTGTAAGAAGTATGGAACTTAATGTACTAAGAAGTATGCCCTTGAACTTATTTGTTTTTTTCCAATTTGTGTAGAAAATGGTGGTTATATTGGTTTTATTATCTCATGCATAGTTCTCATAAGAAGTATGACATTTAAGGTAGTAAGAACTCATGCATATTTCTCATAAGAAGTATGACAATTAAGGCATCAATAAGTATGGCCTTAAGCTTATCCACCTCAGGTATGCTATAGTTCCTTGCTTGCATATTAGCAATTCCAATGATAAGATCCATGTGATAATTTATATTATCATCCTGCATTGCAATGTAACAACAACCAAAATTTTAGACTGAGTTTTATTCCAATGGATAATGTTGAATTGAAATATTTTATTTAAGGGAGGAGAAGTTGTGTAATTATTAGAGGATAATAGGGATCATTAATATGGAAAGTTAGAGAATACCTTTTCAAACTTAATAGGATTCATGTGAAATTCTTAAGGTATATTTTGAACACCATGTTGCATTGTGGTGATTAATTTGTCATTCATCATCATCATCATCATATAATGTAGAAGAAATGTTCACATATGTAGCTTTCTCATTTGTGACAATCTTCACCCCTTCTTTTGGCTCGAAAACTGGAATATGCACTTTATCAACAACATGCACTGCTTGAATTTGGATTTGAAGTCCAATCAAGAATGGTAATTCCATATGTATTAGCTTTTAAAATGGATCATGGGAATGATTGGGATCATGGAAAGAAAAGTGGAGGGGCTTTGGGAAATGCTTGGAAGAAGACTAGAATGATGCACATTGTCTTGTAGTTTCATCCTCATGGAAGTTGAAAGTTGTTTCTCATGATTTGAAAATAAATCCTCAACCTCGAATCCTCAAATGAGTCAGTGATTCTCAAATCTAGTTTACTGAAATTTTATCTTTTTCTAAATAGTAAATTGTACTAAGATTTTTTGCAATCAAATATGGAAATGAGAAGTATATAATCATGGAAAGGGAAGGGAAGGGAAAAAGGAAGGGGATTTAACTACTTACCTTATTCTATCCCAAGAGACGCAATCTTTATATGCTAGAAATTTGTGTGAAACCAAATAATCAGCAATAGACTCTAGAAGTTCTCGGGCCTTAGTATCCCCGACAAACTTTATTTCTGCTATGTATTCTTCTAATTTTAAAAGAAAATAATTTTCCTCAAATGGAGTTCTTTTTAAGATATCTTCAAATTCAGACCTTTCCCATGTGAGACAGTGGTGAATATTACATGGAAATGAATGAAGCATGCACATGGGTGCCTACCTTTTAGGCGGATCTCGTGATGCTCCATAGTTCTTAAGAGTCAAGCGAGGGATAACCATTTGGGTGTTGCACTTGGTTTTGAGTGTTCAAGACTAGCAATAACTTCTAGAAGTAAACACACATTGAATCTACATACAACATGGTAATGACATTGTCCAGAGAATTCAAAACAACATCAAACTCAACATTCTAGAAGGAATCACCAAATAAATTTTGGTACCTCGGCTCACATGGTTCTCCATTGCTTGAACTTGAAAATGTGGGTTGATTGCATTTGTTGCTGATGTTGCCATTCTTGACATTGCCTGCCCAATATTCCAATCCTAAAAGAGGAATTGTCTACTAATATTTCTCTTATGGCTTATCAATTAGCCAACCATCTGATGAAGGGAGGCAGATCCAGTGGTCTAGTAGTTTACAAATGGGAAAGAGGTTGATATCACCTCCAAATCTCCCAACATGTGTAGTGATCTGGGTCATCAGATCCAAGAGGATGAATTAATGACAAAGTATGCACCTACATAATGGATTTTTATATGTTACAATTCTTCTCCAATTTATGCCTTACGACATTTCCTTTACAACATCTGGTGCAATTGCTAGTTTATATTTCTTATAAAATGATGCAATTAAAGTCAGTCTAAAATGATGTAGTCTAACTAATAGAGGAAATGTATTTTTGGTTGGAATCCGACAATACATTTTTTAGTAACTTTGTGATTTCTTATTATTTAAAATGTGTGTTTTGAATGCATAAATGGATTCAACAACCTAAAAAACCCCGAGGAACTCTATCTTTATAGATTAAAAAATTTAAACTTATGATTTTTAGAAAACTCTACTAAATTTTGGACAAAATCAACCAAAAAATGTGTTACAAAATAATATGGTCGTTTTGTCTATTAATCAAATTGCACACAGTAAAATTGACATACACTAAAATAAATGCAACTTGTAGATCTGATTACACTAAAATTAATGTATTTACTTCAACCTATCTTAATGAACCCAACCAAACACCAAATGACCATATGAAAAAGAATTTTTAAAAGGTAATTTTTTTTTTTGGGAGGGTGGGGGGGGATTTTCATGCCATTAAAATATTTAATGCATCTTAATTTCAAATGACTTCTTGAAAATAAAACTTCTTAAGCATGTAGTCTAAAAACCCACAAAATAGCCCAAAAATTCCAACAAGATTATAAAAAATTTCGGTAGAAATTTTTGAAAATCTTGGTTATAGTTGTCAAACTTTACTATTTTGGGTGCCCTTGGGGTTCTTGATGGTGTTTAATCCATTTCCACAATAATAAAAACAATTCAAACAGTCCAACTACTTGATTTTTTGAATTTTTTTTATCGGATTCTAGCAAAAAACTGTCGTCCGAGCTATTTTGTTGCGTCGGTAGACAATACCCTTCTTAAGGGTGTGTTTTATGCTTATTTTATTTATTTATTTTTTTCACATATGTCTTCGTAAAGAAAATGAAAGTGTTCCTTGCATTAAATGAAAAACTAAAAAGAACTCAACTCTTAATATATCTATGCTAATATTGGAAAATGTAGCAACATAGCATTAATTGACAACATAAGCTATGGTATTCTGATTTATTTTATATATTCCAAAACCATAAAATAATATGTATTTCAGTAGATATTCTAGAAGGGATAAGACCTATCTTCATAATGGAGAGAAAAGAAGAATGTTTGTAGACTATTAGCAATGATCAAACTATTCACTTTATATCTTTTGCTAGAATGAGAAGCAAAAATGTTAGATGTCCTTATGGCTAGTGAAGACATTGATGGATAAAGTTAGGCATATTCGAGGCTTTATATCTAAAGAAACTACAACTCCTCGATGATGAACATCTTACAAATTTCTTATTGCAATATGAATATAAAATTACAAGCTAGTAAGGTGAGCAATCTCCTTCGATCCCACCTTAGATTGCCCTTCCACTTCCTATCCTCTCACTGTTAGTGATGCATCAACTTTCTTTTTCTTAATACATAAATGATTTTATGAATGTGAAATTGTGAAAATATAAATTACTTATATATTATAAGTAGCTCCTTCATTTCTTACACACTTTTTAGGTACTCGAATAATTTCACCCTCCACACTATATATATAAAAATAAATCAACCAACCTTTCTAAAATTTTTATAACAATATTTCAAATACTAAAACTGAAATTTCGCAAAATAATTTATATTTATTATTCATTACAAAATATAAATAATAAACATCAAACTATATAATTCATTCACATATAAAAAATTATATATAATAATCCTATTGAATTATTCTACATATAATTAAAACTATTTGTTATAAAGGTTGAACACTAATATTTATCCTTTAATTTTAGTTTTAAAATTCTTATAAATCGAACCATAGAAATTTTGATCACTCACAAATATCCTTTGGATAAATTGAAACAGATACATCAATAACTTTTTAAAGAATAAGTATATGCCTTTTAACTGTCACACAGAATCCATGAGAGTTTATCTTGAATTCACTCCGACATGGTATTTTATTTTCTTGAATGTATATGGCATTGCATGGTCATTTCCAAAAATTTACTGTGTTGTGCCGGGCATCTTGAACAAATAAGACAAAAGACTTGACCTGTCCTACGTTACTTTTGTAGGTAATAGACTAATGTCATTTCTGTAAACTTTCAACAATAATCTCAATTATGTACATCATATGACTTTCCTTCCTTAAAGATTAAAACTTCAAAAGTAATTATGGACAATATATTAATTATGGTTCAAGTACCTCAGGAGGTCATTAATGGTATTTTTTTTTGGGTACGCCATTATTAAGGAAGTAATTATGGCGAAATGGGAATTCAAAAAGTTAATAATTATATCAAACATAAATGAGAGAAAGTTGTCCAAAGAAAGCATATTCAAAAGGAAAAAGAAAGAAAGCATATTCAAAAGGAAAAGAAAGAAAACTAATATATCAAATAAATGTAACAAATATTAATGTAATATAAATTTTTGAAAATTTTGGGAAGTTTTTGTTATTATTATATTAAACGGTTATAATGTTATAGTTTTGTATTGGCATGGAATATGCTTTAAAATTGTTTCTTTTTAGTTAAGAGCTTGTCTTCTTCGGAAGTAAGGAAACAAGTTAATGACCCAAGGCCCAAAGATATTTGGCAGGAGTGAAAGTTTGCCCCCTTACAGAGTACCAACAGGTTATTCAAGGTGTCGTGGTTTTCCTTGAATAACGGTGATGAGTTAGCCTACATTTGCGGATAGCAGCCAGAGATGGTTGTCCTCACAGCTGGTTTGACAACAGAGTTATGATAGATTTTCCCACCAAGTAAAAAAAAACGTTATAATTTTACATCGAGATATATGATTAAGGATTTTCTTGATTTTATACTATTCTTTTTTCACATTTTATATTATGTTAGAGAACAAAGTAGATGGTGAAAAATATGAATTAAAACATGCAAAAAAAAATGACATATTATTAAGTTTGGTGTTATTTTATTTTTACATTTTATTAGTAAATGTCTTTTAAATCAAAATTTTTATTTCATTTTAGATTTTTTTGTTTGGAGTTTATAAACACATATTTCATAAAGATCACGGTAAGAATTTGGGTTTAGAATAGATTTTTAGGTTTCTTCAATACAAGGAGAGTAGGATTTTGCAAACACAATTCTCAATAGTTTGCTTTTAGTGTTTTTTTTTAGGCAAGGAGATATAGGTTTCAATAGAAATTTGATGTCTGATTCACCTAAAATTAGTTTAGTGCAGTAGTGCTCTATGATAACAAAAGCATTAGTGTGCTTATATATGTAAATGCATTCAAATAACAATTCAATATGTGGCATATTATTAAGTTTGGTGTTATTTTATTTTTACATTTTATTAGTTAATGTCTTTTAAATCAAAATTTTTATTTCAATTTGAGAAGTTTCCCATCATTAAAAAAAATTGTTATGGAGCTTTGCAATCCTAATGGTCAGGCGGCCATGAGCTAGGCGGCGCTAGGAAGAACCATAGATTGTAGTAAGAGATAGACCCAGAAACCAAGAACCAGAAGAAAATGACAGAGGAGGAGAGGAGGGGAGAGATCCCCTCCTATCGAGATGTGGTGACAGGGAAGGCCAGAACACCAGTAACCAGAAGGGAGAAACAAGAAAACCGAGACCTGTCCTTGGAGCATGATGGTAGGCAGGCAGCAGAGGAAAATGTTTACCATGTGCAATGGAGAAACCAAGATTCATAATCCCAATGAACAAACTGGAGCGATACAGAAGCTATATGAAATACCATGCGCTCATATGCAAGTTCATTGGAGTATGGTTGACGAAAAAGGATCTCACCAAATGGATTCAGCAAAAATGGCAACCCCGAGGCCACATCGAGCTAAATATGGGAGAAAGAGGCTTCTTGACGGTAATATTCTCAAACCTACAAGATAAAGAATTTTTTTTTGAGAATGGCCCTTAGTTTCATTATAATGCTGGATTGTTCATGAGATACTGGGAAGAATGTCATAACCTAGACAAGGAAAAATTCTTGGCAACCCCGATATGGGTTAGGTTATTTGGCCTTCCAATGGACTTCTGGGATCTGAAGATCCTAGAGGGCATAGGAAACACGATAGGAAGTTTTGTCAAAATAGAATAAACGAAAAAAAAAGGAAGATACACCTCATACGCTAGAATTTGTGTTTACATGAATATAGCTGACCCTATTCTAGACACAGTAGAGTTAGAGTATCACGAAGAGGTCTGGTAGCAAACCCTCGACTATGAACATATTCCATTTAGATGTAGAAGATGTCATGAGTATGGACATATGCTTAAGGAATGCCCACTCAATATAGAAGAAGAGGAGCGCAAGAACAAACAACAGAGGAAAAACCAAGAAGACAAGGAAGGGTTTCAAGAAGTAAAGAGCAAAAAAAGACAAACAAGAGAGAATACCAGCGGGGGAGTGAAAGAACAACAAGCCTAGCCTAGCAATAAAAATAGCTTTGAAGTCCTACAAGAAGAAGAATAAGATAACAACGAGACCCAAACAATGGAATATCAGGGGGAAAAAGGAAAGAAAAACAGCATAAGCCAAGGCAAATCACAACCCAAGAGGAAAGCACAAAGCGAACTGACAGAGAAGGAGGAAAAGGGAGAGAGGGAGAAGATGGATAACGCTATAATGGAAATTGATACAAGTAAAGGAGAAGAACTAAGTTTATAAGAAGAGGTGTTGAGGAAACTACTAAATGAATGGAAACACCTGGATGAAAGATTCATTCCAAAAGAGAAAAAAATACTATACAGAGAAACATTTCGACAATACCAAGCGAAACAAGGATAAGGGAAAATGGAAATGGAAGAAAAACTAGGCCTTCGACAGGACAACACTCAAGACCACCAGAGCAAAGCAAAAGGCGGAGAGAAAAGAGGTTGAAGAAACCTATAGGAATCGATACAGATCATGGGAGAAATGTGAGTAAATACAGGGAGGGTAGTACCACTATCGGCGATATTCCACCAAACCAAACAAGCACCCCAATGATAATTACATCTTGGAATATAAGAGGCCTTAATAGTAAAGGCAAACAGAGACACTTAGCGGAAAGGCTAAGAAAAGAAAAACCTCAACTAATGTTGATATAGGAAACAAAAATTTCAGGAAGGAAAATGGAGGAAATCCTAAATAAGATAAAACCGAAATATGAATGTATGTCAATAGATGCGAAAGGCAGTGCGAGAGGTATAACAGTACTATGGAACCCTACAGAGATTATTGTAGATTAATGGATAAGCATGAAAAGAATACTCATGGGACGACTCCGGCTAATCAGAAACAGAGAATGGTTTCTAGTCTTTGCAGTATATTGCCCTCATACCCCAGCGGAAAATGGACGCTTCCTCCTCCAACTACAACATCTTGGAAAACTCCACGAGGAGAAACTGTTGATGATAGCAGGGGACTTTAACTTAACAAAATCAATAGAGGAGAAGAAAGGAGGTCTGCAAAGAGAAGAGCCAGAGATGGAGAGGTTCAGGGGCCTTCAAACAGAACTAAAATTGGTAGATATTCCAACCATAAATGGAAAATACACGTGGAACAATCGAAGAGGAGGGAGCAGACAGATAGCATCCAAGTTAGATAGATTCTTAGCAACAAAACACTTCATTGGAAAAGATATTTTCTATGAAGCAACAATCCTCCCATGTTTAGGGTCAGACCATTGGCCCATTAAATTAGAAATAGCTATGAATCATCAGAACCAGAATAGACCCTTTAGGTTTGAGGCATTCTGGCTAAGAGAACCCACCTTTATCGATAAAATGAAGAATTGGTGGAAGGAGACTGAGACTGTGATGGAAGGAAGAAACCAAATGCACACCCTCCAACTCAGACTAAAAGACCTAAAAGGGAGGATAAAGAAATGGAATAGAGAAGAATTTGGAAACATACAGAAGGAACAAGAAACACTCTAGATAAAGATGAAACAAATATAACAGAAAATCATAGAGGAATGAAGAAGTGAAGAGTTGGCAGAAGAGGAAGGATTGGTGCTAAATAACCTAGATGAAAGGAGAAAACAAGATGAAATCCTTTGGAAACAAAAATCAAGAATCCAATGTCTAAAAGAAGGAGAAAGAAACATGAAATTCTTCCACAAAGCAATGGTACAACATAGACAACAAAATAGAATCTTCTCCCTAAAGGACCAACAAGGCAATAGGCTAACTCAGAAAGATGAAATGGAGAATATACTGGTCCAACATTTTAAAGGGCTCTTGACAGAACAAAATATCAGAAGGGAGGACAACATTTGAAAAATTAGTCAACATATCTCCAAACTAGTAACTAGAGATCAGACTTTGGCTCTCCTAAAATGAAAGAGGAGGTGGAGAAGGTAATCAAAAAGATGGCAAAGAATAAGGCACCTGGGCCTGATGGATTCACTTCAGAATTCTTTCAAACTACGTGGAACTTCATGAGCCAAGACATAGTGAATGTAGTAGAAGAATCCAAATGCACCAAAAGAATGCATCCGCCCCTGAACACCACATTTCGAGCCCTAATACCAAAGACAGAGCACTCGAAAGAACCATAAGGATTCCGACCTATAGTGCGCTGCAATGTTATAAATGAAATCTTAGCTACAATAATGGTGAACTGACTGAAACCAATACTACTTGGGTTGATATCCCAGGAGCAGACATGGTTTGTCAAAGGAAGACAAATAACAAACGGCATAGTGGTGGCACAAGAAGCAATACATTCATTGAAAAAAATCAAAAACCAAAGGGATGCTGATAAAATTAGACCTAGCCAAAGATTATGACAGACTAAATTGGGAATACCTCCAAAAAATCCTAAAGGCATTCAGCTTCGATGAAAGATGGATAAGTTGGGTAATGTCAATGATAACCACTCCAGTTCTATCAATACTGCTAAACAAATCACCTACAGAAGCTTTCAATGTGACCAGAGGGCTCGGGCAAGGAGACCAGTTATCTCCGTTCTTGTTTACCCTCGTAGTCGAAGGACTAGGAAGACTCATAAAAGCTAAAGTATACAACGAACAATATAAGGGCCTCAGACTCTGGGGAAATGATCTCCCTCTAACCCACCAACAATTTGTTGATGACATCATGCTATATGGATAGGCAACGCTCAAAGAAGCAAAAAAAATAATGGAAATTCTCATAGACTTCACAAGTGCCTCTAGGACAGAGATAAGTAAAGAAAAATCTGATATATATTTCTTCAATACCCATGCACCCTCCCAAGCCTTCCTGGCAAGAACCATGGGATTTAGAATTGGGAATTTCCCTACAAAATATTTAGCTATCCAGTTAAATGACCAACAAATAGAGTGGCCAACTGGAGTACCCTGATGGGAGAGATTCAACGGAGAATGAAAAACTGGAAATTCAAGGCATTGAATACCCTGAGCCGCATCATTCTACTAAAATCAGTGCTTCAATCCATCCCGATATACCAACTTACTAGTCAAGCCACCCCTAAAACAATCTGCCAGAAAATGGTAGACATGTTCAAAAACTTCCTATGGCAAGGGCCAAGCACGACAAAGAAATGGGTGCTCCTATCCTGGAGCTGGTTGAGAAAATCCCTAAAAGAGGGAGGACTTGGACTTCAAGATCCATACATCCTGAATCAGGTAATGGGGGAAAAGTTGTGGTGGAGATGGACACAGGGAGGGGAATACCTTTGGAAAAAATAATGGGAGAGAAAATATGATATGCCTAGGTCCCTAGAAGGAAAGTTGAGAAGTCAAAATGAGAAGAAGGGATTTGCAATATGGAATCTGGCCAGTGCCAACAGGGATCTGATCAGAGAGCACAACTTCTGGGAAGTCAGAGGAGGGGATAAAGCCAACTTCTGGGAGGAAGCATGGCAACAGAGAGAAAAACTCAACAACGAGCTGCAACTCAAATAGATCCACTAATTCACCAGCTTACATGAGGACGATACAATACTAAATTATTGGTGCTTGGAACTAGAAGGGTACTAGAGAAAGTGGAAAGAACAATAAAATTGGACAGAAGTGCCAACAACACCCCAATGTGAACTCTATGAAAAGGAAATGGAAACAAGAAAAATAGCGATAAAAGAAAGGTCAAACACTCTAAGATGGGGCCATAGAGTCAAAGGCATGTTTACAATAAGAGAAGGCTACCAAATAAAAGAAGGACACAACAGACATTTAGAAACAAAAAAATGGGAAAGCATATGGAAAACAAAAACATGGCCGCAGGTAGCCTTCTTTACTTGGATCCTGAGCCATGGGAGAGCACTAACATGGGACCAACTAAGAAAAAAAGGAATGCAAGGCCCATCGAGATGTGCCCTCTGCAGAGAACGGGGAGAGACTATAGATCACCTAACTAATGACTATAAAGCTAGCGTAAACATGTGGAAACAACATAAGAAAATATTTGAAATTAGTGATAGAAATATAAATAACATGCAAACAACGATAGAGAACTCGAGGAAAGAACCTTACCAAAACACGATCCTGAACAGGACATGGAGACTCTCGCTAGGATTTGTTCTGTGGAATATATGGAAAGAACGGAACAGACTGATATTCAAGGAGGAAGGTAGAGCAAGAACAGAAATATGGAACCAAATTATCCAAAATATCAGAGAGACCATTCTAACCGAGAGATGATTTGAGGAGGATTGGAAAACTAACCCAATAGAAACAAAGATAATGACACGCCTGAACCTAAAGCCAAGCATGACACACAATCTAGCCAAGAAACACCAAAGCAATGAGGCGGAGGAGGTCAAGCACTTTAGAAGACCCCAGAAGGGGTTCATCAATTTAATCTTCGACGGGGCTGAGAAAGGGAACCCCAACGAGGCAGGGACTGGCGGAGTATTCAGAGATGATGGGGGGAGGACCCTCATAATCTATGCGATGGACTGTGGTAATGCTGCAAACAATGAAGCAGAGTTTCATGCACTGAAAAAATGGCTGGAAATCGCAATAAGAGAGAAATACCAAAAATTACAGGTTGAAGGAGACTCGAAAATGGTAATTGATATAGTCAAACAGCTACAACAAGGAACACAATCAGAGCATATCAATTGTAGCCGGAGAACCACTTGGCTGGTGCAGGAGATTGGAAAACTCACCAAACATATAGACTACATCCTTCCCACCCATGTGAGAAGGAAAGACAATGCACCAACAAGAAATTTGGCAAACTGGGGGAGCAGTCATGGTGGAAGAACCTTGGACGCAAACGAGGAAGAGCTATCCTATATGGAGGAGATGGAAAACTTAGTAAAAATCCTAGAACATGGCAAAGGAGGAGAGGGGAACCCCCGATCGGGGGACAACACAAGAAATCTAGAGGGACTGAGGAGATGTGACTGGGAAGGGAGAGGAAGGGGACAAGTGCAGGAACAGACAAATGATGGAAATGAAGTGAGCAGTTAGGTAAGATGGTAAGTGGTGGAGCAGGGCAGTGAAGGTACAACTCTCGAGAGAATGAGGGTGGTGATGAATGAGCATGAAAATGAAGAGGGCAGGGTAGTGAGCAGGGGGGTGGGTAGAAGGATGTCAGCAAGTGGCAGGACAAGGATAACACGTACATGGCAAAAGCAGTCGAGAGAAAGTGAGGATTAATGAGAGGAGACGATAGCCAGGATAGGGAGGCAGCATTCCGATATGATGACGTAGGGATCAGCATGGGTATAATGCTAGACAGGTGGCAGTAAAGGTAAGGGACAGGAGGGAGAGGGGCATAAAACTTAAAGGAAATTAGGGCATATTTAGACGCATACAGACGTCGGAGACGAGAGCTGGAGGAAAGGTGGTCGAAGAGCGAAGATCCAGCCTACAGACAAAAGTGGCATCAGACCTACAAGTTGGTATGTAGTTCCTTTGGTCCCCAACCTCGTTAGGCTCAGGATTAATTTCAGTAGGAATATAGGAAATCTGATATAGAACAAGAATGAGTTTTTCAAGGAGGAAACTAGACCCTCTTGTGACACTGGTGTAGACAAAATATAAGTGCTTGTGAAAACTCGGGGTAGGGAGATAAGGTGGGAGGGTCTCGAACCCAGGAAGGGAGAGGACTATACCATGGTAAAAGCTCGAATTAAACCCATATAGAGCGTGACTATAGCCACCCCTGTAGGAAATGATGGGAGGGATATAGAAGGTAACAAGGAAGCACCTCGGGGAACAAAAAAATCAAGGAAAATTGAGAACCAGGGAAACAAGAAACCTCTAGGGGAGGTATTTAGTGCCAACACCCTGAGGGAAGACATAGACAAAACAGGGAGACCCTGGAAAGGGAGGAACAGAAAACTAACCTTATCTAGGGAAGAACCCATGAGGATGGCCAAAACAGAGAGGCCGTGTACCAACTGTTGCTATGGACGGAAAAGGGTAAGAGATCCAAGAAAGGAACGAACTCATAACAAGGAGAGGACTGGCGACATTCCAACAAAAATCCCGAAGGAAACAAACCCTGGAAATGGAAGGGATAAAAGAAAGGAAATGGGTAAATGGGAAATAGTTTCATTTTATTATTATAATTCTGATAAACGCAATGGCTCTGTGATAGGTCTCACCTCACACCCCAGAGAACACAGTTACAGTAGGCAGGGAGTAACATGGCACCCAAGAGAGGCAAGACAGATAACAAGAAGGAAGAAGGAACAAGTGGGTTGAACAGGAAAAGTACGAGGAAGCAGGCAGTGAACACATGAAAACTCTTATTGACGCATATATGGCAGGGAACCAGATGGACATCGGAGCTCAAATTGCTGGTTGGGAGAGAGAACTGAATGACAACATCAAGAACCAGGATATCCCCATGGAGGAGTGGGAAAGAATGGTTCCTGGTCTAGGGAATTCTCAAGGCCATCACTCCCTCTTCAGGCAAACCATACGACATTATTGGGTAATGAAGAATGTGGTGGCACGGGCCATGACCCTGAATAGAGAACAAGCAGCGGATTATGGAACAGAGGCTTAGGAGAAAAACAAGGAAAAGGATTCAGTCAACGCTGAACTACTCAGGGAAATAGCAACAGTTCAGACACAGACCTACAGAAATAATTTAGCCTTGGGAAGAATTGAGCATACACTAAAAGATATGAATTGGAGAATTGAGCAGACATTCCAAGATATGAAGAGGAGCGAGATGCCTAGCTCGAGTGCCAAAGCGCCAGCCTCAATAATATCCTCGGATGAGGATAGATGCATCGGTCCAGTTTGAAGCTGATAAATTTTTGATGAAATGCATTCACTTGTTTAATTTGTTTTATCTGAGCAATAGTATAGACAGTTAGAACAATGTCGCTAGATGGATAACAAAAAACCATTTTAAAGTTTGGACAGGTTTAAATGCAAACAAGTGGCTACCTGGTTTCCTTTAGGTTGGTAAGCCACCCGGAACAAATGGAAGTCTATGATTTTGGAAAATTAATATAAATAGAGGAAGCACTGCCAAGTTTACAAAAAATAAATAAAAATTATTTCATTTTAGATTTTTTTTTTGAGTTTATAAACACATATTTCATAAAGATCACGATAAGAATTTGGGTTTAGAATAGATTTCTAGGTTTCTTCAATACAAGGAGAGTAGCATTTTGCAAGCACAATTCTCAATAGCTTGCTTTTAGTGTAGTGTTTTTTCTTAAGCAAGGAAATACAGATTTCAATAGAAATTTAATGTCTGATTCACCTAAAATTAGTTTAGTGCAGTGGTGCTCCATGATAACACAAACATTAGTGTGCTTATATATGTAAATGCATTCAAATAACAATTCAATATGTGGCATATTATTAAGTTTTGTGTTATTTTATTTTTACATTTGATTAGTAAATGTCTTTTAAATCAAATTTTTTATTTCATTTTAGATTTTTTTGTTTGGAGTTTATAAACACATATTTCATAAAGATCACGGTAAGAATTTGGGTTTAGAATAGATTTATAAGTTTCTTCAATACAAGGAGGGTAACATTTTGCAAGCACAATTCTCAATAATTTGTTTTTAGTGTAGGTTTTTTTTGGGAGGCAATGAAATACAAGTTTCAACGGAAATTTCATGTTTGATTCAGCTAAAATTAATTTAGTGCAATAATGCTCCATGATAACACAAACATTAGTGTGGTTATATATGTAAATGCATTCACATAACAATTCAATATGTGGCCTTCTAGACGTGGTATTTAAATGTATTTAAATAACAATTCAAAATGTGGCTTTCTAGACCTGGAATTTCATAAACTTGCTATTTTATAAAAAATTAAATGTGGTGCATACTAAACATATAATTGTGGCTGTGCATCTTGATGTAAGGTGAACTATTTTAGGGATAAATAAATAAAATACGATTTTTCAAAAAAGACTATTTTAAAAAGTTAGATTTATGGAACTTATTGTATTTGTAATGAAACCAGTGAGTTGTGATATGAGATTCACCACACTAGGTTTAAATAATAATAATCCAAAATGGTGTCTAAATTTCTAGAATATAATATTTAAAGAAAATTTGCTTAATATTGCACCTTAGAATTACAACTACCTTAGTGCATTAGTATACAAGGTGCACCATGCTAGGGTTAAAAAAGTCAAACAAAATTTTCATTTTTTAACATTTAGTAACACTTCAAACACTTTCAATCATGGATGGTCTTTGTGTTTATACAAATGATCCATTATCTTGTGCTTGCAAATTATTGTATTACAATGAAAATCTTCATCCATACTCCATTCCAACGCATCTCTATATTTTCAAAACCCTTCCCATTTACTTTATTATTTACATGGAAACCATGCTTTTATGACCGAGATGAAACTGGATAATTTTTTATTATGCCATTTTTACATTTTCACAGTTTTAATTTTTTAATTTAGTAGGCAGATTCCATTTTTTATAACTTTTGTAATGCGATTAATGTGGCCTACTATATTTTCATGCACCATATAAGGGTGTATTTATACGCTACATCACTAATGATGTTGATTATCATTATGGATGCACTGATTATTTGAAAATAGTTAGTATACACATTTATTGTACTAGTGAGTATATTAAGAGATGTTGTGGAACACTATGATAAATGTGGCTTATCCACATATGTACATTGCAAAAGTCAAGTTTGGTTTGTAATGTGCAACGGAATAAATTAGCATAGCATCTCAAGGCTTACCTTCTCACTTTGGAACATCTTCATGGCATTTTGTATGTTCCCATAATCTATAATGTGTTATGTTGATGGTAGAACCATGGTTCATTTGTACAAATTATTCCAAGCACAACTAAAAATTCAAGATATGCCTTGTAATGGTGGTGCATATGTCGATGATTTAACACACCCAATGGTGACACCCTTTGACATTGGTGCACCAAGTTAATTTTTTTATCACCTTATAATTTTTGGTACATTGACGTGGACTAAAGTACCATTGTTTTGTGTTATGGATTTGTTGTAGCAACTACAACTACCCTCGAAAAGTTTGCCTATGCTTCGATTTTGGAGCCTTCCTTCTAAACCACAACAACTCGTCTTGCACTGGTCTAGGTACTTATGTTTTGACTGAGCCTTATTATTTTCAGATTGGCTTGTGTTTTCTCACTTAGCTCATTTTCTAACCCACAAGCTGATCTCATGACTTGGTCCCTTGACAGTTACGGGCTAATGTTAGATAACTGCACATTTCTTGAGGGAATCTGGCCTTGCTCTTGGGAATTGCATAGTCTTGATTGCTAGTTCGCCTTGCGCTCAGGAGACGTGTAATATTAAAGGACAACCAACCTTAAGCTCGGAATATGCGCAGACATGAGAGGCAACCTAGAGCCACTCAACCTAGAAATTGCGCAGAACCCACTGTGCTTAGAAACTGCTCAGTGCATTAGCCAGAGAGTTGCCCGGTCCTTCCTAGAACTATGCAATCTTTACGGGAAATGCATGAAAGTTTTCCCTGAAAAATAAATCCATAAAATTTATGGATCTATTTTCAGTAACCCGAAGGAGGCACTTGTGTTGCTTTTGGAAACTGCGGCCAAGTGTCTCTTTTTCCTTGATTTTAGGCATACACGTCATAAACCCTAAATTGACCAAATCTATTTAATCAACGACACTAGATATTTTTTGTATTCTCGATGTTGGAGCTCTAGCATTCCCAAGGAGATCAAGGAAACTTCAGTGCAATCGTCATCACTTTTCAAGGTGAGTTTTTCTTTTCTAGTCTTTTGAGATTTTTTCTATCACTTTTGTTGTTTAGCTTGTGAGAGTGTTGCTTCACTTGTTTATTTGAACAACTGCTAGTGTTTTAACTTTTTTAAGCTTGTAGAAGTGTTGTTTCAAGTTTTAGATTTTCTTTCCCAAGTGTCACATGAGTTACCCTGTTTTTGCATCAATGGTCATCGTTGCGGCGACTTTCTTCACATGCCTCATTTTCTTTTAGTTTAATTGACTCCTGGATTTGTTTCACTTGCATGCATCAACACATAGTCAAATCTGCACTCAACATCACACCATCCTTCATATCTGCTTGATTTTCACACCCCCCTTGGGAAGATCTGGGTCCCCTTGCCCAGATCCCACACTTCACTGCATGCACTATGCAATCTCAGAACTCAAGGCCTCTGCCTTAGCTTCTAGAATTGCATAGAGCTTGTCCTGGGATAGATACAACTACTTACTGCAAAGTTCCTGGAGCCAGCCTCCTAGCCTGGCCATTAAGACTGTGTAATGCATAGTCTCTCCCAGCCTTTGCTCAGATTTAACTGCGGACTACGCAATTCCAGTCATCGAGCTTCCTAACTGATTGTTGGGACTACGCAATGCATAGTTCCCATAGTTATCCAGTGACCTCTGTTAGCCATAATTTAATCCTTCCCATCATGAGCCTAATTTTCTGCTTGATCTTATCTTGAAGTTGCTTTGGATTTTAAGCTGACATTTGCTTGCTATCAGTGTCCTCTCTGTCCCATAGGTATAATAGTTTTTGATCATCTCTCTAGCAGTTACAGTTAACATGGCATCCAAGAGATCTACATCAAAGGAAATCACCAAGATCAATATTGGGGAAGCAATTGAGAAGATATTAGTTGATTTACCAATTTATGTAGATACTCAACTATTCATTGAGAAGGGTACATCATTGACATGGTAGAAAATCAAAGATACTTTTGCAGAGAACTTCAAGGAAGACTTAGAGGATTGACATGTTTATCTTAGTATCCAACGGTTACGCTTATAGAAGGTTTCATGCAAGTACCCTACCTTCCCATGTACAGACATCATCAGCTGGATTATCTCACACACAGATGAACAGACTATGACACTGAGCAGTGCCAACAGGATAGAGCTTGCCACCTTCAGGGTAGAGACCTTTCAGCAGACGTATCACTTTCCGAGCCATTGAAGTGCATGGACTCACTTTTCTATGCCACCCATAGCTATATGAGCATTAGAGCCATTGTCAAGTGCTGGGAGAAAGAGACTTCAAATTTTAGACAGACACACACTCATGTTTACAAGATGAAGTCCCTCAAGAAGGCTTACCAATTCTTGATCATCTTTTCCTATAGAATATATGGTCAAGAGAACACAAAAACCTTTCAAGAAGGGTGGGTAGTCTTACTGGACCAGTTGGTGAGTGATGGGGGGCTATTCAACTGGTCAGATTTGTTGGCTCATCAATTGAAGATCCATGTGGTTAAGGCTCAGAATCTACCCAAGAATGAGCAAGCAAGATTTTACATGTCCGCGTACTCACTGGATCAAATTTGTTCCCAATAGCAGTTCCCTAGCATGAGCTATACATTGACACCAAAAGAGATTACCGTCAACATCTATTGCAAGTTTCTTTCCAGCTGTAACTACCGAGGAGTGATGACAAGGCTAACTGACCATTTTATCATCCTATTGTACAAGCTTATCTTTGAGCAGGGTCCACCTTGCATGTCCAAAGAAGCAATGGAGGAAATAGTAAACATTGTAGATTTGTATGCCTCACTAGGTTTCACCTTCATCAAAGTGTTTGGCAGAGAGAAGCCTCCGCATGTTCTACCAAGGTATGCCACTGAAAAGTTGATCATGTAAGAAGTTTCATATCACCTCGCCACAGGATTATAAACAAGACTACATAGGAAGAAGAAAGTGCCATGACTTGCTCTTCCTTTGCGGATCGGATTATATGAGATTAAGAACTTGAAAGATGCAGATGCTAGTGAAATTTGATTTTGGCATCAAGGAATTTAATCCGTATGATCCCCATAGTATTTGCAAGGAACACTATGTGAGAGTGTACTTTCCATGGATCCACAAGATATTTCACTTGTTAGAGGAGGACCCTTGGAGGTACTACTATAATGCCTCCAGACTCAATGAGTTAGTCAACTTAGTAGGAACTTGGAAAGTTGCTCTACAGACAGTAGCAAACTGGAAGCAACAACAACAAGAGAAATAGGAAACAATCCATTGTAGGACAAGGGAAACGGGAATATTACTGAGAACTGAGAGGTAGAGAAAATATGAAAGATGAGGGTAGATCCTATCATGGAGAAGGAAGCTTTGGAAGCGGAAGCAAAGAGGGAGCAACGAATGAAGAGATTAGAGCGAAGGAAGAGAGAAAAGTGGAGGCTGCAGGAAGTAGAACTGAAGTTGTAGGAGGTGGAAAAGAAGTTGAAGGGTGAACAGGAGTTGAGGAGGAGAGAAATACAAGAGAAGAAGAATCAGGAAGAAGAAAAAAGGCAAGGCGTGATGATAGACAAAAACAATTCCCATACAGGTTGATGAGTATAAACAACTAGCTATTGAGAAAGAGGGTGAATGGATGTAGGATTGGGATCTTATTCAATAGATTGAGCAACTGATTGAAGTGATAGACATGGAGTTGGAATAGGAGCTATAGAATGAAGACACTGACTTGATGCCGAGAATCCCACAAGTCACCTCTTAGTCTCCACCACCTCTAGTGTCAGAACCAGCTCCGAGTGAGCAAGGAGATGTTGTTGTCCTTGATGACGATCCAGTCATGGATGTGTACAATCTGTCATTTGATGAGTTGTAGAAGAAGAATGTATAGGCACGGCAAAATCACTTTCTAAATGATCACACATCACCTGCATTCATTAAGGAAAGGGTGATAGTGTCAGACACTAAGCAACATCCAATTGCCCTTGCTGAAGCTTGCTTGGCCTATGCAGGAGAAACAAACTCAAATGTTAAGTACCTGACGACCGAGAATGAACAACTAGAAAAGAACTTGCAGGATTCTAGGAAAGAGGCAGAATAATTTCGAGCATCAATGCAGAATGCAGTTTCCGCATTGGTGGAGATGAAGATATCAATACTTGCTGAAGTATCAACAATTGGTGATACCATGTGGAAGCTCTATGACATATTTCTCACTATGCATAAAGAGCTTGTCTGTGTACGTGGCTTACAACAGTGGGGAAATTAGTTTGTTCAAACTCTCAAGAACATACATGATGCCATAACCCATGTACAAGAGTGGACAATGAGGTACAAAGGGATCCAACTTGACTTAGTAAAGAAGATGAAGCCACAGTCAGATTTGGAGAAATAAAAGGTCTAAATGTTGATCCAGAACTATGAGAAGCGCACCCCATTCATCATCAACATACATGCTGGTGGGCTCCAGTATTGTAGCAATGATGCTACAACTCCTGGGACTCCCTTCTTTACTTTTATCAACCCGGTAGTTTGTAACAAACTTGGAAGTGACGGTGTTATATGCATAAGTACTAGCTATTACTGCAGGTTGTCACTTGATCAGCTGGCACAAGTTTGCTAGGAGCTTAAGCCAACTTCTATGAGTTCTTAGAAGAAGATTTTAACTGTGATGGATGAAAACTAACTCAAATGAGGCTACTCTACTTGCAGAAAGAAGCAGAAAGCTGAAAGGAAATGCAAACCCTAGCAAACCCTAGTTTTACTGACTAACCCTACTGATGCAAGAAAAGATATGAGAGCAGTGGAAATGGATGCCATTGACTCCTGGAAAGGTAAAATGCATGTGACTAAGCTACTTCTGAAGTAAAACCTAGAAAAAACATCTCTTTGTATTTTTGAGTAAGTTAGCAGAATTATTATGCATGTGCTTTAACTGTTTTTTACTGTGCAGAGGTTTATTGGTGAAAGGAAATGGAGTAGGCGCTTGCAGGAGGTTGGGAAGGTGAGAAGAGGGCCTAAGGGGTCCCTAGCACCCTTCTAGAGAGTTTCATAGAGATCAGGTCTCGAAAAACTACTCACTTGAACTTCTATAGGAAGTCTGCAGGAGTTCTATAGGATGTTCTACAGGAAGAGCTGAAAGAGGATTTTAGAGGGTTGATGGAGGAAAAATGGTGTGAAAGTGGAAATGGAGGATGGATGAGGATGTGAAGGGGTCTAGGACCTGGTGAATGAAGCTAAGGAGTGATGAAGGTGGTTGGATTTGTTCAAGGATGGAGGGAGCAATGTTGCACAAAAATGTAGGAATTAGGGCAAATTGGAAAAGTGTGGCAAATGAAGGGAAGGAATTTTGGATTAGGGGTTGGAGCAGGTTGCATGATGGAGGAAGGATAGGTAGGGATGTATTACAAGTGCTCTGCACACTATTTTCCAAAACTGATTGAACAAAAACTAGAAAAACCAGAGATCTATCTATGTTGACCTAGTCTACTCTTAAGAACCAGAAATATGATGAACAACAATGTATAAACAGGAAATCATGCAAGAGAGCTATGGAAACTAAGCAAGAATAGATCTAAATATGCAAGTACAACTGGTATCAACTTTTCCAACTAAAAATCTAACACTAGCAATTGCATGAAGAGGCAAAAACAATGTTTTTGTGGCAACAAGTATGCCTTGGTCTCAGCTCATGGTCCCAAGGAGGGAGAGGTGAGATCAAGGATTTCTTGATGGCATTTTTGCAGATATTTTCTGTTATCAAACTGTCAAATCAACCTGAAGCATGAAAAGCTATTTTAATAATAAAAAACAACCTAAGTAACAAAGCAAGATCTTAGCCTAAATAACAGAAATTATTCTATGAATGAAGCAAAGACACATAAAAGTACAAAAAGGAGGTATTGGCCCTTGGGTTGGGACAAACCCCAAGAGCTACAACCTCCTAAGAAAGATCAGAGTTGGTGCAAAGCTGGATTCATCTTTATTGATCAAAAAATAATAGTTACATCCCCAAAACTGTCTACAAGAAAAAGATCGAAAATGTGCTGAAATGCAGAGCTAACCTATTGACTAAAATCTAACTAACATCTGACTAACTCCTGACTAACCAAACTAAGGCCCTAAGCCTTCTTATTTATACAAATTGAGGACCCCAATAGTCCTCCTAAACTTTAGGAACTCGGCTGCCAAAACTTGCAGTTAACAACAATCCTTCTTGACTTGCTTGGCTGCCCCTTGTGCTCTGAGTTTTTGATGGAGAATTCGAGGTAAAGGCTCATAAATGAAGGGGACACCTTCCTACAAATCCTCTCCCCTGTTCTTCCATGAATTTAGCTGCCAAGTGCTCATGAAATCTTTGATTTTGTCTCATAATTGACCAAAAATCTGCGTAAAGCACACATTAGACTTTTTGGCATAATGACTAACCCAATTCACTCTATTAGCATAAATATAATAAAAAACACGCAATAAAATATTGAGAATGGTGGATTAAGTCGAATTGGGAGGCTAAATGAGCCCATATAATTACCCATTTCTGAGGCTCATCATCGCCCCCTACTTTAAGTGTTGCTCATCCTCTGAGCAACTAATCTATCTCTTCATCTTTGATGGCCCTGGTGGCCTCCCTATCATCCCAAGCTTCTGATGTGGTCTACTTATGTGTGCCATAAAATCCTTCCTTATTGTCCATGTCCTTCCACTGCTCCTCCTATTCTTCTTGTTTGAATTCTTTTGCTTTTCCTAGCGTTGAAATACATGGAGGTTTGCCTTTTTCTTTTTCCTTTTTGTTTTGTAGGTGTGCTTAATGCAGCAAGCACAATTGCTGCTTCCTTTGCCAACATTTCAAGGGATTTCTCTTTCTGCTATTATTTTCTTCACTTCCTGTAGAAATCTCTATGCCCATTATTTTTGCTTGTGTCACATATATCTCAGGGTGTGTCTCTTCTTCCTTTTTTCTCTTCTTTTGTCTTCTCTGTTTCTGTTAGCTTTGCTTCCTCAAGCTCTGTTTTGGTTTTCTTCTCATCTTGTTTAGTATCTGCCTTCTCTACTTTAGTCTTTTTCTTTTCTATTCTGGGTCTTCCTTCTCATCTTCTGTTTTGATTTCCTCCTCTGTTTCAAGTTCTTCTTTCTCCATTTTGGTCTTTTCCTATTTTTCTATTTCCTCCTCATCTTCCCCTGCAATATTTCTAAAAATATCCCTATCATGATGTGTAGTGACTCCTGGAAATGTTCAGGTGAGGAGGGAGGAAACAAACTTTCAAAACCAGAAATAGAGAAATGGCTGAGGTTTGTCTTTCTGGAATCATGAATTTCTCATGTTCTTCTTTTTCACAACATCAATTTGCAATTTTTTCTTCAAACTGTTTCCAACTTGAATTTGCTTCTCGGTTTTTGAGAAAAATCAATACTTTTGACAGAACAAAGAATATTTATAACACAGTGTTTTTTTCTTCAGAGAGTGGACAGTCTTGCAAATTTGGTTTTTCACAGGTTGGCTTCTATGGTTGCATCCCCTTTTTTAGAAGAATGTGAGAAAGAAAAAGGCAGATTTTGGATGCAGAGCAGAAAAATGGAGAGACTGTGTAGAACTCAGAGAAGGAAAAAAAACACAGGTAGACTTTTAAGCTTCACTTTCCTTTCTTTCAACCCAATACTATGTTTTTAATCCTCCACCTTATATAAATATATCCTATGCAAAGTAGTTTCCCGAGCCTACCTCTTTTCAAGCTCGAATTTTGACAAAAATCTCAAATTTTCTGGCTGCAGAACTGCTCTCTGCCCTTCCTGTAGAAATCTTCCTGTAGATAGTGTTCTTGTAGAATGAAATTGTGCTTCCTGTAGAGCCCGATAGGTGGGATATTTTCAAAAAACAGGCAGAAATCTGGTGGAGGACGACTGGTTAGCTGCTCTGGAAGTGGTAGATGTGTACTCCAGTCGAGAACGTCGTGAAGGCACAGTGAACAAAGAGTGGTGAATGCGTTAACTGAGCTGTCTTTTAACTGCTGGCGTGATTCGTGGTGAGGAGATGAGGTGGTTGGATGTACGTTGGCCCCATGCAGACTGTAGTGTTGTTATGAAACTGTATGCTGCTTGCCCATAATCACTTCCATCAATTACGTTGGAGTTTAAACAGCCACCACTACCTGTTTTCAGTTTTCTTCCTGAGATGGTTGAGCACACGTGCCGATTGCACCCACTAAACGCTGTTTGAACTAGACGAGGCACTGTCTGAATTGGATGAGGGTGGCCAGTTAGTTGGCCACCGATCTTGTTTAATCACAACCATCTCACTATCCATGCAGTTCTTAAATTACATTCATGCAACAGAGGAATAGGTTTAGTCACGTACCTGGAAGTCAAATGCGTTTGCTGTGAGGTGCTGTGGTCTTTCCTTCTGCTGCATGCCTTTGTTTCTGTGGATGCATGCTGGTCTGGTTGCTAATACATGGCTGTTTTTCTTGCGCAGGTATCCTCTGGCTGGATCTAAGCTGCAGGAGTCTGTTTCAATGTTCAGATTTGCACCCTCATTCTACTGATGCTGGAATTTTTGCAGGATAGCAAATTGTTTTGTCCATAGCTTCCAAATGATAGACTAGATTGACCTGAAACTTTCTGAGCATGTTTTTATCATCATTATTCACCTCCCATAGCAAAATTGTGGTCAATAGATGCACAGATTTCGAGAAAAACTGAAAATGGCTAAAGGTGACAGAGGTCAATTTCTCGAAAACTGTGCAGTAGAATTGGCTGAAATTGCTTGGGTAGGTTACTATCACCCATATGCATCTCCCCATGAAACAGGTTTTGAAATGGATGCACAGATATGGAGAAAATGCAAAAATGGCTGAAGGTGATGGAGGTTGATTTCTTGGAAACCGTGCACTGGAATTGGCTACAATTGCTTGGGCATGTTGCCATCATCCCTATACAACTCCCCATAATTTTCTTTTTAAATGGATGCATGGTTTTCAAGTTAGGGAAAAAATAAATTTCTGCTCTATGTATTTTTGTATCAAAGCATTCTGCAGTTTTTGCACAGTAAGGAAAAAATGAGCTTGGGCTGTAATGTAGACTTGGGTCTCGGCTGATGAGGAATCTAGACAGAGGGTAATAGGTATGGTGAGTGAAAAACTGTTGCTTGATTTTTCATTAAGGATTTTTTGCTGGCAGTATGAAGAAAACAAGATTTCTATGTGTGACTGTGCATGAACATAAAAAAAATGAGTGTAATGGAGGTGTACGGAGATGGAAAAAGGTGACATATGGTGATGGGTGGAAACATGGATGTTTACAGGCCTCATGGATAGATTCCCAACCTTCGGGTCCTCTTCGGAGATCAATTTTGGCTTGTTTGCAGGCTCTCCAAGATCTTCCTGTAGAAGACACAGAACTTCCTATAGAAGGTGAAATCTCTGTCCGAATGAGACCAAATCTTGGGAAAGAATAGTGGTCATGGAGGAATGGATTGTGAGGGATGCTTGCAGCCTAGTGTTGACCTCTGTCTTTGTTTTGTGCAATCCTCCTAACTTGCAATGTCCTTCCTGCAACCTGCAATTATTCAACAGAAATTAGGTTTATTTTTATTTTTCTCTTTTCTTCTTTCTTTTTCTCTTTTTTTTTAAAACAACTAGGGCGCCTCATGGAGGTTTTCACCCTAATTGTGTGCCCTAGGAACCTCCAAGGGAGGTTTTCACCTAGGGATCTTATTCTCTTTTTCTTTTCTCTTCTTTCCAACCCATTGATTGCCTCATGGAGGTTTTCAATCAGTGAGCCAATCTGAGGTGCCTTCGAGGAGGTTTTCACCTTAGATTTTTATTTTCCTCTTATTTTCAATTTTTCTTTTTTCTTTTTTCTTTTTTCCTACCCTACCTTACCTGAAAAACAAAATCATTTTCAAGTATAAGAATACTTCCAATGGAGCCATGTGCACATTGAGATTAGAGACAAAATGATGTGGAGGCTTGAAATGCATGCTTTGACAGGTATCCAGATTTTAGAGACCAAATGATTTGACTTTGAAGGGATCAAACATAGCTGAGGAAGAGAGTACTACTGCAACTTAGTGATCGTCTGGAACCATATCTCAATATAGCTCTGATATCCTTGGTCCTTTTGTTGATCTGGATCATTCTTCATGTCACCTTCTACGATGACCTTCTCATCTTCCTCTTTTTGCTGATTTTTCTCTTGAATACATGGAGGATTTGATGGTAACCATGAGGGAGCTCTTTCGATCTCTGATTCTATTATCTTCTCTTTAACAAGCGCAACCCATGGTGCTTTGATCTTCTCTTTTGCATCTTCGTTTGCTGGATGTGGTCCTTCAATGCTGTCAATATAATCTCTTTCTTGCAATACTCTTCCTGAGCTATGGTGAATATCATTGAGCTCAAAAGGAGTTGTTTGGAAATGTTGTGCCTCAACATTGTAATTGGGTTGAGCTACTCCAATGTGTGGGTTTGGAAATGGTGGTACGGGTAGTTGAGTGGGGGTGTATATTTGAGATGGACGTGGATGGGCTTGTGGTTGGGCAGGTTGTTTCCCACTATATACTTGCTGAGCCTTCCTGTTATTTGGGTTCGGGTTCGATTGAGCTGGCTTTTGGGGCTGCCTTGGTGGAGTAGGAGGCGATGGTTGTGGTTGAGCAGGTGGTCGAGGCAAAGGAGCGGGAGGAGAGTTGTACTGGGGCCTCCACCACTGATGAGGTGTATTCCATTGAGGCTGTGGTTGAGCATAAGAGTGAAACAAATGAGCAACTGGAGGAGCATGGTATTGAGATGGATATAACCAAGGAGGGGGTGTGGACCAGGAAGGATGAGCAGGGGGACCCTAAGAAGGCATGGAATTGGCTTGATAGGGGTTGTAATAGGTCTGGTATGCCCCTTGCATCCTTGCTGGTAAAGTCTAGGTCCATGTCGCCTCCTTTGGTTCATGAAATAGAATGGTTCAGTGGTGCATTTGGCCTTCTGATATGCAGCTTTAAGTCCGGGCAAGGAAGGGAACTGATTCATAGGATGGTCTCCTTCACAGACAAAACACACTTCTATGGAGTGTAATGGACATTCGTTCCTAGGATTCTTTCTAGTGCACCTAGGACAAAATATGGCCAAAGCCCTCTCGGCTTCCTCTCGATATCTTTTGATCTGGATGGCAAGCATCTGCCTTATCTTGCTCTTGCAATCTTCCCACATGTTTCCAATTTCACCTTCAATGGATGAGTTGGAAGAAAAGGTACTGCTCCCAACATTTCTGCTTTTAGCCATTTGCTCCAGAGGAATGTTTTCTTCTTCTTCTCCCCTAGAAGTTCTTCAAATATGTCTTGTTTTCCACCTAGGGGTTCTTCTTAATCACAACCATTGAAGAAGAGTGAAGGTTAGCTATGTGAAGCAGTGGGGGTGTTGTGCAAACATTTTTCTGACTTATCTCTACTCCTACAAGGCATGAAAGGAAATCTTTTTGGTTGATTTTTGGTTTTTTTTTTGCTTGTACCTGCAAAACTGAAATAGATTGAACTGCAACGAACTAAAATCTATCTTGCTGAAATGAAAATGCAGAATTGAAATGGAAGTAGGAAAGGACTAATCTATGTTTCTGAAATGAAATTGTAGAATTGAAATGCTAATCTACGCTTGCAGAATTGAAATTGCAGAATTGAAATGCTAATCTACGCTTGCAGAGTTGAAATTGAAAAATTGAAATGAAAGCAGGAAATGTCTAGTCTACACTTGCTGAATTGAAATGAAAGCAGGAAATGTCTAGTCTATGCTTGCTGAAATGAAATGAAAGTAGGAAATGTCTAATCTACGCTTGCTGAAATGACATTGCAAAATGGAAATGAAACAACTACTCTACTCTTGCTAAAATAAACTACTTAGCAGAATGTTGCAGTAGAAAATAGAAGAAAAGCAGTAATCACTAATACTCTGACACTTCCTTGGCAACGGCACAAAAAATATGGTGGGTTCCAGTATTGCAGAAATGATGCTGCAACTCTTGGGACTCCCTTCTTTACTTTTATCAATCCGGTAGTTCGTAACAAACTTGGAAGCGACGGTGCTATATGCACAAGTACTAGCTCTTACTGCAGGCTGTCACTTGATCAGCTGGCACAAGTTCGCTAGGAGCTTAAGCCAACTTCTATGAGTTATTAGAAGAAGCTTTTAACTGTGATGGATGAAAGCTAACTCAAAATAGGCTAGTCTACTTGGAGAAAGAAGCAGAAAGCTGAAAGGAAATGCAAACCTTAGCAAACCCTAGTTTTACGGACTAACCCTACTGATGCAAGAAAAGATATGAGAGCAGTGGAAATGGATGCCATTGACTCCTGGAAAGGTAAAATGCATGTGACTAAACTACTTTTGAAGTAAAACCTGGAAAAAACATCTTTTTGTATTTTTGAGTAAGTTAGCAGAATTATTATGCATGTGCTTTAACTGGTTTTGACTGTGCAGGGGTTGATTGGTGAAAGGAAATGGAGTAGGTGCTTGCAGGAGGTTGGAAAGGTGAGAAGAGGGCCTAAGGGGTCCCTAGCACGCTTCCAGAGAGTTTCATAGCGATAAGGTCTCGAAAAACTACTCACATGAACTTCTATAGGAAGTTTGTAGGGGTTCTACAGGAAGAGCCGAAAGAGGATTTTAGAGGGTTGATGGAGGAAAAATCGTGTGAAAGTGGAAATGCAGGATGGATAAGGATGTGAAGGGGTCTAGGACCTGGTGAATGAATCTAAGGAGTGATGAAGATGGTTGGATTTTTTCAAGGATGGAGGGAGCAATGTTGCACAAAAATGTAGGAATTAGGGCAAATTGGAAAAGTGTGGCAAATGAAGGGAAGGAATCTTGGATTAGGGGTTGGATCAGGTTGTATGATGGAGGAAGGATAGGTAAGGATGTATTACAGGTGTTCTACACACTATTTTCCACAACTGATCGAACAAAAACTAGAAAAACTAGAGATCTATCTATGTTGACCTAATCTACTCTTAAAAACCAGAAATATGATGACCATCAGTGTACAAATAGGAAATCATGCAAGAGAGCTATGGAAACTAAGAAAGAATAGATTTAAATATGCAAGTACAACTGGTATCAACTTTTCCAACTAAAAATCTAACACTAGCAATTGCATGAAGAGGCAAAAACATTGTTTTTATGGCAGCACGTATGCCTTGGTCTCAACTCATGGTCCCAAGGAGGGAGAGGTGAGATCAAGGATTGCTTGATGGCCTTTTTGTAGATATTTTCTGTTATCAATCTGTAAAATCAACCTGAAGCATGAAAAGTTATTTTAATAATAAAAAACAACCTAAGTAACAAAGCAAGATCTTAGCCTAAATAACAGAAATTATTCTATGAATGCAACAAACACACATAAAAGTACACAAAGGAGGTACTGGCCCTTGGGTTGAGCCCAACCCCAAGAGATGCAGCTTCCTAAGAAATATCAGAGTTGGTGCAAAGCCGAATTCATCTTTATTGATCAAAAAATAATAGTTACATCCCAAAAACTGTCTACAAGAAAAAGCTCGAAAATGTGCTGAAATGCAGAGCTAACCTACTGACTAAAATATAACTAACATCTGACTACAGTCTGACTAACTCCTAACTAATCAAAATAAGGCCCTACGCCTTCTTATTTATACAAATTGAGGACCCCAATAGTCCTCCTAAACTTTAGGAACTCGGCTGCCAAAACTTGCAGTTAACAACAGTCCTTCTTGACTTGCTTGGCTGCCCCTTGTGCTCTGAGTTTTTGATGGAAAATTCGAGGTAAGGGCTCGTAAATGAAGGGGACACCTTCCTACAAATCCTCTCCATTGTTCTTCCATGAATTTAGCTGCCAAGTGCTCATTAAACCTTTGCTTTTGTCTCAAAATTGACCAAAAATATGCATAAAGCACACATTAGAATTTTTGGCATAATGACTAACCCAATTCACTCTATTAACATAAATATAATCAAAAACATGCAATAAAATAATGAGAATGGTGGATTAAGTCAAATTGGGAGGCTAAATGAGCCCATATAATTACCCATTTCTGGGGCTCATCACATGCCTCATATGCATGGTTGTAAAACAGTTTGGATGCAATGGTAAGAACGCACATGATCCCATAGATCTGTTCCCTCACCGAGGCTAGACCCAAGAACCAAGTCTGATTGGAGATCGATGAGTACCTGGAGAAGCTACGATGAGAGGCCACCAGAGAAGACATGGATCTACATGCACACAACATGCATAAGTACATCGATGGTCCTATCATGGTCAATACCATGCTGCACATGCTTCAAAACTAGTTGGATACAAGTTCTAAGACCATATACCTAGATGCCATGGAGGCAAGAGTCCGCTTTCAGAAAGATATCATCAAACAGTTTGGGCACACCATCACACAGTACCAAGCTTGGCATCAATATGTGACCAAGAATCACCGAGTGGAGGTTGTCGAGTTGGTCTTTCCCCATGATCTGAAATGATCATAAATTAAAACTGATGTAGAATTGATTACCCATTAATGAATTGAATGTTAGCTAAAAGTGCGGAAATCGAGGAAAACTGCTTGAGAAGAAGACTTTACGACAGTTGATTAAACACAAGAAAGATGCATAACATAAGTGAAAATAGTAAAAACAAATCAATACTAGACAAAAAAATTGATTACGGAGTTCGTCCCTGATGGACTACGTCTCCAGATCCGCTTTCAAGATGGGCGACCACTTTATTAGGATTGAAACAGATGAGGTTGATTACAGAAATATTTGACCAGACTGAATGTGCATGTAGGCACTTCTGATCACTGCCAAATGGAATCTATCTGAACCAACTTTCCAATGCCTATCACGGTTCCCAATTCTAACTCCGGATGCTCCTATTAGATTGAAAACAAAACTGCCTATGACCTCCAGAATCTACAAACAAAAACCAAAACCACTCTAATGTCCTTCAATGGACAACACTACCTCTTATAGACCTACAAGTACAGAAAAACCACCTTGGCTGAATTTGAGGTGAATTGGTTGCCTCGGGATGAGTTTTGAGCTTGGACTAGTTGCAAGGAGACACCTATGGTAGGCTGGCATGGTCATCGAATTAATATTTTTTAACAAAACTTCAACAAAACACCAAAAAATACCATAGGATAAGCCTAAAACCATTTGCGGTCAGATAACCAGGTGGAGGTTGGACAACTCATGTGAGAGGTGACTGAACCCGCGGTTTTAGTGTCGGTGGTTCTGATGACAGTTTGGAACTGGCGGTCAATGCTACAACACATTCACATGTAATCCTGCGGCAATTTCTGCTACGATCTACTCTGGGGGTTCTCCAAGCCGACAGTCAACTCCAAACTGACTGCTTCCCGATCACATGCCAACCTTCCGCCGTGGTTTCAACTGGCGGTTAACCCCAAGTCCGTTGGTTTCATAACCCGACGGTTTACACACTTTGATCACATGTGACCTGTCCCATTCATGGTTCCGCTGCGTTTAGGGTGATGGTTAGGGCCTGAACTATGTATTTTAATCATGTTTTGTATATTTTACATTGCATATCATAGTCGAGAGCTAATACCAAGCATTAGGTTAGGTTTATAGTGTCGTTTAACAATGCGATGGTTTGGTAGGTTAGGATTAGGACTTAGGTTTGATCATGGGGTTTTATGTATAGTTTTGTAATACATATCAATGCATGTTGCATATATTTAGGTTTAGGTTTACATTGTCATGTATAGATTTAGGACTAGGGTTTTAGGCTTTAGGTTTTGTATTAGGATTTTTATTAGGTGTTTAGATGTAGATTAGGGTTTTAATACATAGAGCTCATCAAAACCAATTTACAATCAAACATCACCAAGCAACATTAGCAACATTTGTCACATGACGATGAACCTGTTCACAACAAAACTGCGAGTGAACGACAATCCAAATCCTGCAAAGGTGAACGACAATCCAAATCCTGCAAAGGCAAACGACAAAACACATGTCGTCGACCAATCATGGTGGAACTGTCGATGAACACAGCTCGACAACAAGGTACAAACCCATATCAATTGAACGCAATGAAAATCCATATTAACTGAATAAGCTGATCCATAACCAACACTGTCGAAGCTGATGACACCGAATTGAATTGATGAAATGACACTGAACAATGACGATGACCTGTGCAACTGATTTGACGAGATCGTCCTGGATCACCCCAAAATTCAGAATCATAGTGTTTTGTCTTGTTAGACTATCTCTAGCCTATTTTCTCTTACATGGGTACATGTGGAAAATGTAATATTATTTGTAAATATGTTGTAAGTTAAATTCCAAGTGTCATTAGTGGAATGTGAAAAGTCATCATGTTATGTAATGAGTTACTTGTAAAGAAGTTGAAGAGTCATGAGGGGAGTCAAAGAGTCACAAAGGGGAATGTTAAGGGTCACCCCACCTTTTGTTATAAATAGAAACTCATAACTCATAGAAGGGGATTTTGGGAACCAATCTTTTGGCTAGGCTTAGGATTATAAAAGGCTTGGGAGTATTGTGAAGAGACTTGACTTCTTTATAGCACAGAGTGCGTACTTCTTAAAAGGATCAGGTGTTCTTGTCTGTAATGTTCCAATATTGGGGCTAGTGGTCGTCAATGGTGTATGCATGGATGGAAATTTCACTTATAATAATAATATCAGAGCCAACACACTTTCATGCATATGTTTTTAATGTAGTTGGACTATTCTGGTTGCATTGGCAATGTACGCTGTTTCACTTACACATTTTCTTATGAACTAATTTGTATGCAATTGTATGAATCTTGTTGAATGAGTGTTGTTGGTTTAACTCATCACTTTAACTTGTGTACTATTCTGCATTTTAGCTTGTGATTTCATTCCACTCATGTGTTCCTTTCAAGATGCGTACTATTGTAGGCTTATAAGGGGCACACTTCCTTTTCCCCTCCATGTGTTAGAACCTTCATGCATCGCACTTGACTCTCTACAGGGTCACACACTTGCTCTCACCCAAAGTTATCATACTTACCTTTGGGCGCTACCACGGTCAAGGAATTACAATACCACCCACTACTGGGATTCCTACTCCAAATGGTTTGAGGTCTAGTCAGGGCTTCATATCGGGGAGATCCCCTGAATGTTGGCAGGTCCAACACCATCAACAATAATGGTCCATCAATGTTAAAAATGGCAAATGCATATTCCCATGTCCCCTATCATCAATGCATTCATGTGTGTTGTGTTTTTTTTTATTCACATGCTTTTAAATTTATTAAGTTCATCTATGGTTTTAGGGATGACTCACTACATCATGTACAATGCTATTATAAATCCTCAATGCACAACATTAGCAAGCATGTTCCTCATCCTTATGGTGTTTTAATGTCATCTAGAAATTATAGATTTACTTTTCATTAATTCATACAAGTACAATAATGTTGGTGCTTCCATGCAAAACATTGAAGATGGTGTCTTATTAACATAGGGTAGCACCAAATACACCATGATTATAAAAAATGATTACATTGTAAAGCACTAGAAAATTTTTAGTGCACACTATGAATGCTAACATAGTATAAGTGTTATTTTTTTTATATCTATATTATAGTAATGACTCATGAGTTTTTTTTGTTTGAATAAAAAATGGCCAAAGTAGTAGAAGGTTGATGCATATAACTTCACATATGCATGGGAGGACTAAGATAAGGAGAGGGATCAAATTACTTGATTGATTACCATTATGATTCACTTCCTTCTCAGAGATGTTGGCCCTATCAATTTCTTTGAGGAAGTTTTTGCATCTTGAGATGTTATCCTCAAGAAAGGAATGGTTCCATGTCATATAATGTATACTTTAGGTATCAAGTTAGCTCTTACATTAGAGGGATAATCCCTTAACTTCTATAATATTTTCTACCTATTATCATTTTAACATCAACTCTACTCTAAGCTATGAATTTATATGACAAGTTTCAATGAATCTATGAAAGGTAAAATAATGTGGTTGTCTAAAGCATTGATTTTGAAATAAGGACTAAGAGGGAATAAAAGTAAGGCTAACAAGAGAGGAAGCCATAAATCACTTAGGAATCCTTCCCAGTGGGCACCTTTATCTCTAACTACATAAGATTAAATTTGATTTTAAATGAAAAATATAGAAGACAATAAATTTCATAGATATCTTACATATTCAATAGTTCGAATAAGGAAACATATTTTGTTATGAAAATTAGTCAAATGATTTTAAAGTGGATGTATTTAAGAGAATAAACTAGAGTATATCAACAAAATTTTAGCACTCCATGAGATTCATAATTATAATACCCATGAATTTACCAATGCTAATAATTGATATGTATCCACTTCTTCACTAGGGAATTCTAGTTGCTTTCCGATAGAGGAAAAATATTCATAATAAATTGTGACGAGGAAATAACCACTCATAACAAAATGCATTTGTCCTCAAGAAAGGATTGAATAGTAACTAAGGATATTTACATCTTGGACTCATTAATCCATCTTGATGACTAGACTCCATCAAAAAATCATGTTATCAAAATTGGTAAGCATTTCCATATTGCATGATTCACTAGTAGTATTTAGTTAGTGAACATAGTAGTGTCATTGAAATTGATTGAATATTTGAAAGCATAAAACATAATTAAGAAGGAAATATACATATGGGAAATATTTACAATTAAGAAACTTAGTCCATAAATAAAATGATTTTTATTGTTAACCTAAATTGGAACTAAAACCCTGTTAGTATTTTCCTTGAGATGATGATAGTTTCTTGCAAGACTTTTCCAATAATCCTATGTGGTAGGGAACAACACATTCTAGAAGCTCTAGTCACGTGTCTCTATCCAATAATTATTATTTAGTAATTGGATCTATAAAGAAAATTTTCTAATAAAATCCATATGTAGAAAAGAACAAGTCTAGACTAATACAATTAGGTCCACTTATAACATATATACCATGTCCAAATTATATTCTCAATTTAATATGCCTCGTAGCTTTACGATAAACAAATTCAAACTACTAAAATTTAGAAGCCATAAACCAATTGGCCTTTTGAGTAAATATCTAGTAAACTCTACCAAAACGAGTGATTAGTATGAACATATTCCCTTTGGATAAGATAAATATTGAAAGAGAGTTTAACTGGAAATTTCTAGGTAAAATCCCCCTCATAAAACCTTGGCTCTCTCCATATTTACACCATAGAAGTTTTAAAACACTTTTGCAACCTTTTTTTTAACCATGTTATAACTATAGCCAAATAAAATATGTCACACTACATGAAATAACACTAGACTATGTTCATTTGTAGCAGTGACTCATTGTCCACCATCTAATTACCAAGATAGGAAAGGCAAAGTTAGTAAGAAAATAAATTGAGAAGCCCTAGAAACAAGGAGCACACATGATTCAAATATTAGGGGCTAAGATCCAGAAACCATGAATTTTGAGAGAGGAGGGGAGGAGCATATATATTTTTCAAGAAAAAAAAAAAACCCACACTAAATGCAAATTAATAGAGCAGAAGACCCCTTTTACAACTACATTGTGGAGGACCAATCATTCCTTTTGCAAGGTGAGGCCAATTATTTATATTATTATCCATGCCTTATTGAGTTACATCCTTAAGTACAATGGGTGGATATCACTTTTCATTTATATCAATCCTCCCCCCTAGGAAGCCATGGTTCTCATTGTGTCAAGTTCCCTCCTTAGAAGCTTTTATGAATCTGAGCTAATGAAGAGAAGGGTTTTATGTGGTTGACCCATAACCATGGGTTTGTAGATGACCCATAGCCATGTTGAATGAAGGTCCAAGGATAGAGTTACCCTATAATTCTTATGGGGAAACTGTTATACTGACAATGTATGACCTAGCAAATGGACTTCTATGGCAAGGGTTTTTTGTGGTTGCCCCAAAACTATAGGTTTGTGGGTGACCCATAACCATGATGAATGAAGGTATAAGGATAGAGTTACCCTGTAATGGTTGTGGGAAAATTTTTATATTGACAGCGTATGGCCTAATAAATGGGCTTCGAGACATTTCACTTTCCAATATGCCAAGGTATGGTAGAAATCTGGTGGCTTATCTCTGTAAATTCTCCCCATCCTATGAGATGTTGTAAAGGCTTCCTCCAAGTACTCAAGTTTTACATTTTTTATTCCCATTATTTTGATTTGATATTCCCACCATGACATTACCTTTTCACCAGGAGGGGTATTTTGTTGTAGCTAGAAGTATGCTTCAGGATAGTCAACAAAGTTAACCCTATCACCATCGACACCCCTACTAGTGGGAATGATTTAGGAGAGAGAATATGCCTATGATGTCACCTAGGTGTTCTGGGTGACATATATCATAAGGAAGTAAAGTAAACCTGAGAGTATGATGCTTACAAAGAATGGGAAAATACCATACTTGAATGTACTTAAAAGATATAGGACAACCAGTGCAATTTCAAATGTCAAAATTGTTAGAAAATTTGAAAGGCAAAAATATTTTCTCTTGTTGATAATTACTTATGATTTATTTGAATTATTATTATAATATATCTTATGTTCTTCTTTTATATTATTTCCTGAAGTATTTACCAAAACCAAAACATGAATATCAAGGACACCAGATGTAGGTGCACAGCCAGGGAAAAACCCCTATATAGGGGAAAACTGAGTCAAGAACTCTTCCTTCAGTAATTCAAAATGAGATAGACCAGGACCCTAGATCAAAAGACCTTCTTCTTCCACCAATTCAACCCTCAAATTGTTCTTCCAACCTTCAAATATCAATTGCAACAATATTGCATCAACACTGCTTCAATATTGCATCAAAGACAAATTTTCGACCTACTGCATCAGAATTTCAGCTTAGCTTCAAGACTTCAATTTCACCCCTCCTGCAACAGTTTTAGTTCCTTCACGTGTGTGAGGCAAGAGAGATAACGTTTACTTCCTTAGCAAGATAATGACCTCCTTCTCCTACACTAGCGCTTTCGTTCTTCTTCCTTGGAATTCGTACCTTTTACTACTTCTAGCTACTGCAAATCGAACTTGTTGAGTGATCTCATCCAAATGAGTTGAGTTGCTACTTATATATAGTCCTTCTAGGTGAGCGAATTCTTCCTTTAAGGCCAACTTGTCCTTCCTCAAGGATGACTTGGTGGAGGCCTAATTGACCTATTTTACATTAAAATAATTTTCTTTCTTGACAAATAATTCTCATGAAGGGTTATTTACATTGTGACATGGACAAGGACACTTGACATAAACCGTACAAGTCTTAAATGGAGACTTTGAACTAAAAATAATTGACCAAAGCATGAAACCCATGCTTTAATAAGTCAATTTATTTAATAATAAATTTTCTTTTTCTTTATCCTGACAAATATATTACATCATGACTCAAATATAATTATGAAGATCGACACTAGTTACATTCTTCAACACAAACAAGATTCACAGAGATGGTTATTTCCTGTCCAACATAGTAGGTTTCAAGTGGGAAAATTTCAACTATGGACGATATTATAACATTGATTATAGCACCAATGAATTCCATTTTTAAAACATATGATATTTGAAAAAATCTTGTGCCATAGTATATAGTTTCCTTACCACTGCTGTAGTATTTAAGAGCCTCAAAGAGATTTGTGTTATAAGCCAAAACAAGTACTGTAAGAACCCCAAGAAACCTAACTACTAAAAGCATAGCTAGAAAGGGGGAATACAAAGCTCTAAGATGATGTGTATGGATTGAAAAAAAATAATGTATTAGGAAATATGATCCCTGAGGGATGCAAAATGTTGTTGGCTAGCTTAAGGAGAATGATTCAAATGAATGTGCAATGATAATAACTTTTGAGCTTAACATCCCAAAAGCACCATGTACCTCCTACATAGAATTTACATTTCTATTTTTAGGTTGTATAAATTTAAAACTCAAGAAACTCCCATCTCATGTAATATGTCCTTTTGATGTCTTTCCATTATCCACATTTTCTTTTGAATCCTATAAACTTTTGGTGTTAAAAAAATGACCACCACACCCTCTCTTTCTCTCTTCATCCCATGAAGATGTAGATATGGCTTCCTGGTCTTACTCAACCTTTTCCATGACTCTGCCTTGGCTTGTAGTTTTATGCATCTTAGAATCTAATGATATTATTTAGCATTGACATATACTAGTTCTTATTTTTTCATATCCAATGGGAAGGGCATGCGAGCCTGTTGCACCCCAAGCATGTTGGGATGAATTATAGCTTGGGATGGATAAGAAGTTAAAATACCTCCAAAACATGGATCAACATATTTGAAAATAAAGGAGGAAGAATTCCCTGTGCTATATTATTAAAAAAAAATAGCATTGTTTCCCTTGAATAACTCCGGAGAATATTCAAATCATCTTCCCCTTTGAAGTTGGTCATTATGGATTGCAAAAAAATTGAAGAACACCCCATATCCATATAAAAATAAGTTTTGAAGGTAGATGCTTGTCTTAAGCTAGCTCTTTAAAGCATATTCATTAGAAACTGAGGCCGAAGATGGCATAATCACAAAAAGTAATGTACACATATATGCACTAGTTGTAAATAGAAGATCTAACTTAGTGGTACTCTCTAGTAATGAACAAATTTGATTCACAGTGATCCAAATCAACAAAAGAGTTAATGATTCACACTGCATTATTGAGAAATTATAACACATGATGAATTTTAATAGTAATGCAATAACTAGAATCTTGGAGTTTCTTAACATATTCACAATTTCTTGATTGAAATAAAGTTGCATGATGAACTTCAAATAATTATTAATAGCATACAATAATGTTAGCACACCAAGAAGTTAATTTGAACGAGTTTCTTGCAATATTGTGGATGGACAGAGAATATATTTCTTTCCTAATTTTTGACTTTAGGCATAGAACAAGAGCGTGATAATGGAAAATAGAATTTTTGCTACCTCTATGAGGAAATTAACACTCACAAGACTAAAAGCGAACTTGCCATCAAATTTAGACATGTAAACTAGAATTGGATGAAGACCAATTATAAAGAAATCAACTACAACCAACAAAATATTCAAAGTACGAGACTTGGAAGACATTTTTCTCTGGTGCCAATCATATGCCCTTGAAAAAAAAAAGGCAATTGGGGAAGGACCCAACTTGGAGTGGAAAATGATGCATTCTATCACCTTGTTTGTCATCTTGTTGCACAAACTCTATGGTGACCACAAATGTCCAAAAACTCTCGATGATCACTTCCATAATATATTAGTGACCTGAGTTCGAATGTCCTAGTTATAGCCCATTACAGAGCACAAATCACAATGATGTTATCAAATATATCCTTGATCACCAACATATCCAAATTATCGCTCCTTCTATTCGTTCTTTTCTGTATTCATTTCGTGAAATCCCTAAATATCATAAACCATCTTCTCCTAAAACAATGGTTGATTTTAGTGGTAAAAGAATTGATTTAGCCAAATTCATAGTTTTTATGCAGTAATTTGTGTTTGAGAAATTGGAAAATTGAGATTGGAATAGATGGAGAATTAGTAAGAGGACAATGTCAAATTGAGGATTTGTAATATAAATTTGAGTTTCCAAGTTAAGGCTAGGGATGCTTGGATGGATACACCCACATAGTGACATATATGCTACATTGGGAGGTATCAACATTAGAGACATTCCTATAGATAAACAACACCATGGAGGACCACTTTAGATCATGTTAAAACTAGTGTACAAATGGTAGGTACCAATCACTAGCCATTTGGTATCTCTGTAGATCCAAGTATCGACAAATTTGGCAGTGAAAATATTAGAATATGATGCCTTTGAAGGGCATCAAGATGCTACAAGAAATCAACACCAACTTGTTGCTGAAAAGCTATTGTTTGACCGAAATGTTCCTTGACCATTTTATATATCGATATTTCAGTTTGTTCCTCTTCAAATGGTTGATTTTATGCATAGACATTTGCATCTTCCTTGTACCCCGCATTGTGTTGGTTTCTGAATGAGGGTGAGTGGTGAAATAATTGAAATAATACCTTGAAATGATATCACCGATCTTCAAAAGTTTTCCTTCACCTTAAACCCTATCAGTTTTGGCAAAAACATTTTTTCTTCGAAAAAATGTTATTCCTTTCAACTCAAGCTGGAGCACTATTTACAGAATGAAGGATTATGAGCAGAACTGTGAACTCCCACTAGAAACCCTTAAAACCCTTATTTACTTGGATTGATAACCCGCTTTGATACCAATGATCCATATCTTAAGGGCTAAGATATAGGAACCATGAATCTTGAGAGATGAGGGGAGGAGCATATACATCTTCCAAGAAACTAATCATAGAAACATTAAAAACTAATACCCACACTGGATACAAAAGATAACTTTATTAATTGAGGAGAATACCCCTTTTACAACTACATTGTCGAGGACCAATATATCATTTTTCAAGGTTAGTCTAGTTATTTATAGTACTCTCCATGCCTTATTGAGTTACATCATTCAATACCATGCGTAAATATCATGAGTGGATACCACTTTCCATTTGGATCAACACATATAAAATTGGAAAAATCGGGGAGACCCAAATAGAAAAATAACCTCAATTACCTTCCAATGAGAAGTATAAAGGGCTCTTGCAAGAAAATCAAATGTCAATAATTACCTCAAGCCAATTTTCACCATGCATAAGATCAACTATGCACATTAAAATAAATTGATTCATTAAACACCATCAAGTATCATGGATGTTGGGTATGCGTTATATTATTTGCATGGCTACCTCCACATGTTGTACGTTGTGCTAAGAATAACATGAGGGTAGAAGCCCCACTACATGGGGGTTCATTGCAACCACCTCCAAAAAATAAAAAATTGGGAAATTTTTTGTGTCCCTTTTTGGTAGTTTTCAACACATAGTTTTTTCCTTTAGCAATTTTGTGGTGCCTGTTGGTTTATTCTATGGTTACATTGTTTTGGTTAAGGAACTATAGTTGTATTTGAATCTAGGATAGATGGATTGATGGTTTATGTATGTTGTGAGATACATATATTGTATTATAATACTATAAAGAAGAATATACTGAAAAATATTTTTGGTTTTATTAGTTTGGGTTTCCTAGGTAAAATATTTGTGTTTTCCATTGCATCTTTTCTATTTTATTAAATATATTTGTATATATAATTATATAGGATTAAAATATGCATTTGGTATCAATGAAATTTTGGCTTCAAGGGGACACTTTATGGCGAAGGGGTTTTTCTCGAGCCTATGGTAGACCCTGTTATAGTGGGAGATCTATGGAATTGATTCTTGTGGCCTAAAGGAAATGATGAGTGGTTCATAAATACAGATGGAGAAATTCAATGGGAAGAGGTTTTAGTTGTGGATGCTCAAAATGGAATATTTGTTGGTGGATAAAGATTAATGGATCATTGTGGATCTAAGTGTTGCATCGATAGGGATGTCAATTGAAGGCTATACCAACTTGGATTGAAAGATGAATGACACAATATTATTATTTCACTTGGATTCAGTTTTACTGAATGTTTTAGGAGAAGGCATTTTGAAGGAATCATGTAACAAGTTAGGACTTTGTATCATATAAATCTCTTGTGAACAAATTTTTCTGGCGGGAAACATTGTATAACCTAGGGATGAAGGATGGATACTTAGTGATAGAGAATTTAAATACCTTCAATACTATGGTAAGTTAGTTATTATCAATCGATGTTAAATTTTCAAATGAATATAAGTGCAAAAATTTGTTGTGTTCTTTACGAGACTTGCAAGATAGTTTTTTCATTGGCATAGGTAGTAATGAAACTCATCCTTGTTATTAGAGAAGATGAGATGGAAAAATATGGAAGTTCAAAACATATATGCCTTGTCTATAAGAAGATGCTTATGGAATAGAAGCAAAAATATGTCCTCAAGTGGGAGATCTAAATATAGAGGAAGATCTAAAATTCTAGGAAAATTCATAAAGGTATGTTGGAGATGTGGAAAATAAGGGAATTATACGAAAGTTTGTAAATCCAAAATTGTTGAGAAAGGGAAGGGATCTAATGATTCTCCTTATAAAGAAGAAAAAAACTCAGATAAAGAAGGTGATGTGTACCTGGCTTCTTCAAGTGCACATGTAGATCAAAGGCATGATTGTTTGACTCAAGGACATCCTTTCATATGACTCCTCACAAGGAGTTCTTTTAAGAGTATGAAAGATATGATGAAGATGATGTTTTCCTAGGAGATGAATCGACTACCATAATCATAGGATGAGTAAAGGTCAATTTGAAGCCCATGGGTGAAAGGATTAGAACACTCCTTAGTGTTTTGCACATCCCAAGATTGGTCATAAGTTTTTTTTGGTAAGAAAGATGAGCAATGCAAGTCTAAAAAGAGTGTTTGAGAAGGACACATGTAGCACTGTTTGAGACCTAATGACATTGCTAATGAAATTTCGAATTGGGACTCTATAAGCTGCTAGGAAGCACTATTAGTGATGGATTTACTAGTTCTATTATTCTTGAGAGTGGAGTTGAAGAAGGAAAAACTCCTAGAATATATGGAGAAATGGATATGATATGACATCAAATACTGGGACATATTAGAGAGAAGAGACTTTGAGTAGTACATGGTAATGGTGTGGTAGAAGATATGTCTAAATATCTCTAGATTTTTTAATATGTCAAAATTGTTTATATGGGGAGTAGAATACAGTAAGATTCTTCTCTGGTGTTGTGAGGTTAGAGGGAATATAATAGTTGGTGCACAACAATGTGTGTAGACCTATGCCTATTCCATTACTAGGTAAATCTATGTAATATGTCTCATCTATAGATGACTTCTTGAGGAATACATAGATTTATTTCCCTACGAAGAAATCCAAAGTATTTGACAAATTCAAAGAGTTTAAGGCTCTTATGGAAAATTAAACAGAGAAAAAGATTATGGTGTCATGGATAGATAAGGGTCGAGAATTTTGAAGGAATGAATTCAAATAATTATGTAAGAAGTGTCGTATAGAAAGGCATAATACTACTCACACACCTCAATAGAATTGAGTTTCAGAAATGATGACTTAGACATTGATGTAAAAAGAAAGGAACATTCTTAGTGGTGCATAGTTAGGATAGGAATTCTTGGCAAAGGAAGTAGATATTGCATGCTACTTGGTAAATATATCACCATTGGATGATAAGACTCCACATTAGGTATGGACTAGTAAAGGAAACTTCTCTTAAACATCTTACGGTATTTGGTTGTGATGCTTATGTAGACGTTCCAAAGAATAATAAGAGTCAGCTAGATGATAAAAATGAAAATTGTATTTTTATTAGATATAAAGATGGTATGAAAACTTATAAACTTTGGAACCTAGACACTGAGAAGGTAATGTATAGTTAAGATGTAGTATTTATAGAATTCAAAGATGTGGTCAAATAGGAAGTTATAGCATGGGAGAAAGAACCAAAAAAGATATAGTTTGAACTAAAGAATGATGAATTGGAATATAGAAAAAACATGAATAAGAAGAAAAAGAACCATGTACTTCGGTATTGTGGACATGGGTTTGGAAAAGAAGGAATCTAAAAAGGTATACTCAGCCTGAATTCCTTTAAAATTTCACTATGTTTATTAATGATGATGATCTTGGAAATTTTGGGAAGGCAATGGATTTAGAGGGTGGAAAACTCTATAAAATGTCATGGTTGAAGAAATGAAATCCTTAGACAAAAATGAGGCTTGTGATCTAGTGTGGTTGTTGGCTAGAAGAAATTCCATTAGGAAAAAATGGGCATTTAAGAATAAGTTAAATGTATACAGAAGAGGGGACAAATAAAATTATTTCTAGGTAGAGGGAATTTACTTCAGTGAGATTTTTTCTCATGTTGCCAAGTTAAATTCTATTAGATTTATTTTATATATTGTTTCGTCTTTTGATTTTTAAGTAGAATAGATGGATGTGAAGGCAATATTCCTACATGTGGATCTGGAAGAGGAAATATACATGAAACAACTAGACGGTTTTGCTTTTAAATGAAAGAAAGAGTTTGTATGTAGGATAAAAAAGTCCCTATATGGGTTAAATAAATCACAAAGAATGTGGTTTAAAAAAATTGATACTTATATATTGGGACTTGACTTCATAGGGAGAAAGGTGGATCACGTTGTGTATTTCAAATTACTTGGTGAACAACTTATTTATTTGTTTTTGTATGTGAATGATATGTTGTAATTGGAAATGACAGGGAAATCATGCAAAAAGTGACAATTTAGGTATTCTCTAAATTTGAAATGAAGGATATTGGAGCTACAAATTTCACTTTGAGGATGGAAATTAAAAGAGATCAAGCAAAGAGAAAACTATGGTTAAATTAGAGAAAATATGTTGAGATAATGTTACAGAGGTTTAATATGCAAGAATGTAAATTGTTAATGGCTCCTATTCTTGTAGGTGTAAAGTTATTTGCATAATAATTTCACAAGGATTACAAAGAGGAAGAGGACATGTCCCATGTTTGATATGCCAGTGCAGTTGGAAGTTTGATGTATGTAATGGACTATAATAGACTGGACATGTGTCATAGGCAGTGGGAGTGTTGACTGGGTATATGTTAAAACCATGTAAGGAGCATTGGAAAACATTAAAGAGAGTTTTTATGTATTTGTGTGGCACTATTGGTTATGAATTGTGTTACCAAGGGAGACCAAGGTTGGAGAAAGTGTTGTCCATATAAGGCTTTATTGATTTAGAATGTGTTGGAAATCTGGATCATAGAATGTCTACAAGTAGGTATGGCTTTATATGTTTGGATATTAAATTAGTTTGATGAGCAAGACATAGTCTATAGTGGTACTCCCAACTATAGAAGCTGAATACATGGTAGCCACTCATGCAAACAAGGAAGCAATATGGTTGCATAGATTGTGTTTGTGTATTATTTTGGTATAATGAGCTTATATGAGGATAGAATAAAATAGTGAGAGTGCAATATTCTTAGTGAAGAACCCTACAGATCACTCTAAGACAAAGAATTTTGATGTTCAATATCAATTTGTGAGTGTTATGAAACCAGCTCAAGAAAAGATAGAAAAGATAGATCAACGCCTTAGAATTCAGCCTCTTCGAGGGGTCAACCTCCTTTGCATTACATAAATGAACAATTCTTCAATGATTCAAATGACAAAACCTCCTTTCTATATATAGGAGTCTAAGGAGTCACAATATAACCTAGCCGACCTAACAATAATAATATAAAGCCACAAAAATAACAATAGAGGGATTCTATGGGGCACAGTAATAATAATATGGGGATAATAGGGGCACAACAATATTAATAACGGATGCAACTACAATAGTAATGGGGTAATCACTAGTATTATAGGGACCCAACAGTGAGAGACATGGTTGAAGAAAAGAAGGTATTACTGGTGAAGGTGCACAACCTTAAGAATGTTGCAGATTCTTTAACAAAATATGTGAGCACTTAGAAGTTCTCTTTGTGTAGAGAAAAAATGAGCATTATTGATCATATACTCCTGTGATCCACTGTATGCAAAGAAAACAACAAGAAGGATAATGATGGGTATATATTATATTATTTGCATGACTACTTCCATGCATTGTAGGAGAGTTGTTGCGGGGTGGAAGCCCCTTTTCATGGGGGTGTGAGGGAAAAATCCTAAAAAAGTTTTTGGGTTTTTTTTTGCATTTGCTTTTGGCAATTTTGACACATGGTTTTTGCCTTTAGCAGTTTTATGGTGCATGGTGATTTAGCCTGTGGTTTTTTTAGTTTTAGTTAAGGAACTATGCTTGTATTCTAATCAAGGGTAAATGATTTGGTGGTTTATGGATGCTATATATATATATATATATATATATATATATAGAAGATACTGAAAAATATTTTTTGTTTTCATGGTTTGGGTTTCCAAGGTAAAATCTCTATGTTAAAGTGTGTGTTTTACATTGCATCTTCTTTGTTTTATTAAAAAACTATTTGCAAACCCAGGATGCGGGTGATATGTGAGACGGGACAGGCGTGGGTGGCTGGACACATGCCGACCTTCGGCCATCACGTGGCACCCACGGCAAACACCAGGAAAGGATGCAGGCGGTTTAAGGCAAAGCGGCATGGGATAGTAAATGCCCGGAGAGGTTATTCGGCCCAGAGGATGGCAACAATTATGGCAGATGTGATCCCGAGCAGGGTAGGTGAGGACGATGGGGATAAAACAGGGTATGAACAGGGAATGTTGGTGGTTATGCAGACGACTAGCCTCTCTGTCTTCGTAGAGATACCTTCTCTGTCGGACGGGCTCATCACTTGTTCGACTCTGGTAGCAGAGAGTCTGGTTTATCCCGCGGCTTGTTGGAATTCTTGTCCCTCACTGGTGAGACCTCGACAGCGTATGCTTAGCTGTCGAGGCACTTCCAGAGGGGGAGTCTCACGCAGGCATGAAGGGAAAATGTTGGCCATTGCTGCCACTGCAATCTTGCTAGCTCTACTGGAGCTATCCCCCTACATTCCAGTCAATTCTTGGATGCAGGGGCTTCGAGCTCGGCTACCTTGCCAGCCTTTGGCTCCACCATCTTCAATTTCACCAGCTCCACAAATAATCCACGGATCAGTGCGCATGTCTCTATCCTGTTTATTGAAAATGCACAAGACGATGACGACTCCATGGATGAACAAAGGCAACAGATGAATTTCAACCTAGGGCAAGCTGCACAGGCTCCGGAAGCTGATAAGGAGCAGGAGGCAAAGGGACCGGCTTCAGACCTGGAAAATGCTAAGCAAACTCAGAATGTTCAAAAGACAGAAACTGGGGAAGAGGCAGCGACTTTTCCTACTGATGCTGAAAGAGAAGCCTATGGGTGGTGCCGAATTGAGGAAGAGCAAATGGACGAATGAAGACACCCGCACTCAAGGTTCTTTCGGATTTTTGCCTGGTCTACTGGTCTTATTTGCTATTTGTCTTTGGCTCAGTTACAGTCTCTTTCGCTTTCTGTCTTGTCATCTCTGTATCGGAATTTTTGTTAATGGTTTGGGTAAGAACAGTCTCCCCTGCGAGGGAGGAAATGGATGGTGCCCCTGTGTGGGCTTGCTCTGGTGGTCAATCTCCTTTTTGTCTGATGCCCCTGCGTGGGCTTGCTCCTCTGGTCAGCCTCGGTTTTTAGTCTGTTGCCCATGCGTGGGCTTGCTTCTGTGGTCAATTTCGGTCTTAGTCTGGTGCCCCTGCGTGGGCGAGCTCTTGCTTTTGTGTTTGGTGCATTATCGGCTCTCGGGTGTCATGCCCAGAGCCTGTTTCTCACTGGTTTCACCATGATGTATTTTCGACCTCTGTACATATTTTAATAGATTAGTTTTTTACCGAGAAAAAAAAAAAAAAAACTATTTGCAAAAATTAATTGTACAAGGTTAAAACCTACAATGGGCACTTCTATGAGAGCTAATAAACATCAATAATATAAAATTTCATGTTCATATATAGTATTGTTATATTGTAAATAGAATATATGAAAAATTATTTTTGGTTTTCGTGGTTTGGGTTTCTAAGATAAAATCTCTACGTAAAAGTGTGTCTTTCCATTGCATATTTTTCGTTTTATTAAAAATCTGTTTGCAACAACTAATTGTACAAGGTTAAAACCTACAATGAGCATTTCTATAAAATCTAATAAAACATCAATAATGGAAAATTACATGATAGTTCTCAGATGTTAAAAATATTAAGAGCATTTTCCACCATCTAATTGTTGAAAATGCATCAAGAAAGTCTCAATTTGATTTTGCATTAGTCAAATTGAGAAGATTCAAATTTCCATATTAGCAGACAACTTGGATGCAGTTAAATTGTGTGACTTGGCTCTTCTCACTCAGTTATATCAGTAAAATCAAGTTAGAGGAGTTAGAGTTTAGTTAAGCATGCCTAATTGCTAATTTGTAGCAATCAAGGTCAATTATTTCAAGTTGTTTTCAGTTACACTAGTTGTAATTGTTGGAGGAACTAGTGGAAGGTCAATTGTGTAGTGAGACTTTAGTCTAACTTAGTTATCATCCAGTTAACTAATCATTCAACCCAAAATAGATAGTGCATGGAGAAAATTCGAATTCCCTAGCTGTGGTGGAAATTCCAAGGTAGTGTAACATCTATTGTAGACTAGCCTTGAGTGTACAAGTGTTGCATGTAGTTAGATGATCAACCTTGGAAATTGTGCAAGCATTTTGGAGGAAATTCATAAATAATAGGGGCTTGATTTCCTCAGGAATTTCACAAGGAAATAGGGGCTCAAGCAGAGGAAAAAATGGAATAATTCTGGGTGAGAGCTTCTTAGTGAGCAGAGAGATAGGTTATTTACTTGTAGGTTGAGCTCAAATTGAGATAGAAATTGTAATACATCTCTATTCATCAAGTTAATTCAAGGAGGCAAAGGGGTTTTTAGAAGATTTCTTTCCCATGGAAAAATATTATGTGCATGTGTGTTATTTCTCATTGCATGTTTGTGATTGATGTTCTAAATTGTGAATTGAATTTCGCGAAGTAGTAGAGTAGTATCGTGTCTTGTGATTTCAATTAAAATTTCATGAGAAATTACAGTTATAACATAATTTATACATGGTATTAGAGCAAGATTCACATTAGAATATGAATTTTGAAGTTGTTTCTCAAGAGGATCGAATTTGCAGTTCAATGTAGCCAGATCTCTACAAAGTTTGGAAGATGACCTTCAATGAGCTGAGACTAGAGTATGCCTTCGAAGGAAGATTTAATTTCATTATATGGAAGGATCACATGGAGGCGGTATTGGATGGAAAATGATTGATAGAATACGTTAACACGGACATTGAAAAACCACAAGAATCGAATGCACAAAACCTAGCCCAATAGAAGAAAGATGTAGCCAAGGTGAGGAGGATAATATTGGAGGGAGTAGGGGATCGCATTGCCTCAAATATCCATGGGAAAGAAAATCCTTCCACAATGTGGAAAGAATTAACAAGATTGTTTGAGAATAGTAGTGACCATAGGAAGCTGGTGCTCAAGGATCAACTTCGAAATATCAAGATGCAGAAGAATGACACGATTTTGCAATATCTGAATAGTTTCACACAAGTACATGATGAGCTTGGCAGGGTTGGTGTAAATGTTGTAGATGATGACTCGCTAAGCATAACTCTTCTTGGCCTTCCCAAAAGCTAGCACAACTACCAAGATTTGGTGAATAGGAGGGCGAAATTACCAAATTATGATCTCTTATTGTTCGATTTGGTACAAGAGGAGATAAGGTGGAACACCAGAGATGGGGCCTAATCCAAGGGCGAGGATGAAGAAAAAGTTGCATTGGTTGGAAAGGGAAATAAGGGAAAAGGGAAGAAATCTCAAACCAAACTAGAATCCAGCCAAGGGGGAAAGAAAAAAGATTTGTCCAAAATTAAATTCTTCAATTTTCATGAATTCAAGCACTATGCCATGAAGTTTCCACACAAAAAGTCAAGTAAGAAGACCTCAGGAGGAGTAGTAGGTGAAACTTTGGCTTCACAATTTGAGCCTGACTTCACCCTTATCACATGCATGGCCAACACAATGATAGGGAGCGTGTTGTAATTGGATTTAGGTGTTATTAGAAATTAATTAACAGAGCAATGAAATACACAAAATACTTCAAAAACACAAATACAGAAACACATAAAACAACAGAGACATAGATATACATAGTTCACCCAATTTGTGCTACACCCATGGAGAAACAACTAGTCCTTCCTTTTATATTATCCAACAAAATGAAGAGATACAAAATACAGCTGATCTGGTGTAATTTCCTCTTCACTCTCACACAGCCTCCTCTTTCTCTCTCGCTCAAAATGATAATACACAGCCACAATAAAATTCCCTCATATAAACTGAGGGTTTCCTTCTAAGGAAAAAAAACACTAAATTAACATAGCTTCTACTGTTAGTTCATTCACGTAATGAACGATCTAGATTGACTACAAAATTACAATGTTTTACAAGGCAAGTTTTAATCTATTTTTAGTTTCAAGGGAACTTTTCTAGAATCCCTACTAGGGGGGTGGGGGGATAATAAAATCAATGTCACCCCTCCAGACCCCCCAATAGTGATTAAACAGTTATCATTTCCACCCTGTTAGGAATAGGGATCCAACACTGTTGAAACAAAAAACCTTTGAACAATAAGGAAGATAATAAGGCTCCACACCCAACAGGTGCATTGTTCCACATGACAAGTTGTAGAGAGTTTTTTAGTGACATGGAGGAGAAAGATCTCCAGATGCACATCGAGCTAGGGGATGAAAGAAAGTAAATTGCGACCGGGATTGGTAAAGTCACCTTTCAGAAGGAGTCAGGATCCCCTCTTAGGCTGAAGGATGTCATGTTTGTTCCAGGCCTAAATAAAAATCTCATCTCTATTGCAGCTTCGGAAGACCATGGTTATGATGTGATCTTAAAAAAATAGAAAGCATTCCTGAGACACATAGCCACGAGATAGGTGAAGCGAATAAGGGTTCGTGGGAAGAAACTACATAAGCTAGATGTGGTATATTCTGTTGCATTAAGAAGTAAGGCGGATAAAGTGAAGAGCCACGATGTCAGTGAACTTTGGCACAAAATACTTGGCCATTTTCATCATGGTGCCTTGAATAGTATGAAAACAATAACCACTGACCTCCCTAAAGGAGCACCTGAACAACAAGATGTATGCAAAGGATGTACCTTGGGGAAGTATGCAAAATCCATATTCCATTATCAGGACAACAAAGCACATGAAGTCTTGGAAAGGATCCACTTTGATGTCTATGGACCTTTCTTGAAAGCCTCCACTGCCAAACACAAATATTTTGTCATTTTTACTGATTACTTGTCAAGGAAGTGCTAGATCTTCTTCATGCGAAAGAAATAGGAGACATTATCGAAGATTGTAGATTCAAGGCACTAGTTGAGAAAGAAACCAACAAGAAGGTGAAGGCTCTTAAGAGCAATAATAGAGGTGATTATGTTTCGAATGAATTCAAAAATTTATGTGTGAAAGAAGGAATTAGAAGAGAGATGACAACACCCCACAACCCACAATAGAATGGGGTAGCTGAGAGGAAGAATCAAAGCATTGTGGGAGAAGCGAGAGCTATGTTACATGACCAAGGCCTACCTCTGCATTTGTGGATTGAGGCATGAAACAAAACAATCTATTTGTAGGACTGGAGTCCTCATCGGATTCTTGGTATGATTACACCAAAGGAGGCCTTCTTAGGGAGAAAGTCAGACGTGTTACACTAGGATTTTCGGAGCCTAAGTTTATTGCAATGTATCCAAGGATTCCAGGAAGAAGCTTGAGACGACAACAAAGTTGGGGGTATTTTTGGGTTACACATAAACTCCTCACAGCTACCATGTGTACTTAACTTCCCTCAGAATCATAGTTGTGTGAAGGGATGTAAATTTTGATGAGGAGAAAGTGATGTGATTCTCTCTTGAGAGGGAGCTTCAGATCCCACCAGAAGAGAAGGTCTTAGCTCCAAAGTAGGAGCATTAGGAAGTTGTGGAGCAACAAAAAATTAATGAGAAGAGAGTGGAGACATCCACTCAAGAAGAACCATCCATAGAAGGTAGGAAAAGAACGAGGGAAGCTAATAGACTTGTGCATGATGCGTGGCAGAATGTGGGATATCCTTCAAATTTGTGCAGCCAAATGAGGTCACCTGAGAGGTACAATGGCTACATGGTAATGAATGATCTGGTAGAGACTGAGATATCCTCCTTTGAGGAACTAGTATAAAAACCTACATAGTTTGATGCAACAGTGGAAGAGCATGAATCCATTGTAAATAAAAATGTTTGGGAAGTGCTCCCAAGGCTAGCGGATAAATCAGTTGTGAGTTTGATATGGATATTCAAGGTTAAGCATGCAACAAACAAAAGCATGGAGAAATATAAGTCTATATTTGTGGCCAAAGGATTCTCTGTGGTTGAGGGAATTGACTATGAGGATACCTTTGCTCTTGTAGTAAGGTATTCATCCATTATAACTATTCTTGCTATGGTTGCACAGATGGGGTGGAATATCCACCAAATGGATGTAAAAACAACATTTATCAATGGGGTTATTGAGAAGGAGGTGTACATCGAGAAACCAGAACGTTTTGAGACATTTGATCGAGAGACTCATGTGTACAGACTCAAGCGAGCACTATATGGTCTCAAACAAGCATGACGTGCTTGGTACACCAAGACCGATAACTATCTCACTAGTTTGGGCTTCACCAAAAGTGAAGTGAATGAAAACCTATATAACACCTTGGTAGAAGGTAAATTAATTATTATTTTCTTATATATTGATATTTTATTTTAACCGGTGATGAGTAATTGATCAAATCTTGTAAGAGGGTCCTTGCAAGGGAATTTGAAATGAAGGAGATGGGTCTCATGCACTACTTCCTCGGGTTGAAAGTATGGAAAGGCAATGGGGAACTATTATGTCTCAAGGAAAGTATGAAAAGAAGATACTAGGGAGATTCTGGGTGGAGAGTTGTAAACCCATGGAGACACCTCTAGCGAACAACTGGAGGAAGGAGGATTCCACTTCAGGTGAAGAAGTAGATGTTACCATTTATCAACAACTAGTGGGTTCACTAATTTATATTGTGAACTCACAACCAAATATGTGTTATGCAGTCAACCAACTAAGCCAAGATGTGGTTAGGCCAACCAAATTGTATTGAAAGAAAGCTAGGCATGTTCTATGGTATGTTAGAGGCACTACCCAGTTTGGACTATGGTGCAAATGTACATAGGGAGAGAAGCTATGTGGCTTCACAGATGTAGATTGGGAAGGGAGTCCATCCAACCAAAAGAGTACATCATGTATAATTTTTAGTTTTGGATTCGTAGTTGTTTCTTGGTACAGCAAGAAGAAAATATTTGTGATGCTCAGCTCGACAGAAGCAGAATACATGAATGCAAGGCAATTAGCATGTGAGACAATTTGGATGAGTGTGGGACTATTTTGTTAGATGATGGATCCAACTATGATCTATTGTGATAATCAGAGTTGCATCAAGATCTCTAAGAATCTTGTATTTCATGATCAATCCAAGCATATATATATCTAGTATCACCATTTATGGGATTGTGTGAAGAAGTAGATAATGTTGCTACAATACATTCTGATGGAGGAACAAGATGTTGACATTTTGACAAAGGCTTTGCCAAGAGGGAAGTTCAAATTCCAAAGGTGAAGTATGGGGGTGGTTGATAATCCCTTTCTTTATGGGAGGGAGTGTTGAAAATGCAGAAATAAAGTCTCAATTTGATTGTTCCTTGGTCAAATTGAGAAAATTGGAATTTCCACATCAATAGACAACTTGGATGCAGTTAAATTGTGTGACATGGCTCTTGTCACTCACTTAGCCCAATAAATTCGAGTTAGAGGAGTTAGAGTTCAATTAAACATGTGTGATTGCTAATTTGTAGCAATCAAGGTCAGTTATTTCAAGTTGTTTTTAGTTAAACTAGTTCTAACTGTAGGAGGAACTAGTGGAAGGTCAATTGTGCAGTGAAACTTCACTCTAACTTAGTGATCATCCTGTTAAATGATCAATCAACACAAATTAGCTATTGCATGTAAAGAATTTGAGTTCCCCAGTTGTGGTGGGGATTCCAAAGCAGTGTAACATTAGTTGTAGACTAGTCTTAAGTGTACAGGTTTTGCATGTAGTCAGATGATCAAGCTTGGGAATTGTGTAAGAATTTTGGAGGAAATTCCTAAATAATAGGGGCATAATTTCCTCAAGAAATAGGGGCTCAAATAGAGGCATAAATTGACTAAGTCTAGGTGAGAGATTCTCAGTGAGTATAGATATAGGTTAATCACTTAGAGGTTGAGCTTAGATTGAACTAGCAATTGCAATACATCTTTATTCATTAGATTAATGCAATCAAGCAAAGGGGTTTTTAGCAGATTTCTTTCCCCTAGAAAAATAGTGTGCATCTGTGTTATTTCTCATTGAATGTTTGTGATTGATGTTCTAAATTATGTATTGAATTCTGCATAGTAATAGAGTAATATTGTGTCTTGTGATTTTAATTAAAAATTCATGAACATTTTCAATTTTACATCAGAATTTCTACACTAATTACCAACATAGTAAAGAAAAATTTAGTACACAATTAAATTGAGAAGCATTAGAAATGAGAAACACACATAAAATTAGAAAAATTTAGGAAAAACCCAAATAGGAAAATTACCTTATGATCACAAATGGGAAAGGCCTCCTGTAAGTAAATCAATTGTCAACAAATCCCACAAACTATTTTTTAGCATGTGTTGGATCATCCATGCACATTCGAAGAAATATATTAAACAAACATTTGGTAACTATCATGGGAATTTGTATGAAATCTACTAAGACATTAATAATGGGGAAGATACATTTTAGATGTCCTATGCGAAAATGATCAAAAGTATCTTTATATTTGTCCATTTTAATGAGATGCAACCCATTTGCATGGGGGTATCAAAACCATAATGACGACACTATCATGTTAAAATGATCCTTTTGGTTCAATTTCACTCTCATTTTTAGATCCATAAATTAATAAAGTTGTTATGACTATATTAGTTATAATACCCTAATCAAATTATTTCAAATAGGCTAGAAGAATTAACATGTAAACTAGTCAAAGATATAATGAAAATACATATTAATAGAGAATTGAAAGTAAAAATAGCCAAAAAAAACATCACACCTTTGATTGATTGTAGAACAAAATTTCATATTTTCTACCCCTATGTTGAAGCCATTAAATAGAAATGAATTATCGGTATGTATCTTTTGTATTAAATCTATTGTATCTCTGTAAAACACGTGATAAAATATGTGTTTCAACCAAAAGAGATACAATTAAACACTAATAACATAAAAAATATTAGTAGGTCTCTTTTCCATTATATATTTTGAAACTTTGTGGAACATATGACACAGGTATCATTAAAAAAATTATTCCAAATCATGATACATATTTTTAAATATGCCATTCAATTGATCAAATCGATTCTAACAATGGTAATAATTGCAACTTAGCATATCTTTTGTATTTACAACTAATGAATTAATTAAGGCAATGTGGGGTCCATATTTGTTGTTCTTCAAAAATGTTTTGTTTCTGCAATCTACCATTATTCCCGCCTCTACAAATCCGAAGCCACCTCCACACAGTTCTCCCCTCCACACACTCTTCCTCCTAACATCCACACTATGCACAATGAAAGCCACCTCCACATAACTTTCCCTATTCCCACCTCCGCATATCAATGATAGCCAAAAATGAAAATGCAAATGATGGTTTTGTGTGATGACAATTTTGCATCATTATCTCATATGCACAGAGCTCAAGGAAGAACTATGGTTTCCTTGGGTTTGTAATGTGGAAAAAATTTCCTGAGTGAACTTGAGAATTATCCCAACCTACAATAAAAAAAATTCAGGAAATCTATGCACCATGTGTTTGTCTAATAATTGGTTCACTATATTTTTAGTATTTTCCCAAATTTATGAGTTAATTTTTTTTTGAGTGCAAAGTGTAGATGTGGCTTCGACCTCTGCATAATGAAAACCACCTCTTCACAATGCTCCTCCCCACAACTCTATGGAAGTGTAATTATTGGTGTATACACAATCCCTTTTAAACTGAATAGAAACAATAATGGGGAGGTGAAATTATTTTTGAAATGTTTCCAAAATCACAAGTCAGATGATGATGAGATTTAAATGGAACATAGCCAACCCTAATTGTGAACACACCTTCTACCCTGCATCGAATGACATACTCACCCTTCCAATCTGATCCTTTCAATTGCATTGCAAATTAACCACAAAGATTTACCAGTCAATTTCAAAACACCTAGAAGGAAAGGTCTTACAAGGAAGAATAACTCACCCTTAGGCGAATGACATAGTAGAAGCTTTGAAAACAAAATCCTCAGAAAAGGCCTTACTAAGTATTTCTCTGCATCATGTCATGCAACATCGACCTTCAAGAATTTGTTTCCCTCAACACCGTTGACACCACCGATGCCACTATTGTTGATGCTAGCGAAAGTATATTCCCCATGATGGATGACCTTATAGACACCTTTCACATCTTTGACATCAACATATATAACAAAATATTCGCGCTAGAGCTTCACAGATTTATTAGAAGCCTTGGAGACACAAAGTGCGCTATCAATAATTGTTGTCAGATAATCAGAGATGTCAACAAGGACTAATGATGTGTATATTGCAGGATGTGTTTAAATGTTGGCTTTAAAAAAACAATAATATAAATTACCAACCACGTGGTTGGGAACATCGGAATTTTTGCACATTGTACTAGGAACACTAGTATTCAGACTCACTAACATGTTAGATGCCCAATTGATATATGAATGCCCTCTTTCTTTGAAATAATCGACAATTATTCCATATTCATTTTCTATCTACAACAACCATTAAAACGATACTTAGCATTGTACCAGTGTATGTGATCAATAAATATGCTTAAAATTGGAATAATATCTATGTAGAACACATAATTTGACTGTTTAATATTGATAATTACCGATGTTTTTTGTTAATGATTAAAAGACTATTTATATTTTTCTTTATTTATTTTTCACTTGTGCAGGAGTGCAGAGCTCCGCACTCTCGCACAAGTGAAAATGAATAAAGAAAAATGTAAATAGCCTTTTAATTGTCAACAAAAAACATCAAGAATTATCAACATTAAACACTTCACACTCTCACACAAGTGAAAATAAATAAAGAAAAAAGTAATAACCCATTGGCGTATGTCTATGTGTGTTAAATAGGTAGATAAATAACTACATCAAGTAGTCATTGTGTGAAGCTTTCATATATCACTTCCATGTCAACCATCCAAAGTAATTCATTTTCCAGGTAATTTTCCATATTTGTTTTCTAAATGCAACAACTATTAAAACGATACTTAGCATTGTACCATGATACATGATCAATAAATATGCATAGCATTGGAATAGTATCCATGTAGAACACAAAATTTGATTGTTTAATGTTGATGATTCCCGATTTTTTTTTTTTATGATTAAAAAATTGTTTACTTTTTTCTTTATTTATTTTCACTTGTGCAGACGTGGAGCTCTACACAAGGAACTAAGATCATTAGCTCATTGTGGGGAGCTATGCACTCCAGCAAAAGTGAAAATAAATAAAGAAAAATGTAATAACATAATGTTGTATGTTTCTATGTGTTCAATAGGTTGATAAATATGTTTAACATTTGATGGTGTATAGGTGATTGTGTAAGTGTTGCCATTGATGTCAAACAAGGGTCAACATGATGACTAGTTGTTTGGATACAACTCCATGGTAGTTGCATGCTTCTTGTAGAGAATCATCATAGTAGCAGGCCTAGTGAAGAAGCCATAAAATTATCATCATGGTAGTTGGTGTTCAACTAGCCAAAGAATCAATGGGAAGAGAATTTTATAGTCACCTTCCAAGTAGCAGAAGGACTCAAAGCCTATATCAGACCCTCCCCATTGGAAAGTTCTCTAAATAATATTTCCAATGATATGTGGAAGTCCAAAATGGGTCTCCTGGATCAAAAGTTATGGTCTGCTGAAGTTTCAAGGATGAAAGCCTCGGGAAGGAAAGAATATCAACGATCACTTATCGGAGGCCCAAAGATATCGACGATCACATCTCAGAGGTTTAGAGCATCAGGAATATTAGCGATTTCATATCGAAGGTCAGGCAAATCGGTGCATCGTAACATTAGAGGTCTAGAGAAGTCAACGATTGCATACCAAAGGTTTAGAGGTATCAATGATCACATATCCGAGGTCTTGAGATATGGGAGCATCCACACATCAGAAGGTTGGTGAATTAGAGAATTTCAACCTTTTAAGGTGACAACCTTTAAAAATTTGCGATATGCATAATGCGCCGATAATGTTAAAAGATGTTGGGGAACTCCAATAAATATTAACAATGGATTCCATCGCAAAACAAAAGTTTGATGGACCCTTTTCTCTCTCCTCTAATAGGACATGTAGTGGCATATGATTGGTCCCGATAAGCTACAGTGGCATACAACATCAACATGATGTGGTAGCACAACAAGACACGTGGCAGACAATTTTGGTATTTTGAGGGGCCTAAGCGGGAAATTCTCGGTGACACATGTCACCACTAATCAAGTTCCATGTGAAGTGATGACATCATATTGGAGGTCAGCATATCAGAGGTTGAGCAAGTCGACACTTTATAAGAGTTGGAAATTGAAAAATTGTCGATAAGGGGGCTCAGATATTAGGGCTGGCACATGGTTGAGAAGAACTTATAGAACCAAGGGTGCTAAGCTCTTAACAAAGGAAAATTAGCCCTTGGGCAGCAAAAAAATTCCCTATCGCCTTAAGGCTAAGCCTCTAGTCACCGCACCCAGTCCCATGGAGAAAAATAGAAAGGGGCTAAACAAAAGGGGTTAAGGAAATCGAAACCCTGTTTTCGTAATTTCTTTAGGAATAAAAGTCTCGATGAGTAAACTCTCTGATATAACACCGTTGCAATAATACGGGACATATTATGCTTCGATAATGCACTATAAAGAGTTAAAGGAATATGGGTTGGCAACTGCAATATTGAATGCGGGAAAAAAGGAGTTGGTCTTAGGAGTAATGCGTTTGTAAAAGAACTATTGGGCTTGTCTAGATGCTGAAATAAACCCATCTCTGAATTCCCATGCACGTAATATAGAAATAAATGAAAAATAGAGAAACCATGCAGAAGTACAGTGAAGCTCTGTGAGCCATGAGTTGGCATGGGGAGTCTGTTAGGTCCCTATAATACTAGTGATTCCCCCATTACTTGTCATTGTAGCACTTATTGTTACTATTGTGCACCTATTGTTCTGACATTTTTATTATTGTGCCCCATAGAAGCCCACTATTGTTATTGTTGTGCCCTTATATTATTATTGTTATGTCGACTGTGAATATATTGTGACCCGTTAGACTCCTATATATAGAAAGGAGGTTTTGTCATTTGTATCATCAAATAATTGTTCATTTGTGTAATGTAAAGGATGCTTCCCCCTCGAAGAGGCTTATTTTTAAGTCGTTGATCTATATTTTCTATCTTTTTGTGAGCTGGTTTCATAACATTTGGTATTAGATCTTTGGATTCTAGGGTTTCACTGCTCAAAAATAGGTCATCATGGAATTTTCACTATAACTGTTTGTATGCGATGGGTAAGAAGCTAACAACAAAACCCAATTGAGCCAAAATCTCGATGATCCTTAGGTCTGAATTGTAGATCCTGTCTCATTATATTTTCAGAGATATGATCCAAGGAAGTTAGGGTTTTTGCAGGCTCCCGAATTACATCCCAAACAAGTGACCTTGGTAAAATTGTCATAACTTTCTCTCTGAGTATCAGATTGAAATTACGTAAGAATTTATAGAAAGAGGATGGAATTTAGTTTTCTGTGCATCTTTTTCAGGTCCAAATGTTGAAACAGTGACATGTGGCACTTCGTACACGTTCGCTCTACTGAAAAAGTGTATAACCAGGTCATCTTGGGAGATTGGGCATAACGCTTTCTTGGAGAATCCAATTTTTATCATACTAGTGGCATTCGAAAGAGGACTTAGAGGGTTACCATCGTTCACAATTTTAAACCTTGGAGATTCAAAATTTCAGAGATACATCAGATTCAATATCGAGCTCCTACAAAGTGAAAAAAGGTGTGTAGTTTTTATAAAATTTTGCATAAGTTTGGTTTGAAAAATTAGTTTGAAGGAATTCAAAGGGCATAGTGAAGGATAATTATTATTAATTGATGCCCTGAAGAAAGAAAATGGAAACACCTAGTAAGAAACCTGAAATCTCTAGCATGACTAATGAAGAAGAGGAAGAAATGCAATGTGATATATCAAAATGATGAGACCAAGTGCAACAAATTTCACTCTCACAAAAAGTAACAGAAGCTAAGATGAATGGTTTAAAGAAAGGCATGGAAGATAAGATGGATGGAATGGAAGCTAAGATGGATGGTATGAAAGAAAACATTGAAGATTGGAAGAAGGACATGGAAGGTTGGAAGGAAGGTTTAACAAAGTTGCTACAAGAAAGGCTTCCTAAAGGCGAAAAGGTAGTAGAGAAAACTTAGAATGAGAACAAAATAATTTTTAGTCATGATTCAAAGAATGACAAAATTTAATATTTAAAGAAATACGTGAAAGGTTTGAAGGAAGGTTTGACAAAGTTGCTACAAGAAAGGCTTCCTAATGGCGAAAAGGTAGTAGAGAAAACTCATGACGAGAACAAAATAAATGTTAATCATGATTTCATAGAATCTAACAGTGGATTGAAGACCCACCATGTTCCAAATATCGATATGAGGAATTTTGATGGCAAGGATCTCGTAACATGGATACTACAGATGGAGTAATATTTCAATCTCCATAATGTGAAAAACACACAAAAGGTACGCATTGCAACTTTATATTTGGAGCCAAATCAGTTTGTATGGTATCAATGGATTTTCTCTCGTAAACAAATTGTCACTTGGGCAATTTTTATGGAAGAAATGATAGCACATTATGAGGATACAAAAAGAAACAATTTTTTTAACCGATTGATAAATCTCAAACAAAAATTGTTCAATGAAGGAGCACATCGAGGACTTCCAAAAAATGAATATAAGGATAATTCCAGAGGAACATAGGATTGATGTGTTCATAGTGAATTTAAAAGATAACATCCAACAAGAGGTTCGCCTTTGGGAACCTGATTCATTGGAGAAGGCATTCAGGTTGGCAAGAAAAATGGAAAGAAAAATTATGGCAACAAGGAATCCTAGCACTCACAACTATAAAGATGGAAGTGTTTTTGACCCTAGCCTTCCACAACTTACAAGGTTGACACCACAACAATTGGAAGAAAAAAGAGCAAAAGGGCTTTGTTACAGTTGTGATAGAAAATACACTAAAGGTCATAAGTGTGCCGAGAATAAATTATCTTACATAGATTGTGAAGAGGAGGAAGAAAAGGAACAAGAAACATCAAAAGAAGAGGATATACATAAGGAACAAACCCTAGAGAAAGAAAAAATGAATCCGACCATATCTTGTAATGCATTGGTCGGAATTACCACTCCTCAAACTATCAATATAGAAGCACATATCAAGAAGAAAAAGGTAATAGTGTTGATTGATTCAGGAAGTACCCATAATTTTATTCATTGTAAGATAGCCAAGGAATTGAATTTCTTCTTATATCCAGCACCAGAGTATCAAGTGATGCTTGCAAGGGGAGGAACCATAAATTGCTCTGGAAAGTTCCATGATATCAAGCTATCCATGGGAGAATATGTATTGAATAGCCCAATGCTTTCCATTCCAATGGATGGTGCTGATGTTGTACTAGGAGTCCAATGGCTACAATCCTTGGGTAAAATAACTTTTAATTTTTAAGAACTTTTCATGAAATTTTGTTTAGAAGGAAAGGAATTTGAATTAAAGGGTATCACAGGGAAACTGGGAAAGATAATCAGCTTTAACGGAATGAAAAAGAGTCTAAAGAAAGAAAAACCAGGCATAATTGCACAATTATGTTCTCTAGAGGTTCCCACATCCAAATCATGTATTTCTCTAGATCTCCAAAAAGTCTTGGACAATCATTCCAAGGTATTTGAGACTCCCAAAGGCCTCCCACCTATTCGTGATTATGATCATGCTATTCATTCGATTCCAGGAAGTGTTCCTCTAAACATCGGGCCTTACAGATATCGTTATGCCCAAAAGAGTGAAATTGAACATATGGTTGCAAAAATGTTAGAGGCTGGTATAATTCAACATAGTCAAAGTTCTTTCTCTGCTCCAATAGTATTGGTGCACAAGAAGGATGGGTCATGGCACATGTGTCTAGATTATAGGGAGCTCAACAAGATCATTATTAAAGATAAATTTCCCATTCTTGTCATCGATAAATTATTGGATGAATTGCATGGATCAATTTATTTCAGCAAGTTGGATCTTCATTCAAGATATCATCAAATCAAAATGAAGACCAAAGACATTCTAAAAGTGACATTTATAACTCATGAGGGTCATTATGAATTTTTGGTCATGCCTTTTGGCCTTACCAATGCACCTTCTACATTTCAAGGTTTGATGAAATCCATTTGCAAACCCTTCCTTAGAAAATTTTCGTTAGTATTTTTTGATGATATATTAATCTACATCAAGTCTCAGAAGGATCATGTTCAACATGTTGACAGGGTGCTAAAAATATTGGAGGAGAAGCAATTATATGCAAAAAAATCCAAATGTTTCTTTGGAGTACAAGAGGTGGAATATCTAGGTCATATTGTATCTCATGAAGGTGTTAAGGTATGTAGAAATTCCCACTATAGATCACCTGATAATGCAATATACTAAAGCAAAATACTAGATCTACTTCTACAATCAAACTTTGCGGAAGCTTAATCAATTTGAGTGAGATTAATCGGAACACATATAACAGAGAAGAAGAAATCATACACATGAAACACATAAGAAATAACCCGAGGAAAGCCTCAGCCTAAAACCCCAATCTTTGTATTATCATACAAGTGGAAATATATCCCGATTACACAAAGCCTTAGCTCAGAATCTATCCAGCTCTTAGTACAATCCCTCTCCTGCTCATAGACAATCAAAGGCTTCTCACAAACCTTCTCCTCTACCCTCCAAGCCTCCTATTTCCTTGCACAGTTTTTCCTAGGATCCAGTGCTTCCACTTGTGTGAATTCCCACCTCACACAGCTCACTTGGCTCAGAAATAACTACACAAAGCTAAAGGAGATAAATCATTCTCCATGGATGAGCTTCTTTTATGGGAAAAAATGCATCCAACTGATAGTACACTATCCCTTCTTTGATCTCAACTGTGTCTTTGTCTGAATTGACATGCATGAGTTATTCATGAGAGAATCTTTAGTCATCTGAAGTGCAGTATTATATGCAAGCATGCACTAACTAACTGAACTTACTTAATTTAAACAAACTGTTTAAATCAATTATAACTGGACTTGACTCAGTTAACTGAGCCAACTAATTAAAACTCATAATTACAACTCATCCTTATCCTTTAACTGATGGATAAATTCCTCAATTAATAGAGAAACTGTTGCATGTCCTCACATAGACTTCATGTTTGATTTTTCACAACTAATTAACTCATGGAGAATTAATTAATTTATTTTCAAACAGCTGTTAAGTTCAAATTCGAATTTTACTTCCTATTTTTAGTCCAAGGACTGACTAAAATAGGAATTCATCCTGAGCTGCTAAAAATAGAATGCTATTTTTAGCACTTCCATTTTTCATTCCCTGTTACCCAATCCAACACTGGTACCCAAATTTCTATTTTTAGCAGTGCTATTTTTAGCACTTCTACTTTTAGCATTACTTGTTTCCATTTTCAACACTCCCTCTCAACAAGAAAGGCTTCCTCTCGAACCTGATCCTGTACCTTCGGAATGTTCTGCATGCAACACTTCTACCAAGTGTGGTTGCTCCAGCAACTCTCGGAACAAAAAAACTCCCAACTGACCTCTCCGTTGGGCTAGAAACATAATCTTATGCTGAAGCTCTACATGTTGCTGACAAGTGCTCCCTCTCTGACCTCTGTGCTACTGCAACATCTCCATGCATCTCACACTGTTGCACACCTCTCTGCACCATCCTGCACTGGTGCAACACACTTGTGCCTCTCACATTGTTGCAGCCTACTAGCTCTACGCTGTCTTGGGATTCCTGCACTGTAGCTCTCTCTATTGCTCCATCTACATCTATCTCTACCCAATCAGTCAGTCCTGCTACTCCTCATCAGGGCTCATGTAGCAAAGTCGAATCAAAGAGGTTGGGTACCTCAAGGATCCTGCCCCTCCTCCTTGGGATGATCACTCCACATCGCCCCATCGCCTACCTAGAGATATGGCTACATGTGATCCCTCAGCCCACCTGGCTCAAAATTCCCCCTACTGGAGGTCTTTGCATCAGTAGATGTCTCTACTCGATCTCCTCTCAGCTTCTCTAGTTGTGGCTACTCCACAACCTCCTGAAGCTTCTTCACCAATTGTGGCTCCTCCACAATCATCTGAGACTTCTTCTAGTGCTGCATGTTGAGAGGTAATATACTCTCCCTCTCAACCACCAAGTCTCCATCAGTTGCCTTGCTGATCAAGTCTTTGCATGCATCTTGATCGTCAAGAGCATATTGGTTCTTGACCCGTGAACTGATCTGCTTCACCTGTCTATTGATGATGTGTCTAAGGAAAACCTTTCCCTTACTAAAGACTACATCATAGCCTCTGTCTTCCAGCATTGCGATCGACACCAAGTTTCTCTTCAGTCCTGGTACATACTTGACATTGGTCAAGGTAACACGAGCTCCATGCTCCCTCTAAAACATAACCATGCCTACACCTGAGACACTATACTTTTCATCTTTACCCATCGCTATGAGTATCTGGAGATCTTTCTCCTCGAGAGTACTGAACAAACTCTTATCATCGGTCATGTGGAAAGAAGATCCACTATCAAGAAACCAACCACTTCCCACCATGGATGAAACCATGCATGCAAAGAGTGTGAAATCCAACTTGAAATGTGAAGCAACTGCCTCACCTTCAAATCCTTCCCTGGATCCCTTCTTGGATTTCCTCTAAGGATAATTTGTATCAAAATGGCCCACCTCATGACAACGAAAGCATCACACTTTCGATTTGTCAAACTTCTTCCCACCATGGGAATAACTGGATTCAGAAAGAGAAACCTTCTCCTTCTCCTTCTTCACCTTACTCGCTAAGGCACAATTTTCTTCATCCTCCATGGATGAAGAACCATCTCTAGTGCTTCTTCTTATCTCCTCCTACATCAAATCCGACCAAACTCATTCTGAATCTGGCAGTTTCTCTCTCCCATTAACCAAGTCCTGGTAGCTATGCCAGCTCTTAGGAAGACTGAGGAGTGCAAGACTCACCATGTCATCATCATCTGTCACGATCCCTACATTTCCAAGCTCATCCCTGCATGAGGTGAGCTTGTTCAGATACATAGAGATCGTATCATGCTTTTCACACTTGATCTTTCGAAGTTTGTCCTTCAGTGCTAGCTTCCTCTGATCAATGCTATTCTGATATAGATCTTTCAATGTTTTCCACATTGAAAACAGTGTCTCCTTCCCAAGGGGACTCGAGACTATGTGATCTCGAACTCCCTCCAGAGGGATTCTCCTTGCTCTAGCCACACATTTCTTCCATTCAGCCAACTTAGCAGCACCAGTCGGCTTGAGGACTTCTTGATCAATGAAGTCCTTTAGACCGTTATCCTCTAGTACTACTTCCACGCGATCCTTCCAGGCTATATAATTCAAACTGCCATCAAGGGCATATTCGAGTCTCAAACCATAGAACGCCATAGGTGAAATAGAGATGTGATAAGAACTCGATTTATATATTCAGAAATCACAAACTTCAACTTCTTCCTTCTTGTATACTATTCTTCCTTGATCACCTGTGCTCTAATACCATGTAGAATTTTTCTACAAATCAGCTAGCTCTGATACCATGTAGAAATTCCCACTATAGATCACCTGATAATGCAATATATTAAAGCAAAATACTAGATCTACTTCTACAATCAAAATTTACGGAAGCTTAATCAATTTGAGCTAGATCAATCGGAACACATATAACAGAGAAGAAGAAATCATACGCATGAAACACAGAAGAAATAACCTGGGGAAAGCCTCAACCTAAAACCCCAATCTATGTATTATCATACAAGTGGAAATATGTTTGGATTACACAAAGCCTTAGCTCGGAAGCTATCCAGCTCTTAGTACAATCCCTCTACTGCTCATAGACAGTCAAAGGCTTCTCACAAACCTTCTCTTCTGCCCTCCAAGCCTCCTATTTCCTTGCGTAGTTTTTCCTGGGGTCGAGTGCTTCCACTTGTGTGAATTCCCACCTCACATAGCTCACTTGGCTCAGAAATAACCTGAAGGAGATAAATCCTTCTCCATGGATGAGCTTCTTTTATAGGAAAAAATTCATCCAATTGATAGTACACTATCCCTTCTCTGATCTCAACTAGGTCTCTATCTGAACTGACATGCATGAGTTATTCATGAGAGAATCTTCAGTTATCTAAAGTGCAGCAGTTATATGCAAGCATGCATTAACTAACTGAACTTACTTAATTTAAACAAACTGTTTAAATCAATTATAATTGGACTTGACTTAGTTAACTAAGCCAACTAATTACAACTCATAATTACAACTCATCCTTATCCTTTAACTGATGGATAAATTCCTCAATTAATAGAGAAACTGTTGCATGTCCTCACATAAACTTCATGTTTGTTTTTTCACAACTAATTAACTCATGGAGAATTAATTAATTTATTTCAAACAACTGTTAAGTTCAAATTTGATTTTTACTTCCTATTTTTAGTCCAAGGACTAACTAAAATAGGAATTCATCCTGAACTGCTAAAAATACAATGCTATTTTTAGCACTTCCATTTTTCATTCCCTGTTGCCCAATCCAGCACTGGTACCCAAACTGCTATTTTTAGCAATGCTATTTTTAGCACTTCTATTTTTAGAATTTCTTGTTGCCATTTTCAACAATGTAGACCCTAGCAAAATTAAATCCATTAAGGAATGGAAAATCCCCACATCCACAAAGCACCTGCGAGGATTTCTCAGGTTGACAAGGTATTATCGAATGTTTGTTAAGAATTATGGGAGAATAGTAGCACCTCTAACAAAATTATTGAAGAAAGATGAATTTTCATGGACTCGAAAAGAAACGAAGGCATTTGAACTTCTTAAAGAGGAAATGTGCCAAACACCGGTCTTAACTACGCCAAACTTCACAAAAACCTTTATTGTGGAATGTGATGCCTCAAGAAATGGATTTGGTGTTGTTTAATGCAAGAAGAAAGTCCCATTGCTTTTGAAAGTCATCCAATCAAAGGAAAGTATTTACACAAAGCTATTTATGAGAAGGAAATGTTGGAAATACTACATGCACTTAACAAATGGTGACCCTACCTAATGGGAAGACACTTCAAGGTAAAAACGGACCATGATAGACTTAAATACTTTTTAGAACAAAGATTATCTTCAGAAGAGCAGAAAAAATGGGTCACAAAGATGTTGGGTTATGAATTTGAAATCATATACAAAAAAGGGAAGCAAAATTTTGTGGCACATGCACTCTCAAGAAAGGATGAGGATGTGGAAGCATTGCTTTGCACCATTTCTATTATCCAACCAGATTGGATAAATGAAGCAAGGGATGAATGGAAGAATGACGAAGAAGTGTGGGAACTCATTCAAAAGTTACAACAAGATCCTAGTACATTTGATACATTTAGCTGGAAAAATGATTCATTATGGTACAAAGATCACTTATACTTAGGTAAGAATTCCCAACTCAAACAAAATATTCTTATGGAATTGCACACTTCTCCCTTAGGAGGACACTCACGATTTTTAAAAACTTACCACAGGGTTAAGAAGGAATTTTTTTGGGATGGTTTTAAATTAGATATTCAAAAGTTTGTGGCAGAATGTTTGGTTTTCCAACAAAATAAAGTTGAAACAATTAATACCCCAGGTCTATTACAACCTTTATCCATTCCAAGCCAACGTTGGAAGGAGGTTCCAATGGATTTTATCATAGGTTTACCCAAGTCTGAAGGAAATAGTGTCACCATGGTGGTAGTTGACAAACTTACCAAGTATGAACACTTTTGTGCATTATCCTATCCATTTAAAGCCAATACAATTTCTACTGTATTTATGGAAACAATTCAAAAGCTACATGGAAAACCAAAGATTATTGTAAGTGACAGAGATCCCATTTTCACTGGAAATATTTGGACAAAATTATTTTCTTGTTTGGGTAATCAGTTAGCTCATAGCTCATTTTATAATCCTCAATCTAATGGGAAAACTAAGATAATAAATTTTTTTTTGGAAGGATATCTTCGTTGCTTTGTCTCTGATAAACAAACATAATGGGTGAAATGGTTGCCTCTGGCTGAATGGTGGTATAACACTTCCTTCCATACTGCAACAAAAATGACCCAATTTATGGCACTTTATGGATATCATCCACCATCCATCACATCATATTTAAGAGAAAATTCTAAGGTTAAAGTAGTGGAAGATCACATCGGGCATCAACAACAAGTTCTCCAACTCTTAAAGGGTAACCTCACTTTGGCGCATAATAGAATGAAACAACGGGCATATCAACATCACGGCGAAAGAATTTTTGATGTAGGTGACTGAGTATTACTATGGCTACAACCATATAAAAAAATGTCCCTCATGCAAGCTAAGAAGGATAATAAATTATCACCAAAGTATTATGGTCCATACAAGGTGTTGAAAAATATTGGTACTATGGCATACAAATTGGAGCTTCCTGCAGCTTCTCGAGCACACTCAGTTTTCGATGTTTCATGCTTAAAGAAGGTTATAGGTGACAAGTTCCCAGTTCAAACAATATTTCCAGAACTTGATGAGGAAGGAAAAGCCATATTGGAACCTGAATCAGTCATAGAAACAAGAACTCGACAGCTACAAAATCGATCAATTTCAGAGTATCTCATCAAGTGGAAGAAATTACCCGCTGAAGATTCCACATGGGAGGATGATAATTTTATACAGAAGCATCCAAAACTACTCAAGTGTTGAGGAAAACACATTTTTTGAAGGAGAGGGGCATGTTAGGTCCCTATAATACTAGTGATTGTCCCCATATTGTTATTATTGTGCCCTATAGAAGCCCACTATTGTTATTCTTGTGCCCTTATATTGTTATTGTTATGTCATCTTTGATTATATTGTTAACCCTTAGACTCCTATATATAGAAAGGAGGTTTTATTATTTATATCATCGAAGAATTGTTCATTTGTGTAATGTAAAGGAGGTTGCCCTCTCAAAGAGTTTGATTTTGAAGTTGTTGATCTATATCTTCTATCTTTTTGTGAGATGGTTTCATAACAGAGTCTCAGTATAGTGTGAAAGTGGACTAAGGTTAAATTATCAACATGGAGAGTCACACAGTGAGATGGTGAAGTGAATGAAGCTTATTCTTATGTTTTAATGCAACAACAAAATTTGTAAAAAGTGATGCAATAGAAGAATGGAGTGTCATGTGTATCAGAGGAACAAAACCTAGAATTTCTATTGGTTATTGGGGAATATGTTAGCATTGTGTATGTGATAAAGATAGATGATTAGATGTGTGAGAGTAATGAGCCGTGAGTGAAGTGCATAGTGATAGAGAGGTTGAAGCACCTGAGAGCACCTTGTTTGATAATGCAGAGACAGTGTTGTGTAGAGAATGGTGAGGGTAGTGTTGATGAGTAGTCAGTGAAGATCCCTTGACAGTGAAGGAAGAGTGCAAAGGCAGTGTTGATGTGAGCATAAATAGGAGATCCACTGCAAGTGAGCACAGAAGGAAGAATGCAAAAGTCAAATATGTGAACAACAATTGTTTGGTATTTTACTTGTAAAATTGTATGCCTCTATTTTCAGTTTGAAAATTGTATGAAATAGTATAACAATGGCAAGGGTAGGTTGGTGCCTCTTAGAAAGTTGGTGCTTGCTAACTAAAGGGGGTCGGTGCCTCTTGTGAGTGGGTGATCACAAACAAACAAATGTAATTAATTGGGTGATTAATTTACATCATAAACAAAAAAATGGTGGTTATTTCCCTTTGGGTTTCCACATGAAAAGCACTGTGTCAAATGTGTGCTAGTCATGTGATTTCTATTTGAATGCATGTGTCCAAAATATTATTGGTTCGCTGTTTTGTGAATTAATTCTCTCCCAAGTTAAAGAACATAAAAAGGGACTGTAAGCATAGTAATAAAAATAAAATGAGTTTCTTAATTACCGATTCACACCCGCGCCCTACCCCCCCCCCCCCCTTAGCAATTCCTTATTCCAAAAAAAGAACCACATCAAGTAGTGATTGTGCAGAGGTTTCATCTATTACTGCCATGTCAATTATCTAAAGTTCTTAATTGTCTAGTTAAATTTCCATATTCATTTTCTATTTGCAATGACCATTAAAATGATACTTAGCATTGTACCAGCATACATGATGAGTCTTCATATTACAACAAGAATTATGCAAATCCTAGGGATACCAACTTTAATTTATCAATTCAGAGTTCATATAAACTTACGAGGTGACGATGCCATATGCATAGTAAGCAAAATTCTACCTAAGTTTCTCTGAAGCAATGAATTGAAATGGAATGTGGAGAGACCATTTTGCAAACTTATAAATAAGGCAATCTACTGAACTTAACTTTGAAAGCAAAGAGACAATTGGAACATTACTTGTCCTAATGCATAATCTATTTTCATGGAAATAAATGTTGGAAAAGGAATCTTAATATGTTTTTAAGAAGACAAATAACAAGAAAGTAAACCTAATCTAGTTGCATGAAAGTAGTGACTCTAATCTATCTTGCAAGAAATCAATTTTATACTATTGCAATCAAGGTAAACTCTAGTCATTTATAGACACCATCAAATACTCAAAAGTGATCAATGGAAGTTATTTTATGCTACTTAACTCATAACCAAAACAATAAACCTTAGTTGTAGAATTAAAGATACAATTATGAAAGGATGATATATAAGTGGTCTTTGGTCTACTGAAGATTGTTTTCAAGCCTTAGAGAACATTGTGAAATGATGAGAAGAAAAAAAAGCTTTCAAGAAAAATATGGGTGCATTTTGATGAATTCTATGTGATTGTTATATGATGCCCTTTATTGCTACAGGATTGCATCTAAGAGCGATCTAAGAGTTCTAGAAGTGGTCTGAAGTCGAGAGAAGGTGGTAGGAAGTTGTGAAAGAGTGTAACCGACATTTCCTGATCCAAAATCGATTCAACATAACCTATAGATCAAAATTCTTCAAATACAGGTGAAATGGAAAAATGTTGAAGGGATCGTGAATACGAAGCCAATGGTGCAAACCACATGCAAATCCGAGTTCAGATAAGGAAATCAAGATTCAGGTCAAAGAGTCAAAGCCTACGTCAGCAGGACATGTGGAAACCTAGGAAAGAGTCGCAGGTACCTGACAATGTCAGTGTAGAAGATGATGTGGAAATCAGAGATTGGTTCAGACCTCAAGCGATTAGGAATAGACAGGCAAGTTATATGGGAAAAAAAACGCGATGAAACTATGAAAAAGGAGCTAAACTCTTTGATTTCTGATAGGAGGGCAGTAAATGGTTTATCATGTGCCCTCAAGGTAGGAAGTGGTTTAGACCGAGAGCACGTGATTCCACTCAGTGCTCGACATGTAGCCTCCCGAAAACCACTTTATCGCATGCCTTCAGAGAAATAGCGAACATGGTAGTTGGAGTGCGAAACCACGCGACAGCCGTTGAATGGCAGAGGACAGATCAACGGTGCAGGTTGTCTAGATTAGTTGAAGAGTGGGACGCGACAACTGTCAGATGGTTCATTCTCAAGATCACTGTCGAGGAAAGGCCGGACGGTCGAGGTCCACCTGCGCCCGCCGATCCTTTCGTTTATAGCTTATTTCTATTATAAATGTATTTTTTCCATGTTTATTGCAACTTGTAACTAAAACATGTTATATAAACACCATAACATAGAAAAGTTGACAGAGGAGCGTATTGTGAACTGTTCCTAGGGACTTGGAGGTCAAGTGACTAGTACGGTGATGTGTATGCTCATTTCGACTTGAATTTTCGAGCAGAACATAGTGGTGAGTTCCATTTCTATGTTGAGACTCTGTTTTTGAGCTCACACCTATAACAACCATTTGAAGACATAATAAACAGGTCAGCACTGGAAGCTAGGACCGGGAGACATAGCCAGGAAGTTTGGTGAACTCCTTTATCAATATTGCTTGTGTTGATGTGTCTGATTGTGTTTCAATAATTCCTTAAGTGTTTGTGTTATTCGCAATCTTATTGATCCATTGCACTAAGTAGCATAGGAAACTTCACACATAGTTTGTAATACCTTTTATTAATTTTAGATCAAGTGGTATCAGAGTTTAACGTTTTTAAGGTTTGACAAGTTTGTGTGGAGATTTGAATGCTGACTAGGTTAAGGCTCGGATGAGGTGAAGGAGAACTTGTTGAGGTGAATCCAGAGATTGGAAGGGTCTTTTCATGAAGAAGGATGGCAGATGAAGCTCCACTTGGGTCATAATCCCAGTTCTTGGATAGCTTCATGACGATATGTTCCATGGTGGAAGAAATGTATCATGGGTTTAAAAAGGGTAGAGGTGAAAACGCTTCATCACCTAAACCAGACAAAGGAGCAGAGGAACCTTTTCTCTTTGTCCCTTTAGAGAAAGAAGATAAGGAAGATAAAGGAAAAGGAGGAATGCAACCTCCACCATCTCCTCCATCATCATCATCATCAACATCATCATCGTCTTCCTCTCATAAAACTAGTTCTTCTAAGAAGAAGAAAAAGAAAGCCTCTTTGATCAAATTAGATGTAAAATTTGATTTTCCAATTTATGATGGAGAACTTAATGCTGAAAATCTTGATAATTGGATAAGGAAAATTGATGTATATTGTAGGGTGCAGAAATTTGATTCAGAAAGGAAGAAGATCCAGTTGTCTAGCCTTCAACTTGGAGGAACCAAACTTGTGTGGTGGGAAGGCAAGACACAAGCAGATCTTCAAAAGCATGGTAAAAGCATTTCAACTTGGAATGAATTTGATTCTACCATTAAAAAGAAATTTTATCCTTCGGCTTATATGCAGCAAGAAATGATGAGTTGGAAAACACTACTTCAATTGAAAGGTCAAAGTGTTAAGAGTTATACTCAAGAATTTCGTAAGAGAGCTTTAACATTAGGCATATCATTGGACTCACCAGAGACATTGTTAAAATATATAGGTGGTCTTCATAGTTATTTGAAGCATACTATACTTATGTTTAATCCCACTAGATTAGATGATGTGTCAGTCCAAGTGACTCATCTAGAGGCTAGAGGTAAAAATGTAACCCCAGATGTTGGGAAGTCATCCAAATATTTTGAGAACAAGAATAAAGGAAAGAAGAAACTGAAATGGAAGGAGAGGAAAACAAACACTGTAAAGAAGGATAAACCTTCATGCACTCATTGTAAGAAGGAAGGACATAATGAGGCACACTGTTGGTCTTTGCATCCAGAACTGAAGCCTAAGAAGTTCAGGGGTAAAGAGAAAAAGAATGATGCCGCTATTCAAAAGGACTTGGGGTCAGACTTAGGGGACGAAACAACAATTATAGCCACAGGTATAAAAGGTAAAGATTTTGTGGCATCTACAAGTAATTCTTCTCATTCTTTTGATAATGAAAGTAATGAGAGGAAAAGAAATGAGCTATTTCATATTAGAGTCATTTCCAAGCACACTAAAATTGATACTTTATTTGATAGTGGGTCACAAGTTAATTTGATTTCTGAAACATTTGTAAAGAATTTGGTTCTAGAAACAAAACCCCATAGAAAGCCATATCCATTAGGTTGGGTGTGCGATAAAACAAAGCTACAAGCTACGAGACAATGTAAACTTCGGTTTGCTATTGGTTCCACATTTGTAGATGAGGTTGAGTTAGATATAGTCCCATTGGACATATGTGGGATTACTTTAGGAAGTCCATACTTGTACGATAGAAAAGATATATTCTATCGAGCTGAAAATAAGTATCAACTCACTAAGGATGGAATTGAGTATATTGTAAGAGCTCATAAAATTAAAGATAACTTCTCTCTCATAAACTCAGGACAGATGAAAAGAATAGTAAATTCAAGTAAGCAATTTTTACTAATGATTGTAAAAGCAAAGGATCTTGATAAATCCAATGCATTCCAAGGTTGTAATCCTAAACAGAAAGTAGATCTAGTTAAAGTTGTTTCCGATTATGATATTCTATTTAAAGAGCCTAAGGGGCTTCCACCCAAGCGAGAGATAGCACATGATATTTATTTGCAGCAAGATGCTCCACTACCTAACATTGGAATGTACAGGTTATCAACTTTAGAGAATGCAGAGATAAAGAAGAAGGTACAGGAGTTGCTCGATAAAGGGTTTATATGACCAAGCACATCACCATGTGGATCGCCAATTGTGTTGGTGCAAAAGAAACACTGTTTGTGGAGAATGTGAATTGATTTTATAGCACTAAATAAAATTACGATCAAGAATCATTATCCTCCTCCTCGTATTGATGATTTATTAGATCAATTAAAAGAAGCAGTTTACTTTTTTAAGTTAGACTTGCGAAGCAGCTACCATCAGATTAGAGTTGCAGAACAGGATGTATGGAAAACTAATTTTAACATGAAGCAAGGACTTTATGAGTGGTTGGTTATGTGTTTTGGCTTAACTAATGCTCCTGCTATGTTTATGCGAGTCATGAATGATGTATTTAGACCATTTATTGATGATTTTGTAATAGTCTATTTAGATGATATTCTTGTTTTTAGTAAGACTTGGGATGAACATGTAAAGCATGTAAAGTAGGTTTTATATGTTTTAAAAAGAGAAAATATCTATGTGAAACTATCAAAATGTGAATTTGGCTAGACATCTTTAAATTATTTTGGTTATATTGTAGGGGGTGGTGAATTGAAGATAGATCCCTCTTAGGTTGAAGTCATTGTGAACTGGCCTAAACCCAAATCTGCTACAGAATTTAGAAGTTTCTTAGGGGTAGTGCAATATTGGAGAAAGTTTATTTCTAACTTTTTATTGATTGCAACTCATTTACATGCTTTGACAAGTGTGAAACAGGTGTTTCAGTGGGGAGGAAAACAGTAGAAAGCCTTCGACACCTTGAAAGAAAGGATCAGTACAACACCCATACTAGCACTTTCAGATCTTCAACATCCATTTGAGATAGAGACAGATGCATGTGACTATTCCATGGGGGAAGTGTTGATGCAGCACTGGAAGCCTATATGATTTCATTCTGAGACATTTACATCTATAGTAGTTAACTATCCTACATATGATAAAGAATTGTATGCATTAGTATAGAGTGTTAAAAAGTGGAAACATTATATAATGGGTAAAGAAACAATCATTCACACAGATCATCAACCACTTGAATATCTACACTCACAAACTAAAATGCAACAATCAAGACATTACAAGTGGATGGGTTTTCTAAAACAATTTCATCTTGTTATCCGATATAAGAAGGGCATACATAATAAGGTTGCATAAATGTTATCAAGACCAATCATAAATGCATCCACTATACTTAAGCATAATTCAATAATTCATGAAAGTTACATTGAACAATATACTCAAGATACAGATTTTAAGGATGTATATGAAACTTTAAGTCATGGCAAGCAGGTAGAAGAATTGGATTACTACATTAAGGACAAACTCTTATGTCATTTGGGAAAGTTATGCATTCCACAAAATGAAACAGTTAACATAATTCGAGAAGCACATACTTCTCTCATATCAGGTCATTTTGGTGTAAGTAAAACAGTTGCACAATTGCAAATGTTCTGTTATTGGCCACGAATGCATGAAACAATTTCTAGATATATCAAAGGATGTACTATGTGTGCTACAAGCAAGCCAAGTAATAGAAAATTAGGCTTGTATACTCCACTTCCAATTCCTTCTTATCCTTGGGAAAGTGTTTCCATGGATTTTGTTGGGGGATTGCCAAAGTCTAGAAAAGGTAATTGTTATTTGTATGTAGTTGTGGATAGGTTCAGTAAGATGTATATTTTGATACCTTGTAATAAATAGGTCACAGCTAAACAAACTACAAATTTGTTCTTTCAAATGTATGGGTTCATTTTGGGTTACCCACTTCTATTGTATCTGATCGAGATTCTCGATTTGTTGGGAAATTTTGGTCAAGTCTATGGGAGTTAATAGACACAAGGTTAAAGAAGAGCACAATGTTTCATCCACAAACAAATGGTTAAACAAAAGTGGTCAATAGGACAGTGATATAGTTGCTTCAAGGATATTGCAGCAAGCATCCCAAACTTTGGGATGAGTATTTGTGTTAAGTGCAACATGCTTACAACCGTGCCAAACATTCTTCTACTCGGAGATCTCCTTTTGAGACTTGTTTTGGTTTTATACCAAAGTATCCCTTAGATTTTGTCTTTGGTAAAGACATAACAGTTGATGGACATAGTGATGTGGACATAGCAACCAAGTTCATTGAACAAATCCAAGAAATTCACCAGGTAGTACAGGAATAGCTGGAAAGAAGCTAAGAAAAGTATAAGGTGTGACATGACAAGTCTAGTTGTACATTAGCAAAGAAAGACTGCAAGGAGAAGGTAAAAAGTTAAAACCAATTAGATATGGTCCTTTCAAAATACTTGATAAAATTGGTGAAAATGCTTTTCACCTTGATCTACCAGCTTAAATGCAAATCTATTCAGTCGTTAATGTTGAAAACTTGAGGTTGTATGAACCTTCAATGATTGGAGATCCTGAAGAGCAAGGTCAATTACCTTCCATTGAGGATTTGTTGCCTGAGTATCTCAATGCGTTGCATGTTGTGCGGGTCCACCCGTGCCCACCGGTCCTTTCATTTATAGCCTATTTCTATTATAAAAGTATTTGTTCCATGTTTATTGCAATTTGTAACTAAAACATGTTATATAAACACCATATGATAGAAAATTTGATAGAGGAGTGTATTGTGAACCATTCAAGGGGATCTGGAGGTGAAGGCGACCAGTACGGTCGTGTGTATGCTCATTTCGACTCGAAGTTTCAAGCGAAACATAGTGGTGAGTTCCATTTCTATGTTGAGATTCTATTTTTGAGATCACACCTGTAACGACCATTTGAAGACATAATAAAGAGGTCAGCACTGGAAGCTAGGACCAAGAGACATAGCCAAGAAGTCTAGTGAACTCTTTTATCAATTTTGCTTGTGTTGACGTGTCGGATTGTGTTTTTATAATTCCTTAAGTGTTTGTGTTATTCACAATCTTATCGATCCATTGTACTAAGTAACATAGGCAACTTCACATATAGTCTGTAATACCTTTTATCAATTTCAAATCATTTCCAAACATAGATCTACTTAGTAGCCCATATTGCAAAAGGGAGAAACAAAACTAACAATCTCTTGTAGCTTTGTTATGTAAATTTTTGTGCACAAACAGTTTCGAGAAATGAATGAAAATGTGATGAAGAGTGTTGAAGGAGATTTTTTTTTTATGCATGGAAATTTATGCTACTTTTCCTTATGAACTAATAGATCTCACCTATACATAAAATGATCATTCAACTAGCAAAGACAATGTCATTAAAGGACTGTTAAAATAGTAATTAAGGAAAACAAAAATGCATGTGAAACGATGAGTTGAATTTGAACTATAATCTAACTATTTCATAAAGGAAAGACTATATGTTTTGTACTTTTCCACATAGGGTACACAACCAAGTTTCTTAAGAAAGCTTACTTTCCAACCTATAGAGACAAATATTTTTCTCATAAACAAATTTATAGAAAGAAATATAAGTAGGCTAAGTGCATAAAAAATACATGACAAAAATATACAAAAGAGGGGCTTGAGTGCTTGGGTTGGTCCCTAAACCAAGGAAACTTGTCTCCCTTAAAGAAAACTCGGACTGGAGGGAAAATGATGCTTTTCATTCATCTTATAAATTGTTGAAATCCATAACATGAAAATGGAAGTAACAAGTAGCAGGGTCTTGCTCTAATAGTCACTATCTTCCTCTAAAACTCAAATCCTACTAAGCTTCTAAGCTCCTTTATTTATAGAAAAATGAGTGAGGGAAAACCTCCTTGAAGGGAGGGTTTCTTACCTCCAAAATTCCTGCAAAAGTGCATCTACTCTCCTAGGGTTCTCGCAATCACTGAGGGGTAGCCTACTTTCCATAAGCTAGCCAAGTTGTGGATATGTTGATGCAAGGAACGAGCCTCCTAAATCTTCTCCTATTGGCTTCCAAAGTGTTATGCACAATAAATTCTCTCTATTCTATTTATCCTACACATTCAATGAATTAGGCTATAATATATAACGAATATTCGTTAACCTTACTAGTGACCACATTATAGCTCAAAAATATACGATCAAATGCAAAAAGAGAGGTTAAAATGTGTTGAAGGAGGGTCAGATGGGCCTTGAATTGTACCTATTTTGTTGGCCCATCATACCCCCTAATGAAAGTGTTTCTCATACTCTAAGAAAAGTAGTCACTTAACTGTGCCTCATTCATGGCCCTAATGGCCTCCATAATGGAAACTTGCATTATTTTCAATTTCTTCCTATTCTCTTTTTTACGCTACCTATTCCCTGATTTCTTGCAGGTCTAGTAGTAGAGGAGGGTTGTTGGCTTGAGGGGGCCTGACCCAGGTTTGGAGTTAATTAGCCAAACAAATCCCTACACTACTGGCCCTTTCGGTAACAGCCCGTAGAGCGCGGACTGAGGTCTCACCTGAAGTAGTATGGGGGGATGCTGGAACCAAGTTTTCGCACCCTTGAGATGTCTGAGGGGTTGGTTTAGTCCAATTATGAATACCTTCGCGCAGGTCACTTCACGCACTATCCTGACCTACGAGGCCTTCGCGATCTGTTATAATCACCTTCGTGTAGCCCTCACCAGGGGCTGAAGTGATTTCACGCTACCCTAGCAGCGATCTGCGCTACTTCCCCAAGTTATACCACGAATCTTAATTATCTTCTTATAACTTAGTTATCTTCACGTAAATAGATACTTTATCCTATATTCACTTTATCAACCGATTCATATAAGTTCGCGCATCATATAAACAATAGAAATGCAATTTATATCCGATACATTTAATACACAAAATAGGAAAATGATACATAGAAATGATGTAAAACTTCTCTTTATTACTTCTCCAAAGGTTACAGACTCAACTTGCCCTGCGCACTCAGTTGCAGTGGTCCGCGCACTTCGTTGCGGACTACTAGGCCTCTGCGCACTCAACTGCAAAGGTTTCTCCTACTCTACGACCCAAAGACTCAACTCTACACTTAGATAAGACTTAATTCTCCATCTATTACTTCCACTTCTCTTACTTATTTACAACTTAGAGCCTCGCTCTATTTATACAATCCCATGGTCCGCGGACCATGGGTAGACCTCTAAAGCCGACATTGCATTATGAAAATGAGGGTGGAAAACCCTATGACTCATTTACAATCTTCGCTCTCCACGCCCACAAAACGCGGAGTATTTACATCAGATTTAGTCAAAATCTGGGCTTTAAGCCCCAAAACTTCCCTTGGGGGATCTCGCGCCAAGCAAGCCACCAACAAAAACATCGTGACTCGTCCTTGAGGCACTCTGTTGGTGCGGAGATCTTTGCGTGGAGACTTCCCAACTCTGCTCGAACTGCTGCAAGATTGGCATCGCACTGTCGGTGTGGAGATCTTTGCGTGGAGACCTCCCAACTCTGCCCGAACTACTGCAAGATTGGCATCGCACTAAGCAGCTGCTTGTTGTACCTCCTACATGCAATGTTCAGAGACCTTTATAGCTAAACTACTTCCTTGTACCTGGTTATAGTCCCGCGCCTCCTTTCAGCTACCTGGAACACTAAGACTGTGCTTCGGTCGGCTATTCAAATAGCTGGGCCACCCGTGTATGGCTTCAACCGACTACCATTTACTTTTCCTGGAAAGAGTTCTCCATTTAACTTTACCAACTACACCGCGCCTCCGTCTGTGACCTCTTTAATAACATACGGTCCTATCCAATGAATTCTGAAGTTTCCTGGCAATTTATCAAACTTACTATCATACAGTAACACCAAATCGTTCACCTTGAAGGTGCGCAACTTAATATTCCGATCGTGCCAGGTATTTTCGCACTACTTTTGTACCTGTTGGTGAAAGCCAACTAGAAATCATTCTTCCTCGAGTTCCTCCAACTACGCGAGTCTTTCCATAAGGGCTTCGTGGTCCATCATACCTATGGGCACTGTTATGCACGAACTAGCCATGATAGACTCCATCGGCATTACAACGTTTTCTCCATAGGCTAGCCTAGAAGGCATCTGTTTCATCAGTTTCTTGTACATAGCCCTATAAGCCCATAAAAATCCTGGTACGCATAGGTCCTAATCACTTCGCATGGATTATATACCTTGTTCAGCACTCTGCAGGCCTCATTAAATGCTTTTGCGTGGATAACCTTCTGCGTGCTCGTTCTCTCTACACTCTGTCGTTCCAACTTGAGCAACCATTCGCGCATTTTCCCTCCAACATAGGCTTATTGACCATTTTTCCTGATGCGAAGCTCATGTGCATCCGTGCAGGTTGTTTACCATATGCCTATACCCACCTAGACAGATGCGCGCACAGACCATCCCTTCCATTGTATTTATTTTCCCATCACACTATAGGTTTCCCAAACCATGAGTGCAACACTTTCCTACATGCACACCAGTCTTCAAAGCTTCCTCTATGCACACCCCGCCACCTTGCGGGCGTAGCATGCAATACCCAATTCAAGGCCTAGAAACATTGCTTTTCCAGCACCTCCTTTTCAAATCTGTCCAAGAAAGCATCTACCTCACCTAAACCATCATACATAGGCAGATCTCTCGCTTCTTTTGATACAAAGCATAGTGACCTTGTTGTCATGTTGCAATTAAGTGTGGTTACCTCATGTAACCGGTTCTGCCATCGTTCTATTGCCTCATCCGAATTTGAAGTACAAGAGCTTTTTCTCTCCCATGAGATCCATCTGTCCACAGTGGGATTTACCAAATCTTGCTGTCACACAGTTATTTTGTAGATGCAATACAAATCATCATCACTTTCATAGTCATTCACCAGCTCTGTATAACATGATCCTTCCGCAGGGTCCAAGGGTATAAATACACGCAGAGACTTCTTCTCAAAAACCATCTTGCGCTTCTTCAGATTAATCAACCCGTTCATGTCAGTGGCCCAATCAATTCCTAAGAGCGAGGGTAGGGATTGCTATCATCAACAATCTCTGTCACTTCAAAGCAGGGAAAATTTTAAGAACCCCTCTAAATTTACATGTATAATAAATGGGCGAATCTACATGGTATATAGGAAAAATGGAAGGCGAATTTATCAATAATATGATATGTATATATAATCTTTTGGCGAATCTCTCACTAGGCATGGCGAATATTTTACTCAATTATAAAATCTTGTGTTTATTGAATACACAAATGAAATCATTGCATTTCTTTAAAATATCTTTTGAAATCAAAATTACCGAAATTACATATCGATAACCTAGTGGGTGTAGGATAAAATTCACCCATGCCATTCATAGAAAGCATGAGAAAAAACCTAATACTATATATAAAACCAAAAAAAAATTCAAATTCATCACTTCTAGGGACCTCGTAAACACCCTGCCAATACACAAGTATGTTCCTGTTTGCAATTAGAAAAATTACCCAAATTACAATATGTTTACTCCAACATATGTTGGAAAGTTATAGAAGCATGACTAGTGCAATCAATCCATTCCTTTTAGCCCTGGATTTGTTTCAGTTTAAAACAAAAGTATACAAATATACTTGTCCAATGTCTTTTACAATATAATTTCCTAAGTCTATTTAATATCTTCATTATCATAAAAACCAACCTATATCCATCTTAACTCCACATCTACCACTCTTAGGGGGATGCAATCTATTTATCCCTCTGAGCACTTGGTAGACCAGAATTAAGATGGATCTAAGATGATAGAATTTCCCCTTTAAATAGTCTATGCTCACATGAATACCATGGTATTACCATGGGTCAATACCATGGGTTATAATAAACCTGGAGCTTAGAAATTACTATTAGTAATTTATAAAAATTAATAAAATTAATAGTTGATTTTTATTTTATTTTTTATTTTAACCATGCTAAAATGTTTAACATACATTAAATTACAACATCCATTTTTACTCTTGCTCGGATCAAATATTTTTTTCACTCTATGCTAGTTTGCATATCACGATATTTGATACCTCTCGGGGGTTAGTAGATCCAGAGTAAAGATGGATCTATGCTGGTTTAATTCCCCCATTTAAATAGGCTACATTCCAGGTGAATGCCATGTGCCATTTTTATTTTTATTAATAATGTTTTTTTTGCATGGTATTGTCCCATAGTATTTTTCCCATAGGTTTCACCTAAATATAACGCATTTTTTTAGTGTTCCTAAATATAAGGTGACTTATGGAGTAAATATTAAAAAATGTTTTATTTGTTTACCATACCTCTCATTTATTTATATTTTTATTAACTTACCATACCTCTTTTACAAATATGGTATTTGGCCCATAGGATTCACTTAAATAAAACCTCTTTCTTGAGCCTTCATAAATAGAACGAGGGTTATGGACTAAATATGAAAAGAGGTTTTATTTATTTACCATGCGTCTAGTTTGTTTATATTTTTATTTATTTACCATACCTTTTGAGTAAGTATAAAAAGACGTTTTATTTTATTTACCATACCTCCACTTTACTTATATTTTTATTTGTTTACACCCTTGCATGTATATAAGGTGACTTATGAAGTAAATATAAAAAATGTTTTATTTATTTACCATACCTCTCATTTATTTATATTTTTATTAATCACCATACCTCTTTTATAAATATGGTATTTGGGCCTTTAGCCCATAGGATTCACTTAAATAAAACCTATTCTTGAAAATGGGCGAATGGAAGGTTGTAACTCCTAATTTCAAGGGCTAAATTTACCTTTTTTACCCTCTCCCTTAAAATAAGGTGGGCTATTTGAGGTGATTTGTAAAAATGTACTATGATACAAAAGATTCGCCCACTAAAAATTTAAAACCCCTTAATTTCGCCAAAGGGCGAACATTCGCCCCTAAAATTTTCTATGCTTCAAAGTCTGCTAGTGTGCTCACTCCCTCAATATCCACGGTGATTCCCTACAATCATCCCATGGGTATTATCTTCTGTTGGTTCACCAATTGTAGCTGAATAGGAGACCATTGCAGCGTAGGCCTCCCCATGCACTCCCATGTCTACTTTGACAGAACGTTCACATCCGATCCTAAATCCAGAATTACTTGGTCCATCTCATATTCTCGAATCTCTGTGGTTAGCCTCATTTCTCTCCCTGTCCTAGCCTTGTGTTTTCCAATCTTCTAGACTACGCACAGTTCTCCTGGCATAGTACCAGCGCATCTGTTAATGAGTTCCTGTAATCCTTTTACATCCTTATTATCGTGCAGTAGCTTCATGCATGTTTCGAGGAATGTTTTAAGCATAGATGGGTCCATTTCCGGCTCTAGTCTATATTTGCTTTTTGAAGTGGAGGCATCAACGGAGCTCTTCTCAGCTTCCATGAAGGTTTCCTTAGCGCGCTCCAAATCAAACTCTGCTTCTTTCGTCAGAGCCTTATGAATCCAAGTACTATCTTTAGGCTGTTTTCCTTTATCATCCCCCATTGTTATTCCACTTCGAAGCACAATGTCCACATTTCGATCTTCCTCATGTGGTTCAGACCTCATCATCTGCAGGTTCTGAGTCGGGGGAGGTGGTAGCACTCCCTTGTCACATATCCTAGTTATCAATGTAGGACAATCCTCCGTCTCATGATCAAACAAGGTAAAATACAGACATGATGGACGTGTTGGGTTCATACAGTCATGAGCATAATGTCCTGGCCCTCCGCAATTGTAGCATATCAACTGTCTGCGACCTCGGCCTTGTCCATGCCCCTAAAATCCGTTTCGTGCCACTCTTGCATTCAGGTCTAGGGGCCACGTTTCGGCCTGAACTGTATAAATGGGAGTTCTATCTGTCATCAGCTCATAGCTTTTACAGGGGCACTCATCATGTCTAACCAATCTAAAAAAATTACAAAACAACTGTTTTGAATTCCGCGTGTACTTCTGTAACAAATGGCAGTTTTCTGTAGCATGCTTTCCTCCTATTTGACAAATTGTGCACCACAAAGCGGTGTTGCACTAGGTCCTGCTTGTGCTTTCAGCCTTAACGGCATCGGTCCTCCCCCTGCAAGGTAATTCTTGAACACAGGGCAGTGGTCCTTATCATGACCCTGACCCTTGCATTTACACACCATACCTCTTCATGCACTTTTGGTCAGGTTGTCCTGTCCTGTTTCAAACTCTACATCTCAAGGCATACGTTTTTCAACTGCGGGTGGATTTGCTGAACTCCCAAGTTAGAATCCTGCATCAGGGTCTCATGCAGCCTCATTGTGATCTCCAAGGCCTCTACCTGAGTCGTTAACCTCTGTTGTGACAAGGCATTCCTCAAATGTGGCGTTAGCGATGCTACAAACCATTTGCAATGTTGTCCATCTGTTAAAGTCATATTAGCTTCGCAAATCGTACACTTCAGTCTCTGATATAGCCCCCAAGGATTATCGCCTGATAGAGTTATGATCTCTTTGAATCCAATGATTGACTGCACTTCTGACTTTGGCCTGCTAAATTCTCTGTTTAGCACAATTTGGATATCCATGATTCCCGCATTCGGATTATCATTAGAATGCTTAATATACCAGGTCAGCGCGCGATCCTGTAGAGTACTGAACAACATCTCTTTCTTTATATTATCATATGTAACTCCCTATGCTTCCCATACGACTCTTATCACGAACCAGAACTGGTCCAAAAATTCATTTCATACTCCCTTGAACATAGGAAACTTTATCGTGCTTGCCAATATTGACTCGCAGTGGTGGCAGAGGTGGTACGGGTGAAGATGGAGGTGAAGGTGGTGAAACTGGTGGTGGTGTGGGTGGAGGTGGTATGCACGGAATCCTTTTCCTTATCAAATGGATCACACTTCATATCGAGACCTTTGCAAGCTCTTCCTCATCCCCCAACGGAGGTGAAATGAAAGGGCTATTCTTTGGTCCCTTACTTCCTTTGTTTATGTAGGTTTTTCCGCTTCGTGTGGCTCCAGACATGAAGGTAATTGCATAACCCTCTTTTCACACAATAGAATTTTAATACAAGTATTCAGAGACTTTACGTACTTACTTGGCACTCCTTTGAGAAAGCATTATTGTGCCTTGCTATAGCTGACTGAAGTATCTACCGCGAACTCATTAATGAATACTCCTATAATTAGATCAAGCCAGTGATCAACAGTGCATGTGATATAATTCTTTGATGCCTCCAATCTACGCACTGACTCTTGGGTCCATACAACAAGATTTTTGAGTTTCCACCTTCCTTGGCTATCTACTAGCTTCGTGATCCACTCACACAGCTCAATAGGGAAAGATGCGAAAAATATTTCATGTATATTTGTGTACAGGTAGCAGTCTAACCACTCTTCTTTTTTCAGTCTGGATTCTTGTTCTCCTGCACCACGAACTCGTGATTTCTTCTGTCCAACCAACCTTCAATTTCTTTCTTAGTTAGATTCCAATGATACGACATCATACATCTCTATGCAAATTCTGGTCCCGGCAACGAAACCATTTGTTGGCTTGAGCGTGCCTAACCCAGGTTTGGAGTTGATTAACCAAACAAATCCCTATTCTACTGGCCCTTTTGGCAACATCCCGTGGAGCGCAGACTGAGGTCTCACCCTAAGCAGTATTGGGGGATGTTGGTACCAAGTTTCTGCACCCTTGAGATGTCTGAGGGGTCGGTTTATTCCAACTGTGAATACCTTCGTGCAGGTTGCTTCACGCACTATCCTAACCTGCGAGGCCTTCGCGATCTATTATTATCGCCTTCGTGTAGCCCTCACCAGGGGCTGAGGTGATTTCTCTCTACCCTAGCAGTGATCTGCACTAATTCCCCAAGTTATACCATGAATCTTACTTATCTTCTTATAACAGTTAGTTATCTTCGCGTAAACAGATACTTTATCTTATATTCACTTTATCAAACATTTCGTATAAGTTCGCACATCATATAAACAATATAAATGCAATTTATATCCGATACATTCAATGCAAAAAACTGGAAAAAGATGCACAAAAATGATGTAAAACTTCTCTTTATTACTTCTCCAAAGGTTACAGACTCGACTTGCCCTATGCACTCAGCTGCAGGGGTCTGCGCACTCAGCTATGGACTACTAGGCCTCTGCACACTCAGCTACAGAGCCTTCTCCTACTCTACGATCCAAAGACTCTACTCTACACTTAGATAAGACTCAATTCTCCATCTATTACTTCCACTTCTCTTACTTATTTACAACTTAGAGCCTCGCTCTATTTATACAATCCCATGGTCTGCGGACCATGGGTAGATCTCTAAAGCCGACAATACATTACAAAAATGAGGGTGGACAACCCTATGACTCATTTACAATCTTCGCGCTCCGCGCCCACAAAACATGTAGCCTTTACATCAGATTTGGTCAAAATCTGGGCTTTAAGCCTCAAAACTTCCCTTGGGGGATCCGGCGCCCAACAAGGGCTCAACTTTAGTCCAATCAAATTGATCCCCAATCTCTGGATTATCCTTTGGTAAAGAGGGGTTCTATGAAAATCATTCCTTATCATTTTAGGTGAGTGATACTCCATTCTCAAGTTGTGTGGCAGGGTGTGTCACCTTCTTTGATAGGCTCGCAAGATTCCATTTACTAATAATTTGAAGGTAACTTCAAAGTGTAATATTTCCTTCTCTTGTTTCTCTATGTAGGTTGGTGCTGACCTATGATCTCCAACAATGAGCCTATGGTTACCAGTGACAAGAAGAGTTCCTCTTAACTCTTCTTTGATCCTTAAGGGTTCATTTACCTCCTTATGCATGACTCTTTTGATTTCCTCAACTCTGGCCTCTTCATTGGCAAGCCAAGATTCCAAGGCCATCAATTGCACATCTTCCATTACTTATTTTGGGTCCCAAATGTTCAAGTCAATTAGTATTAAATTGAGTATATAAAATTGAAAAATTTTAGATTTATCCTCAACAATGTTTTTATGGAAAAACACAAATGAATTTAATGTAGTCTTGGAAGGGGAGAGATGCATGTTGGGCCATGGTTTTAATCAAGAATGAGTTCCATTTTTCCTTTAGTAACAATGAATATGTATTTGATGGATGCCTGCACTGGATATGTCCAAACTTGCAATGGTGGCTAACTACTTCTCCTTCTCCTATAGATGGGCTTTTAGCCTTCTATTTTTTGTTTTCACCTGGTTCCTTACATTGACTTCCTTGAGTTTGAGACCATCAATTTCCTCTGCCATATTTTTCATCTTCTCCTCCATTATTCCCACATCTTAAATTCCCTTGGATCTTGCAATTTACATCCACTTGTGGGTCCTGCCCCTTTCCTTTTATAGCTCAATGAAGAGTGGGACTACAAAATGGGTAGGGAGTATCTTCCCTTCTTCAGAGGATTTGTGGTAGGCTCTCATGTCTTGTTGGGGATCTAGCTATTGTAGGTCTAAATTTTTCTCTTGTACCCCCACAACCCCTTCCTATAGTTGTGTTGCCTATTCTTGTAGCTATGCAATGCATTCTTGTAGCCTTTATGTTTCTTCCTATAGAATTGTTATTCCCTCCTATACCAATGTTGTTCCTTCCTGTAGCACTACATATTTTTCCTATAGCTTGATGGTTTTTTAATGGGTTTTGGGCCCTTTGGTGCTTGGCCTCTTTTGTGGGGTTTGAGGTTGTTTCCCCTTAGTTTTGATGGAGGTTATCACCTCTAATTTCTTCTTACCTCTTTCCAATTCTCCCCCTTGCTGGATGGTTGATTCTTCAATAGTGATAGGGCTTGGAGAAGGGGATTGAGGCTTCCCTTGCCTAATTTTGTTGTTTTTTCTTCTCTTCAAGTACATAGGGGGTTTTCCTAGTCTCCTTCCTTTTGGTTTAGCTGGGGTTCTTAATGTTGACAAGGTGGAAATAACCTCCTCTTTTGTGTTTCCATTCAAAGTGCTCTCTATCACCTCCCTTCTCCTTCTCTTTTGTGGCCTAGATGATGTCCCAATGGTCTATGGAGTTCTTTGTTCTATTATTTGTGTCACAACAAGGTTGAATGTGTCTTCCTTAGGCACTATGTTTTTTGTTTCTATTTCATTTTGTTCCTCCAATTCTTATTCTTCCTCCTCCACTTCCTTTTCTGGTTCTCCTTTTGGCTCTTCTACTTCTTCTTCTTCTTCTTCAATAGATCCTTCATCTATTGCAGCTTATGCAAGTTCAAATTTAGCTTGTTCTCGGGTTTCTAGAAAGGAATTCATGTCCATTTCCACAAATTTAGCCAAGTTATAGGGTTTTAAATACTCTCCAGAGCATCCATAACTATTAACCTTATGAGTTGATGGTGTGTTATGTATTGATAATTTCCTCCTTTAACTTTTCTAGGAAGGAATTCCTATCCATTTCCACAAAGTTAGCCAAGTTACAGGGTTTTAAAGACCCTCCAGAGCATCCATAACTATTAATCTTATGTGCCAATGGTGTGTTATGTATTGATGATTTCCTCCTTTAACAATTTGGCTCATCTCCTTGATTGATTGGAAGAGAAAGTGTGGAATGCTCAATTTTTCTTGGGTAGGAAAATTCAATTGAAACCTTAGATGAGCATCCTAAACTAGTATGCATAGACAATACTAATTATTCCTTCACAATATATATACTTCAAGACATGGTATGCTACCTCATGTTTGGTCAATTTAGAGTATCCTAAATTGCTATATTAATTGTCAATCCGGGAGTCGTAAACTGCTGAAGTGAGGCGCACTATATATGCAAGATAACCGATTTCTTACTTTTTGTCGTTTTTGGTTTTTAGTTTGTTTTTGGGTTTATCTTTGTTGATTCCCTAATGTGAGATGGAAATTCAAATGTTCAAGGAAATGATGTCCTTTAAAATGATCTCCAAAACTTCAAACTTGCAAAAAGGTTTTAAAACTTGCAATGATGAAATTAATTCCTAAAATAGAATGAAAATGTGCCACTATTCTAATTAAACAAACAGTGAACTATTGATCATGAAACCTAGTATCCTTGCTGTTGTATAAATATAAAAGAAACTGAACTCAAAGAAATCCAAAAATTGCAAGCAAAGTAAACTAAAATCACATTACATCAACTCATATTCTGACCCCTCACCATTCATCTCGCTCTGGCTTTCGGAGGTAATCATAAACAACTTGAGCAATCTGATATCTAATTTGCAGAAAATAAAACTAATATTAAACTACACACTCATACTTCAATCCCTCACCATTTGTCTCGCTCTGGCTTTCAGAGGTAACTGAAAATTACATGAGCAATTCAATAACTAACTTGCAGAAAAATAAACTAATATCAAACTATGCACTCATACTTCAATCCCTCACCATTCGTCTCACTCTGGCTTTCGGAGGTAACTGAAAATGACATGAGTAATTTAATATCTATCTTGCAGAAGAGTAAATGAGAAAAAATGAAATAAATAAAATAGTGCTAGAACTAAGAACTAAGAAAAATGAATCAGCAGAAGGAAAAGAATAATTCCATGTCATTAGTCATTATAAAACTATGTGCAAATGCCCGGGCTGCCTATTGTAATCTAAAACAAAGACACTGATCAGTTAACAGCATTAGAAAGCATAAAAACTATGGACAGCAATCAACGTGAATACCATAAGCAGTGCAATATATACAAGTAAATGATTATGGCATAAGGAACGTAAAGAAATAAAGCATGAAACTATACAGCAATTAACAAAACCTCGATGTGTATAGGGGCCCTCTGCACAACCTCGGGCAATCAGCAATCAACCATGAATTGAGCTTATAAACAGAGTCTTCTCATGTATTAAAATGCAGTCATAACACAGAAATAAAGTCACGGCACAGTGGGCTCGTTAACAGTCAAAATTACATTACCAAAGCTAGCTACTATGCATATGAGAACGCTTTATTTATAACAGAGGATGACATAACTACTTTCCTAAAATCTGCACTGATAAAAGACACGTGAACAACCACGTCTAGGAATCTAGCATTATGGCAGCCGTGAAGATTAAATCTATGGAGGGTGGCTGTTGGATTCAGTTCATGGAGCAGTCCACAGGTGTTGATATGTCCCCAGAAATCTAGGAATGGCCACGCAAGTCTTCACGTGGTGAAAAACAGAGTTTTATCACCGTAGGACTCTTAAGTTGACCATCGCTTGACTACCTTTGACCAAGGCCTTCTTTGGTGAATTTGACTGAGCCAATAGGACTTGGTCCATGTCCACATCATATGCAACTTGCCCATGTGGCCAGATTTGCCTGAAGACACCTGTAACATAGACTTTAACAAAAAGGTTGCGGAAAGTTGAACTGGCTGCGGAAAGTGATAAGATTCCGCAGCTGAATGAGCAAAAATCTAATTCAAAATCTGGTGCATTTTTCAGTGGTTGGTTGATTTTATGTGGCCTAATCATTAGGTGCCATGTGGACAAATGGGAGAGCGTCACGTGGCCCTCGGGAACTATACCAAAATTTGTATGGGTTGACTAGCCAACCCTACTAAGATTGAACACATGAACTCCATCGAACAAAATGAGTGCTGAAAGGTTGGGTTGCATGTTGAACCTTGTTATAAGTATCTGATGGTTTATATTTAAGTTAAAATGGTTTTGGATTTGGCAGGAGGGGCAGGGCACATGGCCGTATTTCCTAGTTTTATGACCCACATATAACTGAGGGGTAATGAGTTGGGGGTTAGGAAGTTAAGCCTTGGCCCTAAGCCATATCACACATCATAGAACCTTGGGGGAGGAGAAGCTGGTGGGGGTGGGATGTTAAGCCCTAGCCCCGGTTCCATTGATCACCGTGAGACCAACTCCCGAAGCGGAGGGAGATAAGGCCAAAGGGGTGGGCGCTGGCCTAGCCCCAGTCCACATGGTACCATAGGACTGAAAGAGGGGGCTAATAAATTGGCATTTAAGTCCTTATTGGCATGGTTAAGTAGGTAAGATTTTGCACCTTTTTTGGTGGGAATTCCACCAGTCCTAGGCTTATTGTTGATTGACAGACATCAAAAAGGTGGATTTTGTAGCATAGTTAGCCAATTTTGTCAATTTGCAGGACAAATAGCAGGGAAATGGAGACATAGGCCTAACTTAGTCATTCTTCAGCCTTTTTTAGCCCAACAATGGGTATTCTCGACACAATGGCAGTGTCATTTTTGCAATTTAAACTATGTAAACTGATGTAATTTTAGATTTGAGTATATATTTAAAGGCCCAACATTGGAAGTTGGACTCGGAGACGTAGCTTAGGAGGGGTGAACTCTGTCATCATATTGTTGTTAGTGTGATGCTCTTCATGGTCTATTTTTCTCTATTTTATTTCTACAAACTTAACTAAAAACACTAAGTTTATGTGCGTTTGCAAATTGATCCATTTCCCACAAGACATAAACTTAGTTGCAAACTTTTTATGAAACCTTCCATTTTTTTTTTAATTTTTAATTATTATTTTTATTTTTAAATTGATATCAGTTTGGTATCAGAGAATGGTTGTTTTGAAGGTTTGATTGTGTTTACAAGTGTTTTTTCGATGATTGCAAGGTTAAAGTTGAAAAGAGGGGAAGGAGTGCTTGAAGATCCAAATCCTCAAATTGGTTCAAGGAGGACACAAACTCCTCAAACTCCAATAGTCAGTAAATGAAGAAAGACATGTGATTATGTCTTAGGATGAGAGAGCTTTCAGAAAGGATTTTTATGAAATGTCTGAGATGGTGAAACTTTTATACGAAGCGAGGACAACAAGGTTGCATGGAGAGATTTAAAATCAACCAAAAGGTAATGGTGGTGATGGGAGAAAGCCTCAACCTCCACTTACTCCTTCACCTCCACCATATCCTCCACTCTCATCTCCTTCTTCATCTCCTTCACATACTCCTCCAAGATCTCGAAAGGGACATGCTAAGTCTCCTTTGTTAAATCTTGATGTCAAGTTTGATTTTCCTATGTACAATGGGTAAGTAAATGCTAAAACGTTAGATAATTGGGTTCATAAAATTGAAGTCTATTGCAGGATTCAAAGGATTAAGGATGATGTTACCAAGATCCAACTTTCTTCTCTTCATTTGGAAAGTTCATCTCTCATCTGGTGGGAGGCCAAAATTCAATAAGACTTGAAGAAAAGTGGTAAAATTATATCTTCTTGAAATGATTTTGTAGCTACATTAAGAAGGAAATTTTATCTATTAGCTTACCTACAAAAATAAATTGTGGATTGGCAAAATTTTTGACAAGATAAATGTTAGAGTGTTCAAAGTTACACACAATAGTTTATAAGAAGATATTTAATCTTAGGTGTATATTTTCTTCACAAGACACTCTCCTTAAATACATAGGTGGATTACATAGTTATTTGAGACATACTATTCTTATGTTTAATCCCATCAATTTCGATGAAGTATGTGTTCAGGAAACTCATTTATAAGCAAGAGGCAAGAATTTTCCTCAAGAGACTAGTAAGAATCCATTCCAATCTTGAGACAAAGGAAAGGGGAAGTTTAAAGGAAAAGCACAAAATAATGCTACAGTTAAGAAACAGGAAGGGAAAGTTACCTGTAAACATTGTTAAAAAGAAGGCCATGATGAAGACCATTGTTGGATACTACATCCATAAAAATTTTGGATACTACATCCATAAATGAGACCAAATAAGTTTAACAACAAGGGGAAACAAAATACTGCTGCAACAACTCAACAAGATCTAGGATCTGATTCACGTGATGAGACCAAAATCACAACCATGGGAATGAAAGGTAAATCTTCTATTTCAAGTACTAGTTCTTCTAGTAAGCCTATCGAGTCTTAAAATGATAAATAAAGAATTGAGCTTTTCCATATTAGGGTCATTACAAAATATACCAAAGTTGATAACTTCGATAATGGACCCCAAATTAACCTTATTTCTCAAGCTATTGTCAAGAAACTAAACTTAGAAACTACACTTCATCCTAAACCTTACCATTTGGGTTGGGTATGTGAAAAAGCCAAATTTCAAGTGACAAGAAAATGTAAACTTAAATTGTCCATCACTGCAAACATTATTAATGAGGTAGAGCTTTATGTTATACCACTTGACATAAGTGGAATTTTCTTAGGGAGTCCATACTTGTATAACCTAAAAGCCATATTTTATCATCATGAAAACAAATATCATATTTTTAAAGATGGAATTGAGTATATTGTTAGAGCACATCACAAGAAGATGAACTTGTCTCTTGTAATTGTTGGCCAAATGAAAAGGCTTGTAAATGTAAGAACTTTGTACTGTTGATGATCAAACCCAAAGAGACTTTTGAATATGAATCTTTCCAAGGATGTTATTCAAAACTCAACCATGATTTTGTTGAATTTTTTAACACATATGATAAGATGTTTTAGCAACCTGAATGGTTGCATCCTAAAAGTAGAATGCAACATGAGATTCAGTTGTAGCATGATGCACCTATTCCAAAAATTGCCACGTACAAAATGTCAGTTTTGGAGAATGCATAGATCATGAAGAAAATTCAAGAGCTTCTTGGCAAAGGTGTCATTAGGCCTAGTACATATTCTTGTCTGTCTCCTATTATCTTGGTTCACAAGAAGGATGGTATATGGCACATGTATGTGGATTTTAGATCTTTAAACAAAATCACGGTAAAGAATCATTATCCTTGATGAGACGTGGTATTGCACCAAGGATATTGCAACTCCCAAGGGCTTCTCAACTTTAATTATCAACCCAGAGTTTGTACAAACTTAGAGATGACCATGCTATATGCATAGTAAGTTAGGTTCTAATCATGTAACTCCTATTCATGAAATCAGATCAGGGTATTCATAGACCATTCCTCCAACTAATTTTAGTGAAAACCACTTATAAAAGAATAAATGAATATGATTCTACTACTAATCTGAAAATGAAGATCTTAGATTACTTTTAAGGTATTACAGACTCATGTGCATGGATTTTCCTATATTACTTAGTGCAACAGATCGATGAGATTGCGAATAATATAAACAATTGAGCAGTTAGAGAAGCATAATAGACAACACACATAACACAACAAATTCAATATGGATTTCACCCAAAACTCTTGGGATACGTCTCCTAGTCCAGCCTTCAATGGTGACCTCTCTATTATCTCTTCAAGAGCAGAGTTTTTCAAAAGCGTGAGCTCAAATTGAGTCTCAACACATCGATACAAAACAATAGGAGTTTGCTTGAATCCCTCAAGCCTCTTTGAGTACACAAAATCTTTCTTTCACTCTCTATCTCTATTTTTTCTCTGTCTCAGTACTACCTCCTCTTTGTCTCTGTTAGTCTGTGGCTTTAAAGCCATTGGACACTGTCTATTCATTTCCCCTTCTCGGGCTCTTTAGCTCCCGACCTTTGTCCGCTCGAATCCCCTTCTGTGCATTATCAATCATGGCATAACGTCTTTAGGGAAGGTGGCCACCTGTTCTGCAACAGAAGGGACCATCAGGCCTTTGAAATCCCCAAAAATAGTGTTCTCTATTTACACAAAGAAACACTGTAAAACACGGGAAAAATCCCCCAAATCACTATTTATCGGACTTCAAATATTATGAATTTTGCCCTATATTCCATCGGGTCCACCTGTAAATCACTATCACATGTTGCAAATGCTCATTCCATGGTTTCCATTTATATTTGAAAAATACATTAAAACATTGAAAATATCGCAAAATGGCTTTATGGCGAACTTGAAATGCTATATATTTTCATCTATAAGTTCCATTGGGTCTGGTTTTATATCGCTATCACATACCCACCACTGATCTGAGTGATCTTGATCCAACGGTTGAGATTCATTTTGGGTGGCGAAGGCATACAAAGATTACCCACTCGAAAATGTAGTTTTCTCATGCCACGTGTCGGCTAGGGGATGGGATCGGGTGTAGCTTGTCCAATACCACTTATCGCCTAAGGTTTGCCTGAAATTCTGCCATTACAGAACTCAAAACATATATATCTACATGTATATCCCTTTTGGGTCCAGATTCATCGCTTTATTCACATTTCCTTTGTTTTTTGTTTATTTATGAAAATAGGAAATACATTGAAAAAACCCTTTTACCGGACTTGAAATATTATCAACTTTCATCCATAATCCTATCAAGTTCGGCTATCACAGTTGCAAGTATATCGGCCCCGCTCCTTTCTATTCTTCCAATGCGATATCGCGAGTTAACCTGGGCCGTCGATCTGCACGCTTGATCGACGATCCTCGTTGACTTGCGCTGATCGCTATCGCAACTGTCATATGGCCTCCTCCAATAACCTCTGCATGTCACCGCCAATTGCGATATGTTGATCGGATCTGGACCATTGATCGGCCAAATCTGACGACTCCTGTGCAAATTTGTTTTTACCTCTGATAGGCTCTATTTCCACTATTTCCTTGTGTTTTTCACTCCCGATAGTGTAATCTGCCATTTTAAAGGTTCTTCTCTATGTGATAGTTTTTTATTTTGAAGACTTAGAGGGTGTTTTGGATCCATTTTGGATCACGCCTTCCCACTGAAAAAGATTTTGGACCACCAAACATTGGTTTTCAAGAATCAATCAAGTGAGGATACAGCTTCCTCACTTATCCAATTTCCATCCACCATGCACTATTTGGTTTTGAACCTTTGAGTCCAATTCTAAGGTACTCAATATTCCCTTTGCACATAGTTATCACCTTCTTGTCTAGAACTATATCTTCCTGCAACTCATTGAGATATTCAGGCAACAAATCATCAATAGAAGGAAATTGAATTTGCTCTTTGGGATCTTCAATTAATGAAGGTTCAAACAGTCTCAAATTTCCTGCATTAACCATTGAATAGATGTGCATGTAAGCTGGCAAATCAAGGCGAAAAGCGTTCTCACCAATTTTCTCAAGTATCTTGAAAGGCCCATACCTCATTGGCTTTAGCTTCTTTCCTTCACCTTACATTCTATCCTTTCTAATGTACAACCAGACTTGATCACCAACTTGGAAGCTATGTTCAATTCGATGCTTATCATGCCTTGCCTTGTACTTGGCCTGGCTCTTTTCCATTTGTTCCTGCACTGCCTGGTTAATTTCTTCGATCTGTTCAATGAACTTGGTTGCTTTGTCCACATCACTATGTCCATCAACCGCTATGTCATTTCCAAAGACAAAGTCCAAGGGAGACTTTGGTGTAAAGCCAAAACAAGTCTCAAAAGTTGATCTTTGTGTAGAAGATTGCTTAGCACGGTTGTAAGAATGTTGCACATAACACAAATGTTTATCCCAAAGTTTGGGATGCTTGCTGCAATAGCCCCTAAGCAACTGGATCATTGTCCTGTTGACCACCTCTGTTTGGCCATCTGTTAAGTAAACTTGACTTAGGATAGAGTTAAAGTTGACCAGGTTAAACAGTGATGGTTTTGGGGCACATGGTATTGTGCACCCATAGTATTATGCCCGTGGTATTATATGTAATGGAGCCTATAAAAGGCTGGAAGGACTTCATTGTAATGCAAGGCCTAAAGGTGAGCGGTGAAGGCCCACTTGGCCGGATTGGCCAGGGTTTTGGCCAAGGATAATGAAATTTCATTATGGTCAGGTTTTTCCCCGGATTTGGGGTTTTCCCAGATAAACATGTGTGTTTATGTGTTTATGGTTGTTGTTGGTTATTTTTATATTTATTCCTCTCAGTAATTTTTTATGTTATGCAGTAAATTTACTAACAATTGGTATCAGAGCCAGTCATATCCATTTTACTACCCTCCCCGATGCGGGAGGTTATCATGCTTTGCAGTGGGCTGCCTCCACGCGGCAGCTGCTCAGTATCTGATCGAGCATGGGGTGGATGTGAATGCCACGGATCACACTGGTCAGACTGCTCTGCACTGGACTTCTGTGCAGGGTGCGATACAGGTTGCTGAATTGTTGCTTCAGGAAGGTGCTTGGGTGAATGCTGCCAATTTCCATGGATATCGGCCAACTCATGTTGCAGCTCAGTATGGGTAGACAGCTCTTTTGTATTGTAATAAAATGGGGCACTGATGTTGATGCACCTGACAATGATGGGAGGAGTCCATTACACTGGGCTGCTTATAAGGGATTTGTCGATTGTTATCGGGGACGGCAAGACAAAGAAGGATGCACTCCTCTCCATTGGGCTGCAATAAGGGGTAATCTTGAGGCCTGTACTTTTATTCTCCGTTTCATCTGGAAATGCACTCTCGCATGGATCTGCCCGTTAGAATTTTATAAATACCTGTCCTAAACCGATAGAATGCAGTGCTGAGATTCGAACTTCTGTGAATTAAATGGCTTCGTAGATCAAAGTTGTGATGGATGCGGATGTTCAGGAGCACCAAAATTCCTCCTCATCCTCTGCAATAAATGGGACAATGAACTGAATTTGATAGTTCGAGGAGAGCATGGGCATGAAGAGGTCAAAGATTGAAAAGATGAAAGAGAGGATGGATCAGAATCGTAGCAGCAATAAACCAAAAAAAAATTAATGAAGTCAAAATTATTGCATGTAAATGGGCATACTACTGTAAGACCTGGTAAGGCATGTGTACCCCTCGGTGATCACCGTAAAGTCTGGGTTAGACCTAGGTGATAAGGGGGATGTCGGGTTAAAAATACCTGGGGTAAAAACTTTGAGGAGGGTAAGAGCTAGAGTGAGCGGGATTGTCTCACTTAGCAGGTTTGGCTGGAGTTAGTCAAGGAACCCCAAGTCAAGTTTAAGGGGGGGAATTGTTAGGTAAAATTGACTCAGGATAGAGTCAAAGTTGACCAGGTTAAACAGTGATGGTTTTGGGGCACATGGTATTGTGCACCCATAGTATTCTGCCCGTGGTATTAAATGTAATGGAGACTCTAAAAGGCTGGAAGGACTTCATTGTAATGCAAGGCCTAAAGGTGAGCGGTGAAGGCCCACTTGGCTAGATTGGCCAAGGTTTTGGCCAAGGATAATGAAATTTCATTATGGTCGGATTTTTCCCCGGATTTTGGGTTTTCCTAGATAAACATGTGTGTTTATGTGTTTATGGTTGTTGCTGGCTATTTTTATATTTATTCCTCTCAGTAATTATTTATGTTATGTAGTAAATTTACTAACACCATCTGTTTGTGTATGAAAGGCTATGCTCTTCTTCAATCTAGTGTCCATCAATTCCCATAGACTTGACCAAAACTTCCCAACAAATCAGGAATCTCGATCAGATACAATGGAAGTGGGTAAACCAAAATGAACCCATACATGCTGAAAGAACAACTTCGTTGTTTGTTTAGCTATAATCTGCTTTTTACAGGGTATTAAAATACACATTTTTTTGAACCTGTCCACAATAACATATAAATAGTCATGACCTTTTCTAGATTTTGGCAATCCCCCAACAAATTCCATGGAAACACTTTCCCAAGGACGAGAAGGAAATGGAAGTGGAGTGTACAAGCCTAATTTTCTATTGCTGGGCTTGCTTTTAACACACATGGTACGCCCTTTAATATATCTAGAAACCGTTTCATGCATTCTTGGCCAATAATAGAACCTTTGCAGCTGTGCAACTGTTTTACTTACACCAAAATGACCTAATATAAGGGAATTATGTGATTCTCGGATTATGTTAACTCTTTCAGTTTGTGGAATGCATAACTTTCCCAAATGATACAAGAGTTGGTCCTTAACATAATAATACAATTATTCTACTTGTTTTCCATGACTTAAAGTGGCATATACATCTTTAAAATCTATATCTTGAGCATATTGTTCAATGTAGCATTCATGCATTACTGAGTTATGCTTAAGTATACTAGATGCATTTAAGATTGGTCTAGACAACATATCTGCAACTTTATTGTGTATGCTCTTCTTATATCTGATGACTAGATGAAACTGCTATAGAAAACCCATCCACCTATAGTGTCTTGATTGCTGCAATTTAGTTTGTGAGTGCAAATATTGAAGTGGTTGATGGTTTGTATAAATGATTCTTTCTTTGCCCATTAAGTAACATTTCCACTTTTTCACACTCTATACTAATGCATACAATTCTTTATCATATGTGGGATAATTAACTACTGCAGAATTAAATGTCTCAGAATGATAGCATATGGTTTTACCATGTTGCCTCAACATTGCTCCCATGGCACAGTCACTGCATCTGTTTCAATCTCAAATGGTCGTTGAAGATCTGGCAGTGCTAGTACTGGTGATGTACAAATTTTTTCTTTTAATGTGTTGAAGGCTTTCTGTTGTTTGCCTCCCCACTGAAACACCTTATTCAATCCTGTTAAAGCATGTATTGGAGCTGCAATTAAGGAAAAGTTAGCAATAAACTTTCTCCAATATTGTGCTACTCCTAGGAAGCTCCTAACTTCTCTAACAGATTTGGGTTTAGGCCAATTCATAATGACTTCAACCTTAGAGGGATCTATCTTCAATTCACCACCCCCTACAATATGACCCAAATAATTTAAATATGTTTTTCCGAATTCACATTTTGACAATTTCACATATAGATTTTCTCTTTTCAAAACATCTAAAGTCTGCTTTACATGCTTCAAATGTTCTTCTCATGTTTTACTGAAAACAAGAATGTCATCTAAATATACAATTACAAAATCATAAATAAAAGGCCTGAGTACATCATTCATAACTCTCATGAAAGTGGCAAGAGCATTAGTTACGCCAAAAGGCATAACCAACCATGCATACAATCCTTTCTTTATTTTGAAAGCAGTCTTCCATTCATCTTGTTCTGCTACTCTGACTTGATGATAGCCACTACACAAGTCCAACTTGGAAAAGTAAACTGCCTCTTTCAGTTGATCTAATAGATCATCAATGCGAGGAAGAGGATAACAATTATTGATCGTTATTTTATTCATTACTCTGTAATCAATGCACATCCTCCACGAACCATCTTTCTTTCTCACCAACACGATTGGAGATCCACATGGTGATGTGCTTAGTCTTATGAACCCTTTATCGAGTGGGTCCTATCCCTACTTCTTGATCTCTGCATTCTCTAAAGTGGATAACCTGTACATTCTGATGTTAGGAAATGGAGCATCTTGCTGCAAATGAATATCATGTACTATTTCCCTTTTGGGTGGTAGACCTTTAGGTTTTTGAAATAGGATATCATATTCTGAAACAAATTTTTCTAAATCAGCTTTCTGTTTAGCATCACAACCCTCAAATACATTGGTTTTATCAGAGTTCTTTTCCTTTACAACCATTAGTAAAAATTTCTTGCATGAATTTACAATTCTTTTCATTTGCCCTGAGTTTATGAGAGTGTAATTATTTTTTAGTTTATGAGCTCTTACAATATATTCTATTCCATTTTTAGTGAGTTGATACTTATTTTCAGCTCTATAGAAATTTTTTTTTCTATCATACAAGTAAGGACTGCCTAAAAAAATACCACATATATCCAAGGGAACTATATCTAACTCAACCTCATCTACAAATGTTGACCCAAATGCAAACCTAAGTTTACATTGTCTAGTCACTTGTAGCTTTGCTTTATCACATACCCAACCTAATGGATATGGTTTCTTGTGAGGTGTGGTTAGTAATACCAACTTCTTTACAATTGCTTCAGAAATCAAGTTTACTTGTGATCCACTATCAAATAAAGTATCAATCTTTTGATGCTTGGAAATAACTCGAATATGAAAAATCTCATGTCTTTTCCTCTCATTTTCTTCATTATCAATAGATTGTGTAGAATTACTAGTAGATGCTTCAAAAATTTTACCTTTTATACTTGTAGCTGTGACTATTGTTTCATCACTTGAGTCTGACCCCAAATCTTTATGAATAGCAGCAGTAGTCTTCTTCTTCTTGCCATCGAACTTCTTGGGTTTCAGCTCCAGATGCAAATACCAGCAATGTGCATCATCATGTCCATCCTTATTGCAGTGAGTGCATGAAGGTTTGTCTTTCTGTACAACGTTTGCCTTCCTCTCTTTCCATTTCTACTTCTTCTTTTCCTTGTTCTTGTTTGCAGTGGGTTTTGATGATCCCCCAATCTTTGGGTTCACATTCTTTCCTCTAGCCTCTAGATGTGTAGCCTGAACAGATACCTCATCTATGCTAGTAGGGTTAAACATGAGAATGGTGTGCCTCAAATAGCTATGCAGACCACCTATGTACTTCAACAAAGTTTTAGGTGAGTCTAGAGAAATGCCTAGAATTAATTCTAAATTCCTGGGTATAGCTTTGTACACTTTGGCCCTTTAATTGGTGAAGAGTTTGTCAAATCATCATCGCTTGTTGAATATAAGCTAGAGGATAGAACTGTTTTTTAATGGAAGAAACAAATTCATTCTAGGTAGAAAGAATTTTACCATGCTTCTTCAAATCAGTTTGTGTCCAACCTTCCCACCACACTAGGGCAGTTCCTCCAAGGTGAAGGCTAGCCAACTAAATTTTACTCCTTTCTGAATTAATGTTCTACACCTTGCAATACACATCAATCTGTCTAATCCAATTATCTAGATTTTCTGCATTTAATTCTCCATCTTAGATTCGCAGATCAAATTTTACATCTAGTTTAATCAAAGATGTTTTCTTCTTTTTCTTTTCAGGGCTAGAAGGAGGAGTTGATGGAGGAGGCTCTTCCTCCCTTTGCCTTTTGAATGGGAAAATAGAAGAGTTTCCTCTACTCCTTTGCCTTGTTTGGGTGTTGAGGTGCTTTCACCTCGATCCTTCTTAAATTCCCGATACATTTCTTCCACCATGGTTCTCATGGTCATGAAACTATCCATGAACTGAGATTCTAATTCCAATGGGACTTCTTCGGCCATTCTCCTCTGAGTGTAAACTCTTCCAATCTCTGGATTAGTCTCAACAAGCTCTTCTTCTCCTAGTTTGTGCTTTGACCTAGTTAGAATTCAACAATCCAGCACAAGCTTGTCTAACTTTAGCAAACCTAAAGCTCTAATACCACTTGATCTGAAAATGAATATCTTAGATTACTTTTAAGGTATTACGGACTCATGTGCATGGATTTGCCTATGTTACTTAGTGTAACGGATTGATAATATTGAGAATAATATAGACAATTGAGCAGTTAGAGAAACATAATAGACAACACACATAACACAACAAATTTAATATGGAGTTCACCCAAAACTCTTGGGCTACGTCTCCTGGTTGTAGGTTTTAACCTTGTACAGAAATTACCTTCATACGAATTCTAGAACACAAAAAATAAACAATGTGAGAGCATAACACATAAAACACATATACACAGAGATTTTCCCTTGGATCCCAAAACCGGGACTACCGGCTTGATTTTTCATTATGTTCCTTTCAATGTTATAATACATATTTATATATGCCAAAGCATCCAATACCATGGACTGAAAACCATCACGTCCAAAACCATGGACCAAAAACCATCGCATCCAAAAACATGTGCAAAAATCATGCACAAAACCATAGGTGGGTCCGCCCAACCTAACATAGGTTCCAAAACCAAAATTTTCCGGGGCGTTGCCCCAGATCCCATAGAGTGGGGTTACCTGCACCCCGCAAACCCCTTGTGACCCCTCTGCTACACAATCGGCGCAACGAAGAGGGGGCTCCATCCCCCCTCTAACCCCTCAATTAATTATGTGGGCTAGTCGTGAAAAGAATACAACACAACCCAACATTCTCCCACTTGTTGTTTTCTTTCCACAGGGGGCCACAAGAGAGCTTAGTCATTTATCCAGCCCTGCAATGCCCATTGTTTCTCTACACCAAGAGAAATTCTTAGAGCTCATAGATTTTGTCAATGCATATGCAGTATTCCTCAAAGTGTCCACCTTTACTAGCAACACCTTTTTGTCTTCTATCATATCCCTCAAAAAGTGATACTAAACATTAATGTGCTTTGTCTTTGAATGATATGCAGGGTTCTTTGCCAAGAAAATTGTACTTTGGCTATCACAGTCTATCCTTATAGCTCCCTGTACTAACCCCACACTTGAACACAATCTATGCAACCAATCTGCTTCGATTCTTGCATGAGTGGCTGCCATTTATTCTGCCTTTGTAGTTGATAGTGTCACAGCAGATTGTTTCTTACTCATCCAACTGATTGCACCTCCAAATAGGTTAAACACATGCCCACTTGTAGATCTTCTGTAATCTAGATCTCTAGCCCAGTCTACATCAACAAAGCCATGAATATCCAAGACTCTATCCAATCTTGGTCTTCCTTGGTAGCACAAACCATAATCACCAGTGTCATGCAAATACTTGAAAACCCACTTCACTACTATCTAATGCTCCTTTTCTGGTTTTGACATAAACCTGCTCAATACTCCCACTGCATGTGCAATGTCTGGTCTAGTATAGACCATTGCATACATCATGCTACCAACTACACTTGCATATGGAACATGGGACATGTCCTCTTCCTCTTCTTGTGTCTTGGGACACTGTTCAGTAGATAACTTTACACCTACAGGAATAGGAACCTTCACTGGTTTACTATCTTGCATATTAAATCTCTGCAATATTGTCTCGACATACTCCCTTTGGTTTAACCAGAGCTTCCTCTTTGCCTGATCTCTTTTAATTTCCATGCCCAAAATATAGTTTGCAACACCAATATCTTTCATGTCGAATTTGGAGGACAATTGGGTCTTGAATTCCTGGATAATTTCTTTGTCATTTCCAACTAGCAACATATCATCCACATACAAGACCAAATAAATAACACAGTCACCAATTAATTTAAAATACACACAGTGATTTGCTTTGCTTCTAGTGAAGCCAAGTCTCCATATAAATGTATCAAATTTCTGATACCACATCCTTAGTGACTGTTTTAACCCATACATATACTTCTTTAACTTGCATACCAGTTCTTTCTCACCATTCGCTACAAAGCCTTTAGGTTACTTCATGTAGATATCCTCTTCTAGATCCTCGTGAAGAAATTTTGTCTTCACATCCATCTATTCTACCTAAAAATCAGAAGCAACAGCAATAGATAAAAGTAATCTAATAGAAGCTACCTTGGCAACAGGAGAAAAAATATCACCAAAATCAATTCCCGGCACCTGGGAATAACCTTTTGCTACCAAATGAGCTTTGTATTTCTCCACCTTTCCTTCTGCATTTGTCTTCTTCTTAAACACCCATTTGCTGCCAATGGGTTTCCTTCCAGCCGGCAACTCCACTAGATCCCAAGCCTCATTTTTGTGCAAAGATGCCATTTCATCAACCATGGCCTCTTTCGAGAGTTTTCCATCCTCTGAATCTACTACTTCCTTCATAGTGCTCTAGGATCATCATCAACAATAGATAAAGCAAAATTTGAACATAAAGCAGATGGACTATACCTTTCTCATTGTCTTCTTTCTCGAACTAATCTTCTCACACCCGGAGTTTGTGGCTCTTCATATTTTGATCCCTCCTCTGTTGTAGAGTCCGATTCTTCCTCCTTTAGCTCAAAATCTATCTTCTCAGGTTCCTTTGGTTGGACTTCATGTTTAATAACATCTTTCACCTCTCTAAACACCACATCTTGGCCGTACACAACCTTCCTTGTTACTGGGTTCCAAAGCTTATTACCCTTTAAACCATCCTTATACCCAATAAAGATGCACTTTTCAGATTTACTATCCAACTTGGTTCGTTTCTCCTTTGGAACATGTACATATGCATCACATTCAAATACCCTCAGATGTGAAAGGGAGGGTTTCTTACCAGTCCATACCTCTTGTGGAGTCTTATCTTCCAACGCTGATGAGGGTGATCTATTGACCAGGTAACATGCTGTCTCAAGCGCCTCTGCCAAGAATTCATGTCCTAACCTGACACCACTGAGCATGCTTCTTTCCCTTTCCATCAATGTCTTGTTCATTCTTTCTGCAATTCCATTTTGTTGAGGTGTATATGGAGTCTTCTACCGTGCTATACCACACTTCTTACATAATTCTACAAATTCCTCACCGCCAAACTCTCCACCATTATCTGTCCTCAGCACCTTTATCTTCTTCTTTGTTTGGTTTTCCACTAGAGCCTTGAATTCTTTAAACCTGTCAAAGACATTAGATTTCTTCTTAAGGAAATATATCCATGTATTCTTGAGAAGTCATCTATAAATGATACATAGTACATAGACTTACCTAGTGATGGAACCTTCGCAGGTCCAAACACATCACTATGCACAAGCTCTAATATATGTTTCACCCTCTTACCACCAAAGGGGAAACTCACCTGATTCTACTTCCCATATACACAATTTTCATAGAAATCAAAATCCAGAGAGCCATTACTCATACCATCTACCATACCTTTACCATGAAGTATTTGAAGGCCCTTCTCTCCAATATGTCCAAGCCTTTGATGCCACAGCATGGTCTTCTCTCCAGATACCACTAGATTTTCTACTCCACCTTCCGGAACCACAGAACGGTTGCACCCATCAACAACCGTGCTACCTTGTAGCTTGTACAGAGTTCTAATCCGAACTCCCTGCATAAATAATAGTGCTCCTCGAACCCTCTTGCAGGTATCCTTCTCGAACACTATTTTTACACCTGCACCATTCAACTTGCTTACAGAAATTAGATTTCTGGCTAATGCAGGAATATGCAGAACAGCCAGAAGTGTTCTAACCCTTCCACCTTGCATCTTCAACTTTACTTTTCTGCGGCCAATGATTCTAGCCTTCCTATCATCCCCTAAGAAGACTTCACCACCATTGTATTTATCATACTCACAAAACCATTCTCTGGGGAGTGAAGTGAAAGGATGCACATGAGTCAATCAACCATGCCTCATGATCTATGTGTGTACTTGAAGAGGCCAAGTACACATCCCCACCTTCATCTGAGGTGGTTTTCACCTTTGCAGAAGAAGCCTCATCATATCCCTTTCATTTGTCAAGAGCTTTAGATTTACAGTCCGTTTTGAAGTGGCCTTCCTTTCTGCATTTCCAGCAAACCACCTTTACAGGTTTTCCTGGAGATTTAGATCTCCCTCTAGATTTATATCTCCCACTTGATGACTTATTTTTGTTTCTGTTCTTTGACTGTCCTCGTACAGACAAGGCATCACCATTCTGGCTCTCCATATTTTTCCATCTCATCTCCTCTGTCAGTAAGGATGAGACTATTTCATGAATCTACAAGGCAGTTGCATTGCTACCTATTGCAATAACCATACTATCCCATGAATCTGGTAGAGATCACAACAAACTGATGCACTTATATTCATTTGAAATTTTAATATCAATAGATGCTAACTGACTTACCACACTATTAAATGTGTTCAGATGCTCTGTGACTGAGTCTCCATCTTTCATCCTCAGGTTATACAACATTTTTCGTAGGAACATTTTATTCACCAGAGACTTAGTTTGGTACAAAGTCCCTAACTTTTCCCACAAAGCCTTCACCGTAGCTTCCCCTGATACATTCAACGATACTGAATTTGAGACACACAAACATATTGTGCTCTTTGCCTTCCGATCCAACTTCTTCCATTCTTCATCGGACACTCCCGTTGGTTTAGTACCTAGATCTACTACGATCCACTGATCTTTATCCGCCAACAGATCCTCCATCTTGAGTTTCCACAACTCAAAACTATGACCATTAAATTTCTCGATCTCTATTTTTATGCTGCTCACCATCTTCTTTCACCACTAGAATCGATCTCGCAGATCTCCCGCTGAACAGGGTCTACCACAGGCCCGAGCGAAACCCCTCAGTAACAAAGGCGTCCCCTTGAAGCCAAAAACAACTCTGATACCAAATGTAGGTTTTAACCCCATACAGAAATTACCTGCATACGAATTCTAGAACACATAAAAATAAACAATGCGAGAGCATAACACATAAAACACATATACACAAAGATTTTCCCCTGGATCCAAAAATCGGGACTATCAGCTTGATTTTTCATTATGTTCTTTTCAATGTTATAATACATATTTATACATGTTGAAGCATCCAATACCATGGACCAAAAACCATCGTGTCCAAAACCATGGACCAAAAACCATCACATCCAAAAACATGTGCGAAAATCATGCACAAAACCATAGGTGGGTCCACCCAACCTAACATAGGTTCCAAAACCAAAATTTTCTAGGGTGCTGCACCGAACCCCATAGGGTAGGGTTACTTACACCCCTCAAACCCCCTGTGACCCATCCACTACGCAATCGGCACAACGAAGGGGGGCCTCCGCCCCCCCTCTAACCCCTTGGTTAACTATGTGGGCTAGTCATGGAAAGAATATAACACAACCCAACATTGGTCCAGCCTTCAGTGGTGACCTCTCTATTATGTCTTCAAGAGCAGAGTTTTTACAAAAGTGTGAGCTCAAATTGAGTCTCAACACACAGATACAAAACAACAGGAGTTTGCTTGAATCCCTCAAGCCTCTCTGAGTACACAGACTCTTTCTTTCACTCTCTGTCTCTGTTTTCTCTCTGTCTTAGTATTGCCTCCTCTCTGTCTCTTTTAGTCTATGGCCTTAAAGCCAATCGACGATGTCTGTTCATTTTCCCATCTCGGGCTCTCTAGCTCCTGGCCTTTGTTTTCTCGAATCCCCTTTTGAGCATTAGCAATCATGGCATAACATCTTCAGGGAAGGTGGCCACCTGTTTTGCAACAGACAAGACCATTGCGCCTTTGAAATCCCCAAAAATAGTGTTCTTTGTTTACACAGAGAAACACTGTAAAACACGGGAAAAATCTGCCAAATCATTGTTTATCAGACTTCAAATATTATGAATTCCACCCTATATTCCATCGGGTCCGCCTATAAATCGCTATCGCATGTCGCAAATGCCCGTTCTGTGGTTTCCCTTTGTCTTTGAAAAATACATTAAAACACTGAAAATATCACAAAATGGCTTTATAGCAGACTTGAAATGCTATATATTTTCATCTATAAGTTCCATCAGGTCTAGTTTTATATCACTATCGCATATCCACCATTGATCTGAGTGATCTTGATCCAACGATTGAGTTTCATTTCAGGCGATGAAGGCGTATGGAGATTACCAGTCCGAAAAGGTGGTTTTCTCACGCCATGTGTCGGCAAGTGGATGGGATCGGGCGGAGCCCATCCAATCCCACTTACCGCCTAATGCCTGCCCGAAATCCTGCCCATTATGGAACTCAAAACATATATATCTGCATGTATATCCCTTTCGGGTCTAGATTCATCGTTTTATTCGCATTTCCTTTGTTTTTCATTTATTTACGAAAATACGAAATACATTGAAAAAACCCTTTTACTGGACTTGAAATATTATCAACTTTCATCCATAATCCTATTGGGTCAAGCTATCGCAGTTGCAAGTATATCGACCTCGCTCCTTTGTATTCTGCCGATGAGATATCGCAAGTTAACCTGGGCCATCGATCTGCACGCTTGATCGACGATCCTCATTGACTTGTACTGATCACTATCACAACTGTCATATGGCCGCCTCTGATAGCCTCCGCTTGTCACTGCCGATTGTGATATGTCGATCAGATCTGGACCGTTGATTGGCCAGATCCGACAGCTCCTGTGCAAAGTTGTTTTGACCTCTGATAGGCTCTATTTGCACTATTTCCTTGTGTTTTTAACTCCTGATACTATAATCCACCATTTTTAAAGGTTCTTCTCTATGTGATAGTTTTTGATTTTGAAGAGTCAGAGGGTGTTTGTGTTGGGTTGTGTTATATTCTTTGCAGGACTAGCCCATGTAGTTAACCGGGGGGTTAGGGGAGGGGGGTCACAGGGGGTTTGAGGTGTACCCATAACCCTACTTGGATCCTATGTTAGGTTGGGCAGACCCACCTATGGTTTTGTGCATTATTTTCGCACAAGTTTTTTGGACGCGATGGTTTTCGGTCCATGGTATTGGACGTGATGTTTTTCGGTCCATGGTATTGGATGCTTCGGCATGTATAAATATATATTATAACACTGAAAGGAACATAATGAAAAATCAAGCTGGTAGTCCCGGTTTCGGGATCCAGGGGAAAATCTCTGTGTATATGTGTTTTATGTGTTATGCTCTCGCATAGTTTATTTTATGTGTTTTAGAATTCGTATGAAGGTAATTTCTGTACGGGGTTAAAACCTACATCTGGTATCGGAGCAGATTTGGCTTCAAGGGGATGCCTTTGTTGCTAAGGGGTTTCGCTTGGGCCTGTGGTAGACCCTATTCAGTAGGAGATCTATGAGATCGATTCTGGTGGTAAAAGAAGATAGCGAGCAATGGATAGATAGAGATCGAGAAATTTAATGGTTAGAGTTTTGAGTTGTGGAAACTCAAGATGGAGGATCTGTTGGTGGATAAAGATTAGTGGATCGCAGTAGATCCGGGTACTAAACGAACGGGAGTGTCCGTTGAAGAATGGAAGAAGTTGGATCGGAAGGCAAAGAGCACAATACGATTGTGTGTCTCAGATTCAGTTTTGCTGAATGTATCAGGAGAAGCTATGGCGAAGGATTTGTGGGACAAGTTAGGGACTTTGTACCAATCTAAGTCTCTGGTGAATAAACTATTCCTGCGGAAAAAGCTGTATAACCTGAGGATGAAAGATGGAGACTCGGTGACAGAACATATGAACGCATTTAATACTGTGGTAAGTCAGTTAGCATCTGTTGATATTAAAATTTCAAATGAAGATAAGTGCATCAGTTTATTGTGTTCTCTACCAGATTGGTGGGATAGTCTGGTTATTGCAATAGGTAGCAATGCAGTTGCCTTGCAGTTTGATGAAATAGTCTCAGCCTTACTGATGCAGGAGATGAGATGGAAAAATATGGAGAGCTAGAATGGTGATGCCTTGTTTGTATGAGGATGGTCCCAAAACAAAAACAAAAGTAAGTCATCAAGTGGGAGATCTAAATCTAGAGGGAGATCTAAATCTCCAAGAAAACCTGTAAAGGTGGTTTACTGGAAATGCAGAAAGGAAGGCCACTTCAAAAGGGACTGTAAATCTAAAGCTCCTGACAAACGAAAGGGATCTGATGAGGCTTCTTCCATAGAGGCGAAAACCACCTCATATGAAGGTGGGGATGTGTACTTTGCTTCTTCAAGTATACATGTGGATCATGAGGCATGGTTTATTGACTCAGGTGCATCCTTTCACTTCACTCCCCATAGAGAGTGGTTCTTCGAGTATGAGAAATATGATGGTGGTGATGTCTTCTTGGGGGATGACAGGAAGGCTAAAATCATTGGTCACGGAAAGGTAAGGTTGAAGTTGCAAGGTGGAAGAGTTAGAACACTTCCGAGTGTTCTACATATTCCTGCATTGGCCAGAAATATAATTTCTGTAAGTAATCTAGATGATGCAGGTGTAAAAACAGTGTTCGAGAAGGATATCTGCAAGATGGTTCAGGGAGCACTGGTATTGATGCGAGGAGTTCAGATTGGAATTCTATACAAGTTGCAAGGTAGCACGGTCTTTGATGGGCAAACAGTTTTGTGGTTCCTGAAAGTGGAGCAGAAAATATAGTGGTCTCTGGAGAGAAGACCATGTTGTGGCATCAAATGATTGGACATATTGGAGAGGAAGGCCTTCGAATACTTCATGGTAAAGGTATGAGTAATAGTTCTCTGGATTTTGATTTCTATGAAAATTGTGTATATGGGAAGTAGAATCGGGTGAGTTTCCCCTCTGGTAGTAAGAGCACGAAACAGATATTAGAACTTGTGCACAGTAATGTGTTTAGACCTGTGAAGGTTCCATCATTGGGTAAGTTTGTGTACTATGTATCATTTATAGATGACTTCCCATGGAATACATGGATATATTTCCTTAAGAATAAATGTGAAGCCTTTTACAAGTTTAAAGAATTTAAGGCTCTCATGGAAAATCAGACAAAGAAGAAGATAAAGGTGCTGAGGACAGAGAATGGTGGAGAGTTTTGCAACAGGGAATTTGAAGAATTCTATAAGAAATGTGGTATAGCACGACAAAAGACTACTCCATATACACCTCAACAAAATGGAGTTGCAGAAAGAATGAATAAGACGTTGATGAAAAGGGCAAGAAGCATGTTCAGTGGTGTCAGGTTAGGACATGAATTCTGGTCAGAGACGGTGGATACTGCATGTTACCTAGTCAATAGGTCACCTTCATCAGCATTGGAGGATAAGACTCCACAAGAGGTATGGACTGGTAAGAAACCCTCTCTTTCACATCTAAGGGTATTTGGATGTGATGCATATGTACATGTTCCAAAGGAGAAATGAACCAAGTTGGATAGTAAATCTAAAAAGTGCATCTTTATTGGGTATAAGGATGTTTAAAGGGTTATAAGATTTGGAACCCAGTCACATGGAAGGTTGTGTACAGCCGAGATGTGGTGTTCAGAGAGGTAAAAGATGTTATTAAACATGAGGTTCAACCAAAGGAACTTGAGAAGATAGAGTTTGAGCTTAAGGAGGAAGAATCAGACTCTACAGCAGAGGAGGAATCAGAAGATGAATAGCCACAAACTCCGGTGTGAGAAGATTAGTTCGAGAAAGAAGGTATCTAGAAAGGTATAGTCCATTTGCTTTCTATTCAAATTTTTCTTTATCTATTACTGATGATGATCCCAGAAATGTGAAGGAAGCAGTAGATTCAGAGGATGGAAAACTCTGGAAAGAGGCCATGGTTGATGAAATGGAATCTTTGCAAAAAAATGAGGCTTGGGATCTGGTGGAGTTGCCGGCTGGAAGGAAATCCATTGGCAGCAAATGGGTGTTCAAGAAGAAGACAAATGCAGAAGGAAAGGTGGAGAAATACAAAGCTCGGTTGGTAGCAAAAGGTTATTCCCAGGTGTCGGGAATTGATTTTAGTGATATTTTTTCTCCTGTTGCGAAGGTAACTTCTATTAGATTACTTTTATCTGTTGCTGCTGCTTTTGATTTTGAGGTAGAACAGATGGATGTGAAGACACCATTTCTTCATGAGGATCTGGAAGAGGAAATATACATGAAGCTACCTGAAGGCTTTGTGGTGAAGGGTAGGAAAGAACTGGTATGCAAGTTAAAAAAGTCCCTATATGGGTTAAAACAGTCACCAAGGATGTGGTGTCAGAAATTTGATACATTTATATGGGGACTTGGCTTTACCAGAAGCAAAGCATATCACTGTGTGTATTTTAAATTAATTAGTGACCGTGTTATTTATCTAGTCTTGTATGTAGATTATATGTTGCTTGCTGGAAATGACAAAGAAATTATCTAGGATTTGAAGACCCAATTGTCCTCCAATTCGACATGAAAGATCTTGATGCTGCAAACTATATTTTGGGCATGGAAATTAAAAGAGATCGGGCAAAGAGGAAGCTCTGGTTAAACCAGAGGAAGTATGTCGAGACAATACTGCAGAGGTTTAATATGCAGGATAGTAAACCGGTGAAGGTCCCTATTCCTGTAGGTGTGAGGTTATCTGCTGAACAGTGTCCCAAGACACAAGAAGAGGAAGAGGACATGTCATGTGTTCCATATGCAAGTGCAGTCGGTAGCTTGATGTATGCAATGGTCTGTACTAGACCAGACATTGCACATGTAGTGGGAGTATTGAGCAGGTTTATGTAAAAACCAAGGAAGGAGCACTAGACAACAGTGAAGCAGGTTTTCAAGTATTTGTGTGGCACTAGTGATTATGGTTTGTGCTACCAAGGAAGATCGGGATTGGAAAGAATGTTGGATATTCATGGCTTTATTGATTCAGATTGGGCAGGAGATCTAGATCAGAGAAGATCTACAAGTGGGTATGTGTTTAACCTATTTGGAGGTGCAGTCAGTTGGATGAGTAAGAAACAATCTGTAGTGGCACTATCAACTATAGAGGCAGAATACATGGCAGCCACTCATGCAAGAAAGGAAGAATTTTGGTTGCAGAGATTGTGTTCAAGTATGGGGTTAGTACAGGGAGTTATAAGGATAGACTGTGACAGCCAAAGTGCAGTTTTCTTGGCAAATAACCCCGCATATCATTCAAAGACAAAGCACATTGATGTTCAGTATCACTTTGTGAGGGATATGATAGAAGACAAAAAAGTGTTGCTGGTAAAGGTGGACACTTTGAAGAATACTACAGATGCATTGACAAAGTATGTGAGCTTTGAGAAGTTCTCTTGGTGTAGAGAGACAATGGGCATTTTAGGGCTAGAAAAATGACTAAGCTGTTGGCATTATGGCACAGCTGTTGTCCTTGATGGCAACTCTCTTTGGTGACAGATCTTAGTTCAGGCTTTCAGAATGAAGGAAAAGACATATATGCAGGTTCACCCAGACTAAGGCACGTATACACGCGGGTTAGACGTTACAAAGATGCGTATGCATATACTCGCACTTTCACGCAAGGAAAAGCGCGTATATGTTGGAGAAATTACTTTTGGTCCGTGGTAGTTAGTCCTTAGTATTTGAACCTATGGTTTTGGACCATGGTATCTTGTCAGAAGTGATGATCCCAAGTATTGGGTCCGTGGTATTGTGTTATTATGGTTTTGGACCGTGGTATTGTGAAAGGCCTAAGACTATAAAAGAGGAAGGAGATCATTTGGCAAAGGATCATCTGAATAAATTGAATATCTAATAAGTGCTAGATCTGAAATATTGGTGATTGGGGTTATGGTGCAGATCTGGATCTGAATGAAGGAGGAACCTTAGCGCAAAGAGAAGGATAAGTTCTATTGATGGGTCATAATCTTTAGGCTTGAATGATAGTATCTTTGTATGATTTTGATCTGTTATATGTGGCGCATGCTTGATCTATAAACAGGGAAAATTTTAAGAACCCCCCCTAAATTTATAAATATAATAAATGGGCGAATCTCCATGGTATATAGGAAAAATAGAAGGTGATTTTATCAATAATATAATATGTATATATAATTTTTTGGTGAATCTCTCACCAAGCATGGCGAATATTTTACTCAATTATAAAATCTTGTAAGATCTTGGCGAGTCTTTCACTAAATAATAAAACTTTGTAAAGTCCTAGTGAATCTTAGCATAGGCTACATGATGGTTTAATTCCCCCATTTAAATAGGCTACATTCCAGGTGAATACCATGGGTCAATACCATGTGCCATTTTGGTGAATACCATGGGTCAATACCATGTGCCATTTTTATTTGTATTAATTCTAATATTAGGGTTAATAATGGTTTTTTGCATGGTATTAATAACAATCTAGTCCATGGTATTTGTCCCATAGTATTTTGGCCATAGGTTTCACCTAAATATAACCCATTTTTTGAGTGTTCGTAAATATAAGGTGACTTATGGAGTAAATATAAAAAATGTTTTATTTGTTTACCATACCTCTCGTTTATTTATATTTTTATTAATTTACCATACCTCTTTTACAAATATGGTATTTGGCCCATAGAATTCACTTAAATAAAACCTCTTTCTTGTATTTGGCCCATAGAATTCACTTAAATAAAACCTCTTTCTTGAGCCTTCATAAATAGAACGAGGGTTATGGACTAAATATAAAAAGAGGTTTTATTTATTTACGATACGTCTAGTTTATTTATATTTTTATTTATTTACCATACCTTTTGAGTAAGTATAAAAAGACATTTTATTTATTTACCATACCTCCACTTTACTTATATTTTTATTTGTTTACACCCTTACATGTATATAAGGTGACTTATGGAGTAAATATAAAAAATGTTTTATTTATTTACCATACCTCTCATTTATTTATATTTTTATTAATTTACCATACCTCTTTTATAAATATGGTATTTGGCCCATAGGATTCACTTAAATAAAACCTATTCTTGAAAATGGGCGAATGGATTCACTTAAATAAAACCTATTCTTGAAAATGGGCGAATGGAAGGTTGTAAGTCCTAATTTCAAGGGCTAAATTTACCTTTTTTACCCTCTCCCTTAAAATAAGGTGGGCTATTTGAGGTGATTTGTAAAAATATACTATGATACAAAATATTCGCCCACTAAAAATTTAAAACCCCTTAATTTCGCCAAAGGGCGAACATTCGCCCCTAAAATTATCCTTGTCTATAAATCTGGGAATCTGGGTTAAGTAATGTCTAAATGTTTGAAAATAATGAATTATCCTTTATAGATCTATACGCAGGTTCAGTGAAGCGAAGGCGCGTATACACGCAGGTTTGGTAAGGAAAAGAACCGTATACGCAGGTTGTCTTTGACACAGAAGCGTATACACGCAGGTTTAAGAACAATGAAGTAGCGTACATCTCTTGATTTATGTTCTAGCTGCTTCTGTTTATTGCTGCAGTGTTCTGGGTTCAGAATTGGTGTGTGGTTTACAGTTACTGTGTTCTGGGTACAGCTGTCAGAGAAGTGTTTATTTTTTATTCAGTTTTGATTGGTGAAAAGGTGATTGGTTGATGCAGAAATTCTTGATGATTGATTGATGTTCATGGATCCAGTCTGAAAATTTATGAAACGTGGTCCCTAGAAGAAAGAGAAGGTTGTAGCCTTTTGTAGGCCAGCACCTACGTACTAGTATCTTGGCTAGTGCAAGAGCTAAGGGGGTTGTAGCTCCCTTCCAGGAGAAGTTGGAGAATGAGAGAGGGTTTTAGCTCTCTGCAGGTTGCAGCTTGCGTACTGGTAAAGGACTGCACCAATACATTGTAAAAAGAAGTTTCTAATTAAAAGAAGATAGAGATGAATTGCAGCAAGTGGTTTTCACCCACATTGGGTTTCCACCTTATATCTTGTGTTCTTGTGTGTGATTGTCTTCTGCTCTGTTTTATTGTTTCTGGTTATTTAATTCTGATACATAGATTAACAATCAACATATGAAAGATAAAGTAAATTATAAGTTTGTATTGTATATATTGGTTTCCTTCTACATAGTTGCGTATATACGCAGGTTTAATTAACTGAAGTAGCGTATATTATCTGGAGTTGAAAAAGGGAATATTTGACTTGATAATACTGATTCACCCCCCCCTCTCAGTATTATTTCCAACAATTGGTATCAGAGCAGGTCCTTCTGAAGAAGCTTGATCGCTTGAAGGAAGATACATCATCATGAGCAACTACGAGAGAGAAGCATCCATCAGGCCACTAATCTTTGATGGGACAAACTTCATATATTGGAAGGTAAGAGTTACTGCCTATCTTCGATCTCTTGGTATAGAAATCTGGGATATCATAGATACAGGGTACACTTTTCCATCAACAACTCCTACAGATCCAGTTGAGAAGAAGAAATATGAAACAAATGCAAAGGCTGTCAATACTTTATTAGGATGTTTATCTCAATCAGAATTCATGAAGGTTATGTAGTATAAATCCGAAAAATAAATATGGGACAAGATTGTTCTAAGCTATGAAGGAGATGATCAGGTAAAACGAGAAAAACTTCAAACCCTCAGAATTCAGTATGAAAATCTCAGAATGCAAAACGATGAAAGTGTGGCTAACTATTTCCTTCGTGTAGATGAGATTGTTAATTGTATGAAAATTCTGGGTGAAGAAATAAAAGAGGTTGTTGTTGTTGAAAAGGTTCTAAGATCTTTTTCCCCTAGGTTTGAATCTAAAGTTTCTGCAATATAAGAAAAAGAGAATCTACGAAACCTTACTATGTCATAGCTGCACGGAATTCTGACTGCTTATGAAATGAGGAAAGGAGGACCATCAGACAGGAGAGAAGTTTCCTTCAAGGCTTCAGGCAAAGGAGATTACTATGAGTTAGGACACGTGTCAGAAGAAGAAGAAGAATCGAATTTTGTCAAAAACCTTCAATGGGGTGCTGGACGATTCCGAGGTAAGTTACCTTTCAAATGATTTTCTTGTGGAAGAGTCGGTCACTATGTTGCCAAATGTCCTCATAAGGATAAGATTGACAAGGGGAAGGAACTTGTTAGATGGAACAAGAAACAGAATGCAAATAAGAAAAGCTATTACACTCATGAAGATAGTGATGGACTTTCAAATAGTGACGAAGATGAACGAGGTAATAATGATAAACTTTTAATGGCTTTTGAAGATGATGATTACATGGATGCTATAGATGAAGAATGTCTTTATGAAGAGATTTCTAATCTCAAAATTTGTTTAGAAGAGAAAAATGTGATTATTGATTCTCTACAATGTCAACTGGTTGAAAGGGAAAAACATCATGAAAAATTGGAATGTGAAATTGTTGGTCTTAGAAAAGAGATTGAGAAAACAAAAGCTCTTAATCTTAAATTTGTTAAAGGATCTGAAACTCTGGATGAGATTATCAATGTGGAGCGTTCTCCACTAATCAAGACAGGTCTGGGATATAATGGAGAAGCATCTCAAGCATCCACCTCCAAAAGTTATCTTGATGCAGCAAGGAGGAGCGATCAAAGGCCTAATAGAAATCATCAGGTAAATGAGGGACAATTTACCTCAAGAATGAACAAACACTATCAAGAAAATCGGGGGCAATCTACCTTAAGGACAAACAGAAGCCATAACTAGCCACAGCTAAAATCTTCCCAATTTGCCTCAAGAATGGATGTCAGTAGAAACTACAATCGGTTGGCTGATAGATTTGATAATCGCAGGAGTTTCTTTAATGGCCAATGTTTCTCTTGCCATAACTTTGGTCACAAAGCATCTCAATGTGTTGCCTATAAGACAATCATGACTAGAGAAGCTCAAAAACAAAGAAGTATGACTGAAATCACGAAAAGGACCTATAACAACTTTTCCACCCTTGAAAGTGAAATTGAATGTTCTATTTGTAATAACTTCGGTCATTAAGATTCTGAATGCAGGAGCAGGTTCCGGAAGACAACTCAGAAGGAACAAACCTCAAATTCCAGAACATGGAGAATGAAGGAACCACAACCAGAAAGATGTGGGATAGCTTTATATGCAGAAGGACAGGAAAATAAATGGTACATCGACAGTGGATGTTCGAAGCATATGACAGGTGATAAAGAAAAACTTCAATCATATAGTGCTTTAGAAAAGGAAAAGAAAGTTTCTTTTGGAAATGATACCCCTGCAGTCATAAAAGGAAAAGGCACTGTTCAGTTGAAAGAAAAAGTCAAGGCTGGAAATGTTTTGTATGTTGATGGATTGAAGCATAATCTACTCAGTGTGAGTCAAATGTGCGATCAAGGAACTGAGGTAATATTTCGATCAAATGGATGTAGTGTTTGTGATCTTGATACAGGAAAAACAGTGATCAAGGGCATAACAACTCCAAATAATTTATACATATTTGAAGAAGGACAACAACAATGATATTTGAGCAAGAATGATGAACATTGGTTATGGCACTGGAGGTTGGGGCATCTAAGCTTTTCACATATAAGGAAAGCATGCAAATACTAGGCAGTTCGTGGTCTTCCAGACATCAGAATTCCAGACAATACAATATACAAATCATGTCAGTTTGATAAGAAAACTAGAACTAACTTTCCTGAGAAGGAAGGATCAGCTAGCAGGCCTCTTGAACTAGTCCATACAGATGTATGTGGTCCATCTAGGAAAAGGTCACCTCAAGGAGAAGAATACTTTATATTATTCATTGACGACTTCCCCAGGATGGTTTGGATAGGACTTATGAAGCACAAAGACGAAGCCTTCGAAAAAATTCAAATCTTTCAAAGCCTTGGTTGAAAACGAATCAGATCACAAAATTAAGTGCCTCAGGTCTGATAGAGGTGGGGAGTTTACCTCAAATGAATTTTTCGATTTTTGTGAAGAACGTGGAATAAGAAGGGAATTCTCTACAGCTAGGACTCCTCAGCAAAATGGAGTAGTGGAAAGGATGAATAGAACGGTTCAACAAATGGCTCGTGCTATGCTTGATGAATCTGGAACTCCCGCAACCTTCTGGGGAGAAGCTGCATTTGCTGCGGTTGTTATTCTCAACAAAACAAATGTCCGGGTGAACAACACTCAAACTCCTCATGAGCTCTGGTATGGTGAGACTCCTTCGGTAAAACATTTCAAAATCTTTGGAAGCAAATGCTATATTAAGAATAATGATGAACATCTTGGAAAGTTTGAGCCTAGAGCAGATGAAGGAATTCTCCTTGGTTATTCTCCTCACAACAAAGCATATAAGTGCTACAACAAAAGACTTGGAAAAATAGTTGACAGCATTGATGTAGTGGTTGATGAAGAAGGAAACATTCCTAGGCAAGTAAATTATGAAAATATCGAAGAGGATGAAGACCATCCTTCAAATCAGACTGATGATGAAGAAGAACCTCAAGAGGCACCAGAGGAATAGATAAGGATAGAAGAGAAGACTCCATCCAGGTATGTTCAGAAGAATCATCCAGAATCTCAAATTTTGGGGCAGAAAGAGGCAGGTATACAAACAAGAAGAACAATTGCAGAAGCCTCAAGCTATTTGGCATTGCTCTCCTCCACTGAACCACAAAATGTAAAAGAGGCATGCAAAGATGAATGCTGGGTCAAGGCAATGGATGAAGAACTTGAGCAAATCGAAAAGAACAACACTTGGGAGTTGGTCCCTAGACCAAAGGATAAGAATGTCATAGGAACAAAATGGATCTTCAAGAACAAGTTGAATGAAAATGGGGAAGTTATTAGAAACAAGGCCACACTTGTCTGTAAAGGGTATGCTCAACAAGAAGGAATAAACTTTGAAGAAGCTTTTGCTCCCGTTGCTAGACTTGAGGCCATCTGAATGTTCCTTGCTCCCTCTAGCTTTCAGAAGTTCAAAGTATTTCAAATGGACGTGAAATCAGCCTTTCTGAATGGAGACTTAGAAGAAGAAGTGTACATTGAGCAACCAGATGGTTTCATTCTTGGGAATGATCCAAATCTTGTATGCATACTAAAAAAGGCTCTCTATGGTCTTGAACAGGCTCCAAGGGCTTGGTACTATCGTTTGGACAAATATCTTCATCAACATGGTTTTTCAAAAGGGTCAGCAGATAGCAATCTTTATATAAAAATTGAAAATGACAAATTGCTAATACTTGTTGTGTATGTAGATGATATTATCCTTGGTAGCAATGAAGAAGCTATGAGTCAAAGCTTTGACTTGGTGATGCAGAAAGAATTCAAAATGTCTTTGCTTGGAGAACTGACATATTTTCTTGGATTGCAAATCCAACAAAATGAAGGCGGTATCTTTTTGTCTCAAACCAAGTATCTCAAGTAGATCTTGAAGAAATATGGCATGGAAGATGCAAAACCAGTATGTACCCCCATGGTTACAGGATGCAGTCTCAGTGCAAATGATGAATCAGCAGTAGTCCATCAACCAACCTATAGATCCATGATTGGAAGTCTACATTATTTGACAGGTACCCGACCAGATATCATGCATGCAGTAGGAATGGTTGGAAGATTTCAGGAAAATCCAAAGGAAACTCATCTTGAGGCAGTTAAGAGAATCTTCAAATACCTTCAAGGAACTCAAAACTATGGCTTATGGTATCCTAGAGATATAGATATCACACTTCATGCGTATATAGATGTAGATTGGGCCGAAAGCGTGGATGATAGGAAGAGCACAAGTGGAGGTGCATTCTCTATGGGTTCCAGATTAGTATCTTGGTTCAGCAAGAAACAGAGTTCGATTGCTTTATCTACAGCTGAAGCAGAATATGTGGCTGCTGCATCTTGCTGCACTCAACTCCTTTGGATGATGCAAACCTTGCAGGATTTTCAAATCACTTGTACACCACCTATCTCCATCTTATGTGACAATACAAGTGCAATCAGCATTTCAAAGAACCCAGTCATGCATTCGAAGACCAAGCACATACCGATCGAGTGTCACTTTCTCTGGGAACAAGTGTTGGAACAAAAGGTCAAATTGGAGTATGTTCCTTCTAAGGAACAAGTTGCTGATATTCTCACCAAACCACTGCCCAGGGAAACTTTTGAATACCTCAGACAGAAGCTGGGAGTAGTTGATGCATCATCTTGCTGTTAAAGCTTGTCTGTTTTAGAGAAAAATGGGTATACGTGAGTTTCCTGAGGAGGATCCGCGTACATACACTGGTTTGTGCAGAGACAGTCGCATATATGGAGGTTTGATGGATATCAATAGGGACAGGCTCTGGTTGAAGACATTCTGATATGGGTTTGACAGAGACCATCTGGCACAGGTTAAGGGGGAGCAGATAAACTTCTAATGATACATTGTTGGCATCATCTTAAGCTTCTGGTTCAAGGTCACAACTATTGTTGGTTTCAGGTGGAACAAAGGCAGAGGGAGAACAGAAGGAAATCTTGGTTGCTGATCTGATTGGTGATTGACAGATGCTGTTGCTATCAGTTATTGGTGACTTTCATAAGTCTTGCTCTAGATATTTCGTCTCTATGTCATGTATCTCTTTTATGGTGTCAAGGTCATGTAACGGCCTATTTTGGTTTCCCCACTATGCCTGGGATGAATATGTAATGTACTTGGTTGGGTGGATGATCCCCACTTGGTTGGGTGATGGATGTATGTATTGAGTCTTTTGGTGATAGGAAGGTCTTTTATGATGTATAAGTCATGGTTCTTCTTGAAGAACATATTTTTGCAGATCTTGCCTACAGTCAGGGGGAGCATGGTCAGCACAGCAGGGCAGAGATTTTAGCATGTACTCAGGGGGAGCACAACCCTTTGCCCTTGATGACAAAGGGGGAGAATGACTTTGAGGATCTTGGGGTTGCCATCAAGTCCAAAGGGGGAGATTGTTGGCATTATGGCACAGGTGTTGTCCTTGATGGCAACTCTCTTTGGTGATAGATCTCAGTTCAGGCTTTCAGAATGAAGGAAAAGACATATACGCAGGTTCACCCAGACTAAGGCACGTATACACGTAGGTTAGATGTTACAAACACGCGTATGCATATACACTCACTTTCACGCAAGGAAAAGCGCGTATATGTTGGAGAAATTACTTTTGGTCCATGGTAGTTAGTCCTTGGTATTTTAACCTATGGTTTTGGACCATGGTATCTCGTCAGAAGTGCTGATCCCAAGTATTGGGTCCGTGGTATTGTGTTATTATGGTTTTGGACCGTGGTATTGTGAAAGGCCTAAGACTATAAAAGAGGAAGGAGATCATTTGGCAAAGGATCATCTGAATAAATTGAATATCTAATAAGTGCTAGATCTGAAATATTGGTGATTGGGGTTATGGTGCAGATCTGGATCTGAATGAAGGAGGAACCTTAGTGCAAAGAGAAGGATAAGTTCTATTGATGGGTCATAATCTTTAGGCTTGAATGATAGTATCTTTGTATGATTTTGATCTGTTATATGTGGTGCATGCTTGATCTATAAATCTGGTAATCTGGGTTAACTAATGTCTGAATGTTTGAAAAGAATGAATTATCCTTTATAGATCTATACGCAGGTTCAGTGAAGCGAAGGCGCGTATACACACAGGTTTGGTAAGGAAAAGAACCGTATACCTAGGTTGTCTTTGACACAGAAGCGTACACACGCAGGTTGTCTTTGACACAGAAGCGTACACACGCAGGTTTAAGAACAGTGAAGTAGCGTACATCTCTTGATTTATGTTCTAGCTGCTTCTGTTTATTTCTGCAGTGTTCTGGGTTCAGAATTGGTGTGTGGTTTACAGTTACTGTGTTCTGGGTACAGCTGTCAGAGAAGTGTTTATTTTTTATTCAGCTTTGATTGGTGAAAAGGTGATTGGTTGATGCAAAAATTCTTGATGATTGATTGATGTTCATGGATCCAGTCTGAAAATTTATGAAACGTGGTCCCTAGAAGAAAGAGAAGGTTGTAGCCTTCTGTAGGCTAGCACCTACGTACTAGTATCTTGGCTAGTGCAAGAGGTAAGGGGGTTGTAGCTCCCTTCCAGGAGAAGCTGGAGAACAAGAGAGGGTTGTATCTCTCTACAGGTTGCAGCCTGCGTATTGGTAAAGGAATGCACCAGTACATTGTAAAAAGAAGTTTCTAAGTAAAAGAAGATAGAGACGAATTGCAGTAGGTGGTTTTAACCCACATTAGGTTTCCACCTTATATATTGTGTTCTTATGTGTGATTGTCTTTTGCTCTTTTTTACTGTTTCTGGTTACTGGTTATTTAATTCTGATACACAGATTAACAATCAACATCTGAAAGATAAAGTAAATTATAAGGTTGCATTGTATACGCGGGTTTCCTTCTACATAGTTGCGTATATATGGAGGTTTAATTAACTGAAGTAGTGTATATTATCTGGAGTTGAAAAAGGGAATATTTGACTTGATAATACTGATTCAACCCCCCTCTCAGTATTATTTCCAACATAAGCTCTCTTATGGCCCCATGTGGAAAGAAAACAACAAGTGGGAGAATGTTGGGTTGTGTTATATTCTTTCCACGACTAGCCCACGTAGTTAACCGGGGGGTTAGAGAGGGCACAGAGCCCCCCTTCATTGGGCCGATTTTGTAGTGGGGGGGAAGGGGGGGGTCACAGGGGGTTTGAGGTGTACCCATAACCCCTCTTTATGGCGTCTGGGTAGCACCCCAGAAAATTTTGGTTTTGGACCCTATCTTAGGTTGGTTAGACCCACCTATGGTTTTGTGCATGATTTTCACACATGTTTTTTGGACGCGATGGTTTTCGGGCCATGGTATTGGACGTTATGTTTTTCAGTCCATGGTATTGGATGCTTCGACATGTATAAGTATGTTTTAAAACATCGAAAGTAAGATAATGAAAAATCAAGATGGTAGTCTCGGTTTTGGGATCCAGGGGAAAATCTCTATGTATATGTGTTTTATGTGTTATGCTCTTGCATAGTTTATTTTATGTGTTTTAGAATTCGTATGCAGGTAATTTCTGTACGGGTTAAAACCTACAGTTTTGGATCCATTTTGGATCAACTACCAAGGTTAAAATTCAAATCATCAAATGTCAATGCTAATTGAAATCAAAATAGGGAAAATAGGTTACTTTAATGGCAGAAATAAATGATACTCATCTGCTTACCATTCATCAAATGTAAATGTTGATTGAAATTGCATAATGAAAATAACTAATCTATTTGTAGAAATAACTCATGCTACTCTAATTACATAGTTGATTCAAATCAATAACCTGCATTGCATGCATCATTTATCTACTCACACTTGTTGGAAGAAATCACATCTTTAACATGCCTATGAATAAAAAAATGCTTAATCTAACTTCGTTTTTCTATCTGATGGTTGGAGTGATGTAAGGATGAGGTTGGAGTGGTCCTAAGGTATTCCATAATCATAAAATCCCAATTTGCGGGATATTATTCAACTTAACTAGGCGAGAGTCCAACTTTGGAGAAAAATTGGTTGAAGAAATCAAAGCCATAGGGTTGCTACAAGAGGTGCTATAAGAGGGCCTGTATTGCTAGAAGAGGCCATGTTTTTCTACATGAGCAGTCCGAGAGCGTTTTAATGTTGGAAGTGGTGTCCTAGAGGTAGAGAGAGGTGGATTAAGGTATAAGGTGATGAATGAAGATTGTGGGAACCCCTTAGCCAAGCCTAGTACCCCTCAAAGGTCTATCTTGCACCAAAGTTGATGCCAATAGAGTCCTTTATTTTCCTTAATAGAGTGAATTCAGAGAGAGAATTTGGAGGAAAGGTGAGTTACCTAAGAGGAAGATGGAAATGTCCAGGTGGATGTGTTAAGGTGTGCCCACCCTTGCAGATCAACATCGTCCCTGTATCTAGCTACATGCATCATTTGACAAATAATGTAGTGAGGAAAATTATCTTGGAAAATATGAGTTGAATTTGTTAAGATCTAATATATCCCACAACACTAATCTAATCACTCAAGATAATGACACTAACTCCTAAATTGTAGAGGATAAGAAGGAAAAATAACATCTATCCATTTCCAAGAAATCATAAACAAATATTTTGGAGTTGTTATTGTAGATCTTTCCAATCACTCTTCCCACAAGAGAGGTGATAGGAAAGTCTGCAATTACAAGTTTTTATGATATAATATTTACGAAAACAAGAGAAGGATTACAATGCTTTGATACAAGAACAAGAAGGAAATACAAGAGAGGGACTAAAACCTTTCGGTTGGGACCAAACCTAAGGGTTTCAGCCCTCCAAAACTAACTCAGATGCAAATTAATGGTAAACTTCTCATTAATAGAAAATAATAGTGTAATACATCATATGAAAGTTAAGAATAACTATGTCAAGCACTAGGATCTCAGTAGCTACTCCTATCTGCAACAAAATTTCAAATCCCAATGAGCCTTTCATTAGGTTTACTTATACAAAAATGATTGATGGGTAGCTTCCTTGAAAGGAGGAATTCTCCCCCCAAAATTTTGAGATTTGTGCATCTGGTTCCCTTTGTCCTTTTCATTCACTTGGAGTTCCTTGGCTGTTAGTGAATTCAAGTTGTTGGAGAGGATTCTGTGATCTCAAGCCGAGTAAGGGAGTTAATGACGTGGAAAAGCACCCTATATTCTCTCTATGTGTCTCCATCAAGCCCCTGCATGGTAAATATCTCCAAAATTACTTCTTTGAACTACATATTAATCACATTAGGCCATACAATATGCCAAACACCGTTTAGTCTTCCTACTAAGTATGTTATGGCTAAAAATGTGAATTAATTTGAGAAAAGGAGAGTTTTAAGGGCTGGAGGATAGCACAATCAGCTTCAAAAGATACCTATTGATGGGACCCATCAATCCTCTTCCTTGTATTGATGATCCGCTAGACCAATTAAAGGATGTTGCCAATTTCACTATGTTATATTTGAGAAGAAGTTATCATCATATTAGGATTGCTAAAGGTGATATTTGGAGCACTCCTTTTAAGAAAAAACAAGGTTTGTTTGAATGGTTAGTTATGCCATTTGGGATTTGCAATGCACCTGCAACATTCATTGATGTTATGAATGATTTGTTGAGACCATTCATTGATGTGTTTTTCATAGTCTACTTAGATGATATTTTAATTTTCAGTAAGACTTGCAAAGAACATGTCAAGCATGTGAAAATTTTTTTAGATGTATTAAGGAAAGAGAAATTGTATTTGAAGATGTCTAAGTGTGAATTTGGTAAAACCTCTTTGATTTATTTGGGTCATATTGTAATATGGGGTGAATTGAAGCTTGGTCCCTCAAAAGTTGAAGTCATTGTGAATTGGACTAAACCCAACAATGTAACAGAAGTTAGGAGCTTTTTGGGAGCTATCAAATATTGGAGAAAGTTTATTGCTAACTTCTCATCTACTGCATCTCCACTACATTCTTTGACAAGTGTGAAAAATGTGTTGGGTTGTGTTATATTATTTCCACGACTAGCCCACATAGTTAACCGGGGGGTTTTGGGCGGACCTACCTATGGTTTTGTGCATGTTTTTCACACATGGTTTTGGCCGCAATGGTTTTTGGTCCATGATTTTGGATGCAATGGTTTTCGGTCATCGTATTGATGCTTCAACATGTATAAATATGTATTGTAACATTGAAAGGAACATAATGAAAAATCAAGCTAGTAGTCTCGATTTTGGGATCTAGGGGAAAATATCTGTGTATATGTGTTTTATGTGTTATGCTCTTGCATTGTTTATTTTCTGTGTTTTAGAATTCATATGCAGGTAATTTCTATATGGGGTTAAAACCTACAAAATGTTTTTGAGTGGGGAGGAAAGAAACATAAAGCCTTCAATAAATTGAAAGAGAAAATTAGTATAACATCAATTCTTACACTTCCAAATCTTAAGCAACCATTTGAGATTCAAACCGATGCAAGTGATTATGACATGTGAGCAATTTTGATACAACATGGTAAGCCTATTTTTTATCATTATGAAACAGTTACCAATGCAATAATTAACTATCCAACTTATGATAAATATTTTTATCCTTTGGTACAAATCATTAAGAAATGGAAGCATTATTTGATGATTAAAGAAATGATTATTCATATTGACCATCAACCATTGCAATATTTACAATTGAAAACCAAGCTACAACAAGCTAGACATTTTAGGTGGATGGGATTTCTACTGTAGTTACATTTGGTAGTCAAGTACAAGAAATGAATATACAACAAAGTTTCTCATATGTTGTCAAGGCCTATTTTTAAAGAATATATGATTCTTAAGCATAACGTAATCATTCATGAAAGTTATATTGAACAATATGCTCAAGATGACGATTTTAAAGATGTTTATGTTGAATATGGTAACAAGAAATGTTGAAATAGAATCCATAAATTCCAATTTAATTTTTCCTAAATTAAATTGTGAATTAATTGTAATTATTTCTCATAGCAACTTGTAAATAGTTAATTAAGTTTAATTAACTTAATCAACTTAGGAATTTCGTGTTGGAATTCTTTCCAAAGTCATGTATCTATTCTCCCTATACTATAGGAGTCCAAGATGAGTTAAATATGAGTTGTAATTAGTTAACTTAGTTTATTGAGTTAAGTCTAGTTAAATTAGTTCCAAACTGTTTGAGGAACTAATAGTGAGTTAACAGTCAGTTGATGCATTAGTGCACTCAACTAGTGCTACTCCAGTTAACTAAATATTCCCTTATCAGGAACTCATGCATGCCGATTCTGAGAAAGAGACTAGAGTGTAGGGACAATGTACTATTTGTTTTAGATTTTTATGAGTTGCACCGATAGTGCATACATTCAAGAACTGATCCTTAAGGGATTGTGCAGTTTTTAGAGGCTTTATTTCCCTTTAAATACAAGCTATCCTCAATAGGAATTATGCATTGGGATTGAAACTTGGAGAGATTGTGAAGAGGCTAAACTTTGGCCTTGAGCTTTCTTATGAGTTGGAGATTGAATTTTCTAAGTGCTGGGATTATTATTGAGAGAACAAGAATTGTAATTTCATCTTGATTTTCCGGATTAATACAATATAGTAGTGGGGTTTTTAGTTGTGGCTTTCCCTACATATTTATCGTGTTATGTGCCCTTGATATTCTTCCTCTTGTCGATTATTGTTTTGCTCGATATTTATGGGCTTCCACTGTAAAGAGTAGAAGTAGATTCGTGTCTCTTGTTTGAGTATATTACATGAGCTTGTGAATCTAAAAGATTTTCTGCATGGTATCAGATATGAGAACAATATATTAGAGGAGATTTAGAAGTTTTGAGTTTTGGGCCACGAGTTTGCGGAGTATATATTAAATTTTTTGTGAAAAATTTTTAGAAACAAATAGCAGATTTGGATTCTTTGAAAAAAAATACCCAAATTCAAAAAAAACATCAGCCAAATCAGAGTTCAGATGAGGGAGATATCACTGATTTAAAATCAACTCCTTTTCCAGAAAATTTCATGACGACGGGGCATATGAAACAGATTGGTGTGCTAGCCAAGAAGTTGTATGCTATTGAGGTTCAATATGCATGCAAAGCCTTGAGGAGAAAGGAAAAGGTTAGATACTTGGTGGTTGAGAGGGAGAGTAAGTTACCTCTCAAAATGCAACCCCAAAAGAAGCCTTTGAAGCAGCTCCAGGAAGTTGTGGAGCAGCCACAACTAGAGAAGCTGATAGGAGGCTGAGTGGAGAGATCCACTAAAGAAAATAAGAAGTAGTCTCAGAAGTAGTCTTAGACAATTGTGGAGTAGCCACAATAGGAGAAGCCGAGAGGGGACTGAGTGGAGGCATCCAGTCATGCAGAGACCTCTAGTAGGGGGAAATTTTGAGCCAAGTAGGCAGAGGGATCACATGCAGCCATACCTCTAGGTGTGAGGTGGGGAAATTTGAAGTGATAGTCCCAAGAGGGATGAAATTGGGTAGGGTCCATTGAGTGGTTTTATCTCATGGATCATACCTTGCTATGGGAGCCTAAGGTACATAGTAGCGAGAGGAATCAATGGGATTGATGCAGTCAAAAATCAAAGTGACAGAGGCTAGAACAGTCAGATACTGAAGAGCGTAGAGAGGGTTGACAACAAGTGTAGACAAACAGAGTCAACAAAAGCACATAATTTTTAGTCTACATAGGCAATAGTAGTTAGAGACTTTGATATCAGAGGCATCATTCTGATTCAGGTTGGATTTTTTTTGTTTCTGTTGCTAGAGCTACAACACTCGAGAAAAGTGTTGCATGTAGAACATTCCAAAGGTTCAGGATTGGGATCAAGTTGAATTCATTTCTTGTTGAGAGGGAGTGTTGAAAATAGAAAAAAAATGTTAAAAATAGAATCCAGAAATTTCAATTTAATATTTCCTTGAATTAAATTGTAATTATTTTCTCATAGCAACTTGAAAATAGTTAATTAAGTTTAATTAACTTAACTAACTTAAGAATTTTGAGCTGAAAGTCTTCTAAAGCCATGTATATGTTCTCCCTATATTATAGGGGTCTAGGATGAGTTACATATGAGTTGTAATTAGTCAAATCAGTTTATTGAGTTAAGTCCAGTTAAATTAGTTCCAAAATGTTTGAGGAACTAATAGTGCGTTTATAGTCAGTGGATGCAATAGTGCACTCAACTAGTGCTACTCTAGTTAACTGCATATTCGCTCATTAGAAACTCATGCGTTGTAGGTTTTAACCTCGTACAAAAATTACTTGCATATGAATCCTAAGAAAAAAAAAAAAAATAATGCGAGAGAATAACACATAAAACGCATATACACAGATATTTTCCCCTAGATCCCATAACGAGACTGTTGGCTTGATTTTTCATTATGTTCCTTTCAATATTACAATACATATATATACATGTTGTAGCATCCAATACCATGGACCAAAAACCATCGTGCCCAAAACCATTTGCGAAAACCATGCACAAAACCATAGGGAGCTCTGCCCACCTAATATAGGGTCCAAATTTTTCTTTCCCCAGCGCGCTTCCCCTGACCCTATAGAGGGGGTCTAACCGCCCCGTTTAGATCCCCTACTGCGCAGTCGACACAATGAAGGGGGGGCTTTTCCCCCCCTCTAACCCCCCGGTTTAACTAGGGGAGCTAGTCGTGGAAAGAATATAACACAACCTAACATTCTCCCACTTGTTGTTTTCTTTCCGCAAGGGGCCACACGAGAGCTTTGTCATTTGTGCAGCCCTGCAATGCCCATTGTTTCTCTACACCAAGAGAACTTCTCAAAGCTCACATATTTTGCCAATGCATCTGTAGTATTCTTCAAAGTGTCCACCTTTACCAGCAACACCTTTTTGTCTTCTATCATATCCCTCACAAAGTGATACTGAACATCAATGTGCTTTGTCTTTGAATGGTAAGTAGGGTTCTTTGCCAAGAAAATTGTACTTTGGCTATCACAGTGTATTCTTATATCTCCCTGTACTAACCCCTTACTTGAACACAATCTTTGCAACCAAACTACTTCCTTGCTTGCATGAGTGGTTGCCATGTATTCAGCCTCTGTATTCAATAGTGCCACTACAGATTGTTTCTTACTCATCCAACTAACTGAACCTCCAAATAGGTTAAACACATACCCATTTGTATATCTTCTCTGATCAAGATCTCTAGCCTAGTCTGCATCAACAAAGCCACAAATATCCAAAAGTCTATCCAATCCCAGTCCTCCTTGGTAGTACAAACCATAATCACTAGTGCCACATAAATACCTGAAGACCCACTTCATTGTTGTCCAATTCTCCTTCCCTGATTTTGACTTAAACCTGCTCAATACTCTCACTACATGTGCAATGTCTGATCTAGTACAGACCATCGCATACATCAGGCTACCAACTGCACTTGAATATGGAACACATGACATGTCCTCTTCCTCTTCTTGTGTCTTGGGACAATGTTCAACAGATAACTTTACACCTAGAGGAATATGAACCTTCATCGGTTTACTATCCTGCATATTAAACCTCTGCAGTATTGTCTCAACATACGTCCTTTGTTTTAAATATAGCTTCCTCTTTGCCCGATCTCTTTAAATTTCCATGCCCAAAATATAGTTTGCAGCACCAAGATCTTTCATGTCGAATTTAGAGGACAATTGGTTCTTCAAATCCCGGACATTTCTTTGTCATTTCCAATCAGCAACATATCATCCACATACAAGACCAGATAAATAACACGGTCACTAATTAATTTATAATACACACAATGATCTTATTTGCTTCTCGTGAAGCCAAGTCCCTGTATAAATGTATCAAATTTCTGATACCATATCCTTGGTGACTATTTTAACCCATACAAAGACTTTTTTAACTTGCATACCATTTCTTTCTTACCCTTCACTGCAAAGGCTTCAGGTTGCTTCATGTAGATCTTCTCTTCCAGATCCCCATGAAGAAATTTTGTCCTCACATCCATCTGGTCTACCTCAAAATCAAATGCAGTAGAAACAGATAGAAGTAATCTAATAGAAGCTACCTTGGCAACACGAGAAAAAATATCATCAAAATCAATTCTCCGCACCTAGGAATAACCTTTTGTTGCCAATCAAGCTTTGTATTTCTCCACCTTTCCTTCTGCATTTCTCTTCTTCGTGAACACTCATTTGCTGCCAATGGGTTTCCTTCCAGCCAGCATCTCCACCAGATCCCTAGCCTCATTTTTGTGCAAAGATGCCATTTCATCAACCATTGCCTCTTTCCAGAGTTTGCCATCCTTTGAGTCTACTGCTTCCTTCACAGTTATGGGATCATCATCAGTAATAGATAAAGAAAAATTTGAATAGGAAGTAGATGGACTATACCTTTTTGGATTCCTTCTTTCTCAAACTAATCTTCTCACAACCGAAGTTTGTGGATGTTCATATTCTGATTCCTCTTCTGTTGTAGAGTCTGATTATTCCTCTTTTAGCTCAAAATCTATCTTCAAAGGTTCCTTTGGTTGGACTTCATCTTTAATAACATCTTTCACCTCTCTGAACACCACATCTTGACTGTACACAACCTTCCTTGTTACTTGGTTTCAAAGTTTATAACCCTTTAAACCATCATTATACCCAATAAACATGTACTTTTCAGATTTACTATCAAACTTTGTTCTTTTCTCCTTTGGAACATGTACATATGCATCACATCCAAATACCCTCAGATGTGAAAGAGAGGGTTTCTTACCAGTCCATACCTCTTGTGGAGTCTTATGCTCCAACACTGATGAAGGTGATCTGTTGACCAGGTAACATGCAGTCTCCACCGCCTCTACCCAGAATTCTTGTCCTACCTCGACACAACTGAGCATGCTTATTTCCCTTTCCATCAATGTCTTGTTCATTCTTTCTACAGCTCCATTTTTCTCAGGTGTGTATGGAGTAGTCGTATGCCATGCTAAACCCCGCTTCTTACAAAATTCTTCAAATTCCTTCTTGCAAAACTCTCCACCATTATCTATCCTCAGCACCTTTATCTTCTTCTCTGTCTGGTTTTCCACCAAAGCCTTAAATTCTTTAAACTTTTCAAAGACTTCAAATTTCTTATTAAGGAAATATATCCATATATTCCTTGAGAAGTCATCTATTAATGATACATAGTACACAGACTTACCCAGTGATGGAACCTTCACAAGTCCAAACACATCACTATGCACAAGCTCTAATATCTGTTTCGCCCTCTTACCACCGGAGGGCAAACTCACCCAATTCTACTTCCCATATACACAATTTTCATAGAAATCAAAATCCATAGAGCTATTAGTTATATCTTCTACCATACCTTTACCATGAAGTATTCGAAGGCCCTTCTCTCCAATATGTCCAAGCCTTTGATGCCATAACATGGTCTTTTCTCCAGAGACCACTAGATTTTCTACTCCACTTTCAGGAACCACAGAACTATTGCACCCATAAACAATAGTGCTACCTTGTAGCTTGTACAAAGTTCCAATCCGAACTCCCCGCATCAATGCCAATGCTCCCAGAACCCTCTTGCAGGTATCCTTCTCGAACACTGTTTTTACACCCGCATCATTCGACTTGCTTACAGAAATCATATTTTTGGCCAATGCAGGAATATGCAGAACACTCGAAAGTGTTCTAATCCTTCCACCTTCCAAATTCAACTTAAATTTTCCCTGACTAATGATTTTAGCCTTCCTATCATCCCTCAAGAAGACATCTCCACTATAATATTTCTCATACTCGCAAAACCACTTTCTATGGGGAGTGAAGTGAAAGGATGCACTTGAGTCAATCAACCATGCCTCATGGTCTACATGTTTACTTGAAGAAGCCAAGTACACATCCCAACCTTCATCTGAGGCGGTTTTCGCCTTTGCAGAAGAAGCATCATCAAATCCCTTTCCTTTGTCAGGAGCTTTAGATTTACAGTCCCTTTTGTAGTTCCCTTCATTTCTGCATTTCCAACACACCTTTACAGGTCTTCCTAGAGATTTAGATCTCCCACTCAATGAATTACTTTTGTTTCTATTCTTGGACTATCCTCATACAGACAAGGAATCACCATTCTGGCTCTCCATATTTTTCCATCTCATATCCTCCGTCAGCAAGGATGAGACTATTTCATCAAACTGCAAAGTAGTTGCACTGCTACCTATTGCAATAACCAAACTATCCCATGAATATGGTAGAGAACAAAACAAACTGATGCACTTATCTTCATTTGAAATTTTAATATCAACAAATAGTAACTAACTTACCATAGCATTAAATGCATTCATATGCTCTGTCACTGAGTCTGCATCTTTCATCCTCAAGCTATACAACTTTGTTCACAGGAACAATTTATTCACTAGAGACTTAGATTGGTACAAAGTCCCTAACTTGTCCCACAAAGCCTTCTCTGTAGCTTCCCCTGACACATTCAACAATATTGAATCTGAGACACACAATCATATTATGCTCTTTGTCTTCTGATCCAACTTCTTCTATTCTTCAATTAGAGACTCCCGTTGCTTTAGTACCTAGATCTACCATGATCCACTGATCTTTATCCACCAATAGATCCTCCAACTTGAGTTTCCACAACTCAAAACTCTGATCATTAAATTTCTTGATCTCTATCTTTCCACTGCTTGCTATCTTCTTTCACCACAAGAATCGATCCCGTAGATCTTCGATTGAATAGGGTCTACCACAGGCCTGAGCGAAACCCCTCAGCAACAAAGGCATCCCCTTGAAGCCAAAACAACTCTGATAACAAATGTAGGTTTTAACCCTGTATAGAAATTACCTGCATATGAATTCTAAGAATAGAGAATAAATAATGTGAGAGCATAACACATAAAACACATATACACAAAGATTTTTCCCTGGATCCCAAAACCAAGACTACCAGCTTGATTTTTCATTATGTTCCTTTCAATGTTACAATACATATATATACATGCCGAAGCATCCAATACCATGGACCAAAAACCATCACGCCCAAAACCATGTGAGAAAACCATGTTCAAAACCATAGGTAGGTTTGACCACCTAATATAGGGTCCAAAAAAAAATTTCCCTGGGGTGCTGCCCCAGACCCCATAGAAGGGGGCTAATCGCCCCCTCAAACCCCCTGTACATCGGGGCTAACCACCCTCGTCAAACCCCTTGTGACTCCCCCACTACATAGTCAGTGCATCGAAGGGGGGGTTCCGCCCCCCCTCTAACCCCTCGATTTAACTAGGGGAGCTAGTCGAGGAAAGAATATAACACAACCTAACATGCATGTTGATTCTGAGAAAGATCCAATTGAGACTAGACTATAGGGATAGTTTACTATTTGTTTTATATTTTTTTGAGTTGCATTGATAATGCATACATTCAGGAACTAATCCTTAAGGGCTTGTGTAGTTTTTAGAGGATTTATTTCCCTTTAAATACAAGCTATCATCCATAGGAATTGTGTATTAGAATAGATACTTGGAGAGCTTATGAAGAGGCTAATATTTGGCCTTGAGCTTGCTTATGAGTTGGAGATTGAATTTGCTAAGTGCTGGGATTATTCTTGAGAGAACGAGCATTGTAATATCATCTTGATTTTCCAGATTAATACAATATAGTAGTGGGGTTTTGAGTTGTGGCTTTCCCCAGATATTTGTTGTTTTATGTGCCCTTGATGTTCTTCCTCTTGTTGATTATTGTTTTGCTCGATCTTTATGGGATTCCATTGTAAAGAGTAGAAGTATATTATTGTCTCTTGTTTTAGTAGATTACATGAGCTTGTGAATCTACAGGATTTTCTACAATTTATGCAACTTCGATTCAAGGAAATCATATTGAAGAGTTGCATTATCATGTTCATAACAAGTTGTTATATCATTTTGGTAAGTTATATTTTCCACAGGGTGAGAGAGTCAATGTCATAAGGGAAGCCCACACTTCTCTTATTGGTTGTCACTTTGGTGTAGGAAAAAAAATTACACAAATTCAGAGGTACTGTTATTGGCCTCGCATGAATGAAAGTGTTTCAAGGTATGTAAGAGGATGTTCCATGTGTGCTACTAGCAAGGCTAACAATAGGAAATTGGGTTTGTACACTCCACTTCCTATTCATTCTCATCCTTGGGAAATTATTTTTATGGATTTTGTAGGGGGACTACCAATGTCAAAAAAATTTCATGATTATCTTTATGTCATTGTGGATCATTTGAGTAAAATGTGTGTGTTGATGCCATGTAAGAAACTAGTTATATTTGAAAAAAACACAAATATGTTCTTCCAAAATGTATGGGTTCATTTTGGGTTTCACACTTCTATTAGTTTTTATCAAGATTCATGATTTGTAGGGAAATTTTGGTCAATTTTATGGGAACTCATGGAACCAATTTGAGTAGGAGCACAACATTTCATCCATAAACTCATGGCCAAACAGAAGTGGTAAAAAAAATAGTTCATCTACTTTGTGGATATTGTGGCAAGCATCCTAAACTTTGGTATGAACATTTGCATTACATCCAGCATGCCCACGATCATGCCAAGAATTAATCTATGAAAGTATCTCCATTTGAATCTTGTTTGGGTTATTTTCCAAAGTCTCCTTTGGATTTTATATTTGGTAAATATATTGCAATACATGGACATAGTGATGTGGAAAACACCAATAATTTCATCTAACAAATTCAATTAGTGCACCAAGAGTACAAGAGAAACTTGAGAAAAGAAAGGAAAAGTACAAAGAAATACACGACAAGTTTCAAGTTGATCATGATTTCCAAGTGGGAGATCATGATTGGGTATATATTAGAAAGGAAATGCTTCAAGGTGAAGGTAAAAGAGCTTAAGCCAATTAGATATGGTGCTTTCAAAATTTTGCAGAATATTGGTAACAATGCTTTCTTATTAGATTTGCCACCTTTTAAGCAAATTTATTTTGTTTTGAATGATGAAAACTTGAGATTGTATGAGCCTCCAATGATTGATGATCATGAAGAGAATGTTTAGATTCCATCTATTGAATATTTTTATCTTGATTACTTAGATGAGTTGCAGGAAGATACAATTCTTGATAGGAGAATCAGGACTTCACGTAGAGGCAATATGGAGTATCTTGAAGTGGGGCTTAAAGGTACCAATCCAAGTAAATCAAGGTGGATTGATGTTAGCTTGATGGGGCCTGACCCAGGTTCAACGTTATCTACACCAACCAACAAAACCCTAACCACTGGCCCTTTCGGCAACAACCTACGTTGTGTAGGCTGCAATCTCACCTGAAGTAGTATTAGGGGATGATAAGGCCAAGTTTCTACATCCAGAGGCCTATGTGATAGGTTTCTGCAGTCCTAGGGCTTAGATCTATCTTCGCGAACCCTTAGCCCTTCCAAAAAGACAATTACTGGAAATTCACTTAAACCACTTCCAGATATTCGCGAAGGCTCTTAATCATTGATAACATGCATAATTATTAATGATCTACTATTTTCGTGCACTAGATAAGCATTAATTCATATAAATTATAACACAGAGCGAAAATATAGAAACTTTACAGAAGTAAGAAAGAAGACACAGATGCATCAGAATTGACTCGAAACTGTCTTTATTAATCAATCCAGTGCAGACTTATTTTCCCTACGCACTTCGCTGCAGGGGCCCACACGATTAGCCTACGGACTTACAAAGGTATCAACGCACTTAGCTAGAGGAGCCTTCCCCTTTCACCTAAGTATAGGAAACAGACCTTTCCTTCCTTAGCTTACTTTCCCTTACAAAAATTCTTCTTTATTAGATACTCCTTAGACTCACTATGACTCATCTATATATAGAATTTTGCTTACAATACCATGGTCCACGGACCATGGGCGGGTCTCAAAACCTCTTTATCACTTACCCACCTAAGGGACTAAAGCCCCTTTGACTCATACTAACTCCGCCCTCCACTTCCACATTTCGTGGAGACTTTACATGTTGTTACACAACATTTTGTCACTATCTCTATACTCCCCGTTTCTTGATCCTAGAGGACCTCTACAGTGAACCCCACATGCTTTTTCTTCATGGAGAAACACTCATTATGTCCCTTTCCATGAGCAGATCACTTCCATTTTGTACCATTTCCCCTGAAACTTCTGTTTTTCCCAGTTTACAAGGCTGTCGCTAATGACCTTTGTCTCCCCCGCGCCGATGTGAAGAGATTAGCACTATTCCCCGCGCCAACTGGTGCGACTGAGCTGTGTTCCAGTCACGTCGGTCCTATTATGGAAAGTATTTTAAATTATATCTGAAGCTTCTAGCTCCGTAACGGAAGTCTAGTGAATGGTTTGGCCAGATGGGGTCAAGGATGACAGTTTGGGCTCCTTTCCCCTATAATGATGGAACTACCTCAAGGGATAAGTCCTTCTCCCAAGAGAAGAGGATCCATCTCCCATCCATATTCCCTATATAAACCTCCCTTTTTCCCAAGCACAAGCTAGTTAGAGTGTTCGCATAGTGTGAGTATACTATTTTGATTAGACAAGTAGGCTATTACTAGTTGTAGTCATCTAGTTGTGTAAGGGCGAAGTGTGTTTGGTTTGGAGTGAAGTCTAAAGGGAGGAGACTTTAAACTATTGTTGTTTGAAGCCATCATGGAATGCTAGAAGAAGTGTGTGGGAACCCGGTATTGTCAAAGGAAGACTGCAATGTCAAGATGAATGGTTGTAATCTCTCTTTGATATTAATATATGCAACTATCGATTAATTTCCTACATGTTTTGTAATATTACATCTCCATGTCTTAATGTTTCTTGACTTGTTAAGTAGGTTGAATTGAAATTTATCTATTATTATGTTTGTGTGTTGTTGTTGTTTACTTGTTTCAGGAGATTGAAGAAGGAAGTGAGAGATTGTTGGAGCAAGAAAGCGAGGACATCAACAAGCAAGATAAGTGACCAAGGGGTAGGCCCTCTTGATTGATTATAACCTAAGGAAATCTTCCATAGAATGTATCTATTGTGGCTAGACCCATTATCGGGATAGAGGAATTCATTCATGTTCACACTTATAATTTTACTTCACCACAAATTGGCGACTCCGCAAGGGAGATCCCATCTTTTGTTTGTTTTGGATTTCATGATTTCATGAGAACTTTGCTAGTTTCACGTTTTCCCTTTGGTTCTGTTTTTTTTCTCCTGCTTACTGGCCTAAGTCTAAATTTCATAGTAGCAGATCTGGTCCCTGTTTTGATTTTTTTTATTTTTTTTTTCCTTAATTCCCTCAGACATCGTGTTTAATCAGCTGACAGTCGTGCCAACCAACATGAATTGTGGAGGAACAGTTGTGCCAACCAGCCTCTGGCGCTTATTGTCAGTTAGGTAGTGACGACGATATCTGTAAGTGAAGATTAGGGCTAGACCCCAATCTTGGCCAGTGTGTTCTGCTCTTGTGTTTTTGACCCCGTGAGCCTTTTTTAATATTTTCTCCCTGATTAGGAAGCTACTTTTCATTTGGTTTTGCTTGCTTGTGGCTTGTCATCTTGATGTTTGATTGATTGAGTCATTGAGTGGCCAATGACACTAGGGAATCTAGTTAGTTGCCCATTCAACAACTTGTGGACTCATCAAGTCCGATTGTGGGTGTGTTTTCTCCTTGCATTTGTTTTTGGTCCCTCTTACGACTTTGACCTCTTTTTGCACAAGTTTGAAAAGTTTTTTTTACTAGTTTGAACATCTTTTTCTGACATAGATTACAATGGCGGTCTTGTGTTTGGTAAAGTCAGTGTTTCATGTTTGCATCTGCTTTAAGAGTTCATAGTCCCGAAAACTTTTTCTTTGAATGATTGTATGCAAAAAAGTTTGTTTCGTTGTTTCATGAGAAAGTATGAAATTCTAGCTTGTTGCATCATTATGATTTGCATCTCTTAAAAACTAGAATTGCATCAACATTTAAAAAGGAAGAGAATTTTTTTTTCATTTTGAAAGGACTAATAGATAAGTGTTTGTTAGGAAATTAGGAATTGGAATGCATTTTTCATTAGTTTATTTTTTTTTAAAAAGTGAAGTAGGGAAAAATCATTTCATTTTTAGTTGCTTGATTGTTTGCAATTGATTGAGTAGTTTCTACCCTCTCTAGTGTAGGAATTTCATCAAATTGAAAGGGTTTTGTCCCATTTAGTTGCATTTTGGTTTTTCGAGTAGCATTGCTAAGACTTGAAAATTGAAACATAACTCAAGATCAACTCTAAAATGAATTCAATTAACCTAAGGCGCATTTGACATTAACGATCATATGTACAAGGTCTAGGCTAGAGATGTGTTCTGATGTCTGTAAACCTAGCAGCTATCATTAGCTTTAGCATTAGACAGTGCTAGCACAGATTTGTGCTCCCCATACCGTCGATTATATAATGGAAGACCCCACTAGGCTGCAACCCTTTTATCCTTAGGAAGTTGAGTTGGTCGCCTTATGAATGTGATGCACCGAACACAACATTCGGGGAGATTTCTTGCTCATATTTCTTGGTTCGCCATGAGGTATTCTGCAGTTCACGGTTGCCTGGTAATCCTGTTTACCTAGATCATCTAGAGCAGTCATTTGATATTTTTGACTCATGAAACTTAAAAGATCATACGAGCACTTGTCCTTTCGAGCTCATTTCTAATCGAAAGTGATAGAGTCATCTTTGTTTCTTTCTCGACTCTTTAAAAATGAAAGAACATTAGTATTTTATGGGTCTTAATAATTGATTTCCCATGATCCAAAATATCATGTTAGTCTCCTTGACCAAATTGTGAGTTCCCTTAAAAGGGCATTTTAAAGCCTTGAAGTTATTTGTTCTATCGATTAAGACAAGGTCATCGTGGCTGAACCATCTAGTTCACCCAATTCCTCTTCCTCTCCTCTGTCTGAGAGATTGTCTGAGGAGCCATTTCCTGAGTTATTAGAGTCACTTGAGGACCAAAATGTTGAACTTGCAATTGTTTTGGGTGTTCAACCATTGTCATCTCATCCTCTGCATAATTTCAATTCAGGGTCATCTTCTGATCTTGGCCTGGAATCTCTGATAATCCCATTCGAACTCCAAAGAATTCGCCGACCACTGACGGTAAGCTTGGACTAGTTATCTATCCTTCAAACCCTCTATTTGATGTTGTTGAGATATCACCCCAACGTCCTTACAATCCGTACAACTACTATAGGATAAAATGCATGGTGTATGGAGAATGGAGATACCCTCAAAGGTCTTCCCGGGACCTTTGGCAAACTGTAAGATTATCTGCAGTCGTCACAAAGTTAAATGCATGTCCATAAACATTAACTAACTATCAAAGCAAAACATGTGGATTACCTTAAGGCTCCATTTAGATTTGCTGGAGAGCACAATGCAGCTAGGTGGAAGTCCCCTAAGCCGGCTCTAGATCAAGTCCTGCACATAGAAGAGACAAGCATAATCACAACATACAACCTTGATAACTAATACATGAATGCATAAAAGACATCTAGTTACACATAACTAAGCTACTCATGCTAAAAGGTATTGGAAAAACAAATAAATGAATGATAGTACCAACACCATGGAGTAGATAGTACAACTACAGTTCTATATTAATGTTGGAAGAGTGATTAAAACCATCTGTTGTATCAGCCTTCCCTTACCCCTCCAGCTTCTCTCTCTCTCTCCCTTCTTACCAACTTCTTATGCTTAGATTTGAGACTATGCTCATCAATCAAGTAAGCTATCCTTTCAAATGATTTGACCTCTATCACCATAGCCCTAGCTTTGCTTATGTAGCAATTGAGTTAGGGTTGCCAAGTTCCTCCATGAGTTCCTTAAGGTAAAAGCAATGAAGTTGCCATGCTTTTCAGCTCTTTCCCATTTGCCTCCTTCATTAGGATTAGAAATCCCCCTAATAGGTCGTACTTGAGATGTTTCCTTGATTTTCTTGAGTCGATTTAGGAGCAAATATCTAGATATTTATGAGTCAATTCACTCCTTTGACCTTTAAAACTTCATTAGGATCCACTAATGCTATTCCTGAACTAACAAATAGAGTTAGTAGGGTCACTAACGCACCCTTAGGCTTACAGAGAAGCTTTATAAAGTAGGTTGTCAGTGTATAGCCATCATTAGTGTGGAAACAAGGCATGTGATCTTGGTCTTTGCTTTAGCTATCATGTCTTTCCCTCTGAGCTGATGAGGGGGTCATTTTGTTGTATAACAGATGCCCCCTAAAGTGTGAGATCAGAGGCTGCAACGATGGCCGAAATACTTTACTTAACTGTAATTTTCCTTCTTCAACAAAAAGAGAGAGAGGATTAGAGCTTTGGGTGGTACGAGAAACTTGATACAACACACACATATATATATATATATATATATATATATATATATATATATATATATATATATATATATATATATATATATATATATAGATAGATAACTACCAAAACCATGTCCTGAGTTAGGCATTCCCATGCTCAGTAGCTATGTCAGAGTGATTTTCTCATAAAAGAGATATGATGATGTTGGCTGCCGATAAGCACAATGCGGTTACGGTGTCATAATAGGATCATTCTGATGAGCTATCTCCAAAAACAATATACGCAACTTAGGAGAGGAAGCAAGGCTGATTGATGCAAGCCTCTACCCAAGGTCTTGATTTTAGCTTCACCGAACAACATAGATCGATACATGTGAATATATGAATTGATTTTGAACATGCACGAAATCATCTCATTACTAGTCAATAATGGAGACTATTAAGAGACACAAGGAAGGCCACCAATAATGGTGATGGTCTCCAAGATGCACAGTATAATCTAATGAGTGTGAAAGATGTTTTTGTCATCGAACACTCATAGAATCGCTTAACCAGGAGCCAATAATGAGAACCCCTGATAAAAAAAAAGGCGACCTGCCACTAATGTCTGTAAGTACCAAGGCACTGAATGTGTTTTTGGGTTGTCTTCCTAGCTAGTTTTGAAGTTGATAGGAAGATACCTGTCGAAAGTTTGGAAATAATGTGTCCTACATCAATGAACATGAAAAGGGACAAGAATGATTTGTTTTTTGACGAATTTTTGAGCATTGGGTCTAAACAACAGAGGGCGTGATGAAAGGATATGCTTGATGGGTTGATGGAGGAAACAAAAGGTTAACCCTTGAACAATAGAAGGCATAACAACGGTTTTAACCATGTAGCACTAGGCTCATGAACACCAAAGAGTGTTAGGATACAGAGATGCAAGAACATCAGGGTATTTAGGCTAAACTCATAGGATGGTAGGATTCATATTGAGAGGCCATCACAAGGAAGGTTTATCTGAGGGAGTGCCATGTTCAAGGGAACGATTGCTTCCAAACCACGCTTTCTAATACTGAATGCAGTTGTATTGTCTACTTTCCCTGTCTGATTAGTTTAGTGAGTCCAGACGGGTAAACTCGTTGATCTTTTCATATTTTAAGAGTTTGAAAAGGACCGCGAAAAGAGTGACTCTATGCCCTATCTGATTAGTTTAATGAGTCCAGACAGGCAAACTCACCGATATTTTCATGTTTTGAGAGTCTGAAAAGGATTGTAAAAAGAGAGACTCTATATCTTGTCTCTGTAATTTAATGAGTCCAGAATAGACAACTCGGTGGTCTTTTCATATTTAGAGAGTCTGAAAAGATTGTAAAGAACGACTCCATGGTAGTCCCTTTGTCATAGTTGTTAACTGGGTGCAACAAAAGGTTAATAGTATGCCCGGATCGGTTAATTTTCCACGAGTTAATCCATTGGATCTGGATAAAGAGAAAACTATGTTCAATTTATATGTTGACCTCATTTTGTTACGAGTACAAGGAGACAGAATAAACTCGTTTTTCACTGTGAATTTTTAATGAGTCACGCGATGACAAACTCAATACCTTTATCAAATTTTAACGAGTCAAATGAAGAAAACTCAAGGTATATTTTTCAGTTTATTGAGCAAGGAAAAAGAGGTAAAAGAACTGCTCATTCCTTCTTTGTAGATTTAACGAGCCCGAAGAAGGGGAAAAACTCGGGGATTTTTCGATTTAAGAGTGAGAATGGTCCCAAAAAAGAAAGTGCTCTTGTTGCTGCTATAGATTTTTAATGATCCCGGTGACAAAATATCGGGATTTTTCAGTATAACGAGTGAGAAAAGTACCTAAAAGAATGCTCGGGTCATCTTTACAAATTTTTAACAGGCCTAAAGAAAAAAATCGATATTTTTTTCAGTTTTATGAGCGAGAAAAAAGTTCCTAAAAAGAATGTTGTGATGATATTTTTAAGTTTGATGAGCTAGAAAAAGAGTGAAAAATAGTTTCTCATATCGTCGTCGTATGTGTTTAGTGAGCCCAAAAATGACAAACTTGGGGATTTTTTAGTGTCTTGAGAGCGAGAAAATATCCCATAAAAGAAAAGTGCTCTTTTAACAATGTAAACTTTGAAACGGGAACTGATACTATTACCCGTTTCGTAGAGATAGCAAAAAAATGACCCGATTTTCAAAAGTGGTGATGCAGAATACACATGTTTTTTTTAGAACATGGTTTTTGGAACTTTAATTTTTTTCATGTGAATTAAGTTTTAGAATGGTGGTGATTTTCATGCTGATTTTAAAAAGTGAGTATTCTGCATCACACCTTTTTTTTAAAAGACCTATTTTTTGACTTTAAATTTTCTAGTGTGTGAAATGTAAAAAATTATTTTCTAAATTTGATAGTTTTTGAAGTGGTCATTTTATTCATATTTTCTTGTTCTCTATCTTAATTTTTTTTTTTTTTAGTAGGGTTTTTATTGTTTTGCGTTTTTAAATTAGAAAGTCGATAGTTTGAATTTTAGATAATCTAAATATTTATACATCCTTAATTAATTTTTCAATCCACATGAAATAATTGTTTCTAAAAAACAACATTTTTTAACAATGGACATAAAAATAACCATTTTTAACATAAATATAACAAAAAAACTAAACGTTTTGATAATTTTTTGCTAGAATTAACATGTCAAAATCACAATTTTTATACAAAAATATTAACTAAAAATGATCAAATAATAGTTTTTTTTATGAATTTCATGTCAAAAAAATAATAATAACAACTCTTTTTAAAAAAAATAATAATTAACTTAAAAATCAATGCGAAAATCACAAATTACAAATATTGAACACATAACAACTTTAATTCATTGATTATTCTTTTCATGAAATGTCAGAGTCAAAACATTGCAAAGCTTGATTTCCAGGTATAACTTAAATTTAATCAACAATGTCACGTAATCCAAACTCTTCGTCCTCTAGAGTTTCATCATTGTCATCTTCCACAATATTTTCTGCTTCCTTTTGCGCAATTTGCTCTTCTAATGGGTCTTTGATGTCTGCAAATCTCCCAATATATGTCTTTCCAAACATTCCATGTAATGGTGGTTGGGGTTCCTTTGCCTTTTTTGCCACACGTGATTCACTAAAGTCCCCTTTCTTCAACCCAATTTCTTGCATTGCATCTGGAAGAAATTGAAGAGCATTAATTCTTTGCTGAATGAAATTGCATTGTAATGGATCTTTCTCAATTGCAATGCGATTTCTTCCTTTTTGAAGGCAGCATGTTAGTGTTGTACCTAATTATCAAGCACAAAAAAAATAATGAAGTAAATTAGTACAATGACATATTAATTAAAAAAAGAACATATTGAAATTCAATTCCATGTGGCAAAACCTACCTGAGCCAGAAAATAAATCCAAAACCCAATCTCCTTCATTTGAACATATGTCTATAAGATAGTTAATCAATAATTGTGGTTTCTGATAAATGTTAACTATCTCTCCTTTCGTTTCTTTGTCTTCATATGTTAGTTTTCTCACAACAGCATCATAAGTCAGTATTTGGCTATGACTCTTTCTGTCCACCCGATTAAAAATCATAGACATATGGCTATCATCTTTTGCCCAACTATCAATATGAATGAACTCACAGTCATTTATAAATTGTTGATCTTCATTGTTAAGAAGATTTGACTTTTGCCTGTAACATAAAATAGTAAAAGTTCAATTAACTTGTACATAAATGAATTTTTCAACATTAATCAAATATACCTTTAAACATCTTACCATGTAAGCTGCATCCTTGAATTTGTTTTCCCCTTGAAGCTTGACAATACCATTGCCAATTGTGTGTATGAATGAAATGTCACAAATCTCCATAATGGTGATGACGTCACTTCCATAAATCCCTCCACCACTTTATTAAAAGCTTGATAAGTATAAGGGTCACTATCATAGTAAATGTTTGGAATATTGAAACCATGGGGAATATCTGCAATAACCAGGGCATAATCCCTTTTTGGTACGAGTTTAGCAATGTTTTCATAGTCGCCTTGTATTACTTGATATTGAATAGTGTCTAGCCCATTCCAAATGAAATGATTAAGAGTTGGATCAAGTTCAACATTCTTAATACGTTTCTTTCTCATTCTTTCAATCTTTATTTTTTCAATAAAAGTCTTGAAACTATCTGGTGCTCCATTATCTTCTTTCCTCATCGTTTACCAAACAAACAAATGTATGTGTAAGTTTTAAATTAAAAATAGTACACAGATGATTAAAACTGAATGTATAAATCAAGTTACCTTTTTAAATGCAAGATAAAAAGCTTTTAATGTTGATGTAGAACTTGAATCTGGATAGTTGCATACAACATCATCCCAACTATCTTCATTCAACAATTTAACCATTTGTTCCTGAATTTTCATGTAAACTTTGTGACTGCATAGATAAAGTAAGAAAAAGTTAATATAATGATATGTATAACAAATACTACCAATAACAACATGTTTTATTTAAAAGATAACTATAATCCTGGAAATAAGTAAAAATAATTCAGCAAACTTACTTTTGAAATTCTTCAGACATTTCTTCCAAGGATAATTCCCCTGACCTCACACGAGATAATATTGTTTTGACGATTTTTTCATCTTTCACTCCTTGCATCGCCCTCCAAGGCATGATGGTCATATCGTCTGGAAGTTGCTTCAGTTCAGGAGCTTATTTATTGTTGCTACATATCAATGGCTTAGACTTTTTGACCCTCTGGTTTTTAATGCCAATGTCTTCCCACATGCTAAAAATGTCATCAATCAAATTCCAAATATCTCCAGTTCTAAATGCCAATTGGAAAATGTTATCAACACCTCTGAATAAATCGCTATATCTGCTGTCTTTTCCACCTTTTGAATTGGTTTTCTCTTCAATTTGATAGCCTATTTCCATACAACATTCCTTTCGGAAATCTGCAGTAATATTTATCTTATCCCCACCACATTTTTCTAGGAATTCCCTATGAATAAATCTAACCTTTTGGATCAAAGTCATAGACATCCTATATTCATTATCTGAATTATGATCCCATGCCACTAACTTTGCTTCTGTTTCATTTAAACCAGCATAAATGATACATTTCATTGTTTCAAAACGTGGGTTATTAGGATATTCCTCCATCAATTGTCTTTGAGCTTCAACAAAATGGTTCCCCCCAAGCACATAATAATTGTATTCAAAACATTTTGACTTATCAAATGCTTCTTTGTTGGGAACTTGAAGTGGATCAACAAGAAGCACATAACTAACCACATGAGCATATGGATTGTACCTCATCAATGTATTCAAGTTGTGAACATGCAGATGATGTGGCTTTCTGACTTGATATTGGCATTGTCCTTCACTTGCCTTATAGGTTTGTGTGACATTTAACTGAAATGTACGACCACCATCAATTAAGTTTCTCTTTGTCAAATTCTGTCGAATGGCATTTTGTTTTGTTTTGATTATGCCATCATCTAAATCAGCTCCTGGTGTAATGATTTCTCTGCTTTCTTTTGAAGTTTCACTAGTTTCTTGACTGCTGGTAATGACTACTTCAAGATCTTCAACTCTACTTTTTTTCGTCATAACATTCTGAAGAGATCTATTCTTGGGCATTGTTACTTTTGGTCTTTTACGACCTTCTTCAGTTCCAATATCATCTTCAGTAATGGCAACATATGCTTCATTGTCAATTTCAATTTCATCGTCCTCAAAAGTAATTTGTTTACCCTTGCTAGATTTATCCACCAGACGTCTTTTTTTCTGATTCTTTGGATGTAGTTTTGTAGCATCAGCAATTACTACATTTTCCATGTTTTCCATATCTTCTTTTGACACTGAGTAAAAATGGTTGACAACTTTCATGATATCATGCTCTATGAAATGAATGCCTCCCAACCTAATTGAACAGCTTTCAACAAAATTCTGCCAAACAAAATATCATATGTTAATATAAACAAAGTTAAAAAAATATAGCGAGACACTTTCAAAACGCAAAATAAAAATACAAATAACAATACTTACGATGTTTTGTGTCATCTCATTTACGATTTGTTTACACAACTTTGTAGATACCTCTCTCATGTCATATAATGAATATGATAGTCGGTATTTAATCCTTTCATGTGACTTGGGAGCTTTTGTAAGTACGTAAACAACTTCAGTGTTTGGTACCGAACACATATCTTTGACTCTTCCCATCACCTCCAAATTTTCATTATTATGGGGTATATCAATGTATAGATATATATTCACAGTTGTGCTCTCTCTTTCTTTCACATACCAGACTCTTGATGGAAATTTCACCTCTTTTGAACTTTTCCAATCTGAGATTAGCTTCTTATCACTTGAAGCACTTGAAATATTTGTAGGCATGAGCTCAAGTGGAGTTCATTCACCAATGTTTTTTGAAGATACACTTTTAAGACTCTTTGGTCCAGAAAGATTCACAGAAATTTTCCTTGATACCATTTTCCTAAAAAAAACACATAAATTAGTAAATAAAAAGACATATTAACTTAAATTAATAACAAAAATATACCATAATTTTTTTATTTGTATAATCATAATTGCCCAGCCACCTCTAACGGGCAGGCGGGTCGATGGGCGAGCGGGAGGTCAGGTGAGGGATAATGAGGCTAAGTAGACATTTAGGCAAGTATGGGCGAGCCCCTACCCACGCGCCCCCCACAACCCCCTAAGCTTCCCCCCCCCTTCCCACACCCTACCCCCTACCGTCCCCCCACATTCCCACGCCCCATCCCCCCTCGCCCCCCGCCCCCAAACCCCCTCCCCCCCATCCCCCCAAACCCCCTACACCCCCCAACACCTCCCCGCGGCCGCCCCTCCCCACTGCGCCCACCGCTCCCCACACCCACATGCCCCCGGACCACCCCTACCCTTCCCCACCCCTACCCCCGTGCCCTACCCCATCCCCCCCCCCCATCCCCCCCACCTTCTGCCCCTACCCCTACCCCCACCCCCCCCAATCCCCCTACCCCCCCCCCACCCTTACCCCCGCCATCCCCCCCCCTACACCCTACCCGCGCCCTACCCCTCTACCCCCCACCAACCCTTACCCCCCACCCCCCCCATCCCCCCCCCCACGCTACCCGCACCCTACCCTCACCCCATCCCCCTACCCCCCCCATTCCCCCCCCTACCCTTACCCCCCCATTCCCCCCCCACCCCATCCCCTACCCCCCCTAACCCCCCCCATTCCCCCCCGCCCCCTACCCCTACCCCCCCCCATTCCCCCCCCGCCCCATCCCCCTACCCCTACCCCCCCCACCCCATCCCCCTACCCCCCTCATTCCCCCCCCGCCCCCTCCCCACCCCGCACACCCTCCGCTCCCTACCCCGCCCACCCCGCCCACCCCTCCCCCTCCGCCACCCCTCCCCGGCCCCCTCCGCCCACCGCTCCCCCTCCCCCGCCCCCTCCCCGGCCGCTCCCCCTCCCCCGCCCCCTCCCTGGCCCCTCCGCCCACCGCTCCACCTCCCCCACCCCCTCCTCGGCCCCTCCGCCCACCCCGCCCCCTCCCCGCCCCTCCGCCCACCCCTCCCCCTCCCCCGCCCCCTCCCGGCCCCTCTGCCCACCCCGCCCACCGCTCCCCCTCCCCCGCCGCCTCCCCGCCCCTCCGCCCACCCCGCCCCCTCCCCGCCCACCACTCCCCCTCCGCCCACCCCGCCCCCTCCCCGGCTACCTCCGCCCGCGCAGTGCCACCCGCGGGCCGCCCTGCCCCGCCTGACCGACGGCGGGTCGATTCCGGGAATCGACCCGCCGCCGGTTTGGCGGGGCGGGGTAGCGCGGGGGTGGCCCTGCGCACATCCCTCCACTCGCGCAGTGCCACCTTAGGGCCGCCCCGCCCCGCCCGACCGACGGCGGGTCGATTCCCGGAATCGACCCGCCGTCGGTCGGGCTGGGCGGGACGGCCCAGGGGTGGCGCTACGCGGGCGGAGGGCGCCGGGGAGGGGGCGGGGTGGGCGGAGGGGCCAGGGAGGGGGCGGGGGCGGGGGAGGGGTGGGCGGAGGGGGCCGGGGAGGGGGGAGGGAGGGGGAGGGGCCGGCGGGGTCGGCCGGGTAGTGGGCGTGGCAGGGGGAGGGGCGGGCGGGGTGGGCCGGGTAGGGGGCGGAGGGTGTGCGGGGTGGGGAGGGGGCGGGGGGGGAATGGGGGGGGTAGGTGGATGGGGTGGGGGGGTAAGGGTAGGGTAGGGGGATGGGGTGGGGGGGAATGGGGTGGGTAGGGGATGGGGCGGGGGGGAATGGGTGGGTAGGGGGATGGGGTGGGGGGTTAAGGGTAGGGGGCGGGGGGGAATGGTGGGGTAGGGGATGGGGTGAGGGTTAAGGGTAGGGGGGGGGAATGGGGGGGTAGGGGTTGGGGCAGAAGGGGGGGGTAGGGCACGGTTTGGGGGGGGGCAGAAGGGGGTGGAGGGAGAGGGGGCACGGGGAAGGAGTTAGGGGGTGGGGCCCATGGGGCTGGCGTTAAGGAAGGGGGGGAGGAGTTGAGATTGGAGGGGAATGGGAGTTAGGGGGTGGGCTTATGGGGAGGAGAGTTGTGGGGTAGGGAAGGAAGAGTTGGGGAAAGGGTGCATGGGTGGGTGAGTTGGGGGTGGCAAGGGCTGGCGCATGGGTAGGGTAGAAGGGGGAAGAGGGCATGGGTGAATGGGAAAGATCGGTAATGGGTTGGGGGAAGGGGGCACGACGACGGCCTACCCATGGTTATTGGGTGATTGAGTTTGATTGGGCCCACCATGCTCACGATTGACATAATTGTTATTTTGGCTTGGAAAAATTATTAATTTAAAAAAAAAAAAATCTTCTTCGTTAAATTAATTTAATATGAAAATTTTGAAAAAAAATTGAACTTGCCTTTCAATTGCGATAATTCTTCATTGAATATGTTGTTGATAGCAATATAGCTGCTCCACAAATTCACAAGTCTTTCAATGAACTTTAGAAAACCTGGATGTGACGTAAGTAATAGTGATAAAGAAATTTAATATATAAGTGAAATTACGAAGATGTTTTTCTGTACGATTAATGTGGGATAATTTGTTTTAAATTATTATAGAGCGAATATTGTAGAGTTATTTTACAATGGATTGAATGTGGGATTAATTTGTTTTCGAATATATTATAAAAATTAAAAAAAAAAAATTAGTTGTTTAGTAAATATTATATACTTTAACTCTTAGAATAATTAATATAGAAGTTGTAGTTTACAATTTGAATTTCAGTGATTGATTTCATAAAAAAATTTAGTTTATGTTTTTCAATGAATTGTAGAATAAAATAATAAAGGTAAATAAATCTAACAAACTTTTGGAGGGAAATATTTTCGCGAAAATTTTTGGAGGGAATAATTTTGGAGGGAATATTTCATTCTTTAAGCTATATAATATTCTTAGGAGACTCCATTTGTATCATTCAACATCTTCTATTTGAAAGGGATGGATTGTTCTGATGGTGAAGTTTCGGTTTATACACCATCAACATCTTCATCGCGTAACAACTCTATTCATATTGATGAATATAGCAGGAATTCTTCCACTATGAATAGAAAATCAATTCTTCCACTTAGTCCCGATTCTAAAGACTACGAGAGCAGCACTGATGAAAGAGGGGATGGAGAATTTCAAATTAATAAAGAGTCACAGATTCCACTTAGTCCAAATTCTAAGGACTATGAAAGCAGCGGTGATGAAGAGCATGATGGTGAAGTTCAAAAGAATGGAGTGTCACGATGTCCACTTAGTCCTAATTCTGAGGACTATGAGAGTAGCAGTTTTGAAGAGTGTGATGGTGAAGTTCAAAAGAATGGAGGGTCACGGTGTCCACTCAGTCCTAATTCTGAAGACTATGAGAGCAGCAGTTTTGACGTGCATGATGGTGAATTTCAAAATAATGGAGTGTCACGGTGTCCACTTAGTCCTAATTCTAAGGACTATGAGAGCAGTAGTGATGAAAAGTGTGATAATGAATTTCAAAAAAATGGAGTGTCAAAGTGTCCACTTAGTCCTAATTCTAAGGACTATGAGAGCAGCAGTGATGATGAGTGTGATAATGAATTTCAAAAGAATGGAGTGTCAAAGTGTCCAGTTATTCCTAATTCTAAGGACTATGAGAGCAGTGGTGATGAAGCGCGGGATGATGATTTCCAAAAGATTGGAGTATCACAATGTCCTCTTAGTCCTGATTCTAAGGACTATGAGAGTAGCAGTGATGAAGTGCGGGATGATGATTTTCAAAATATTGGAGTATCACAATGTCCTCTTAGTCCTGATTCTAAGGACTATGAGAGCAGCAGTGATGAAGCGTGGGATGATGATTTTCAAAAGATTGGAGTATCACAATGTCCTCTTAGTCCCGATTCTAAGGACTATGAAAGCAGCAGTGATGAAGCACGGGATGATGATTTTCAAAAGATTGGAGTATCACAATGTCCTCTTAGTCCTGATTCTAAGGACTATGAGAGCAGCAGTGATGAAGAACAGGATGAGAGCAGCAGTGATGATCCAATGATGGAGATGTTGCCAAGAAATATTGTATCGAGGAGTAGGAGTAGACCTTTTCGTATCAATGCAAACTATTCTAGTTATACAAGGGGTAGAGCAGAATATCTGATGAGAAGAAGTTCTATCAGCGCTCTCATTTCAAGTGAATGTTGCCAAAAAAATTGCTTGAAACGTATGGATTTCACATTTGCATTAGAAAGCAGGAAGAGAGATTTGTCAATGAATAAAAGCATGCAAAACTCATATTTAGTTGGCTACATGCAATCTACATTGTCAAGTTATGATTATCATATTAGGAATTTATTATTGTGTAGAAAAGCTTTCAAAATGTTTCATTCAATTGGGAATTTTCGTCTCTCGAGAATTCAAGAAAATTTGGAAAAGGATCCCACATTTTATTCAGAAGTACGTTATAAAAGACAGTTTGGGCCATTATCAAATACTGCAATGTCATGGATGAAAGATTTATTTTCAAAGCATGGAGAGTGTATGCCAAATAGAGAGACAATACATATTCCAGATAACTTTTCAAGACGAGAAATCTACAACTTATACAAAGAATATGCAGAAAGTGCTCAGGGACAGGGCCAATTTATTACATATCAATATTTTGTGAAGATATGGAAGAAAGAATTCAATAATGTTCGTATTCCTAAGAAGACAAGGATGGGGATTTGCAGTACATGTGCTTCTCTTAAATAAAAAAGGGACAAATGTGAAGGCTCAGAAAGAGGTAAGTGTTCATAACTTTTACTTTTAAAATTGTATAGTCATCAACTATGAAAACATATTTCTTAATGAATTTCTTTTATGTTGTGTAGATTTAATTGTCAAAGAACTTCAGGAGCATCGCGAACAACAAACAAATGAAAGGAAGAAGTTGTACAAGCATCGAAAGAAGTGTTATGATAATCCAAATAAATATTTGGGTTTGATAATTGATGGTATGGACCAGAAGAAAACACTTTTACCACATTTTGTTCGCACACCCAAAAATCTACAAGAGGAAAATTTTATTCAGTTTCACTTGGTCGGTTGTATGGTCTTCAATGGGAAAATGTTGCCAAGGGTGTACTTCACAGCTCCAAATATTCATAATGATGCAAATCTGACCATAACCATAATTCATGATGTGATTTCTCATTGGTCTGGTAATCTTCCTGAATTTTTGTATCTACAATTGGACAACACTTGCCGTGAAAACAAAAATCAGGTTGTTTTTGGGTATCTGAACATGCTTGTTGAATTGAGAATTTTTCAAAAGGTAAAGGTTGGTTTCCTTCTTGTTGGGCACACTCATGACCATATTGATCAGATGTTCAGTCATTTTTCAGTCACATTGAGGAGGAAGGAAGTTGGGAGCTTGCCATCACTAATTGAATGTATTAAGAAATCATACATGCCAGAGCCTGCTTTTGAAGTGTTGGAAGAAACTATTGACATGCGAAGGTTTATTCTAGGATCATATGGTGAGGGGAAATGCATTGAACAACTTAATGATATTAGCTTCCAACATCAATTTCGTATAAAAAAAATTGATGGGAAAACACTAATATGGGGCAAGAAGTTTTCAACTACTACAGAATGGGCACCGTCATCAGGTTTGCAATTTTTGAAGTTCATTCCAGATCGTCCAATATTTGCATCAAAAATATTGTTATTACAATCAGTTGGTGAAGTTCAGAATGCACGCAGACAGAATAGACATATAAATTATTTTGATTGCCTAGAAGAAATAAAAAAATGTATTAGATATACATATGAGTACTTTGACATTGCTGATTCAGTTTGGTGGGAGTCATTTTTCAATAATCAAAGTGATATCATTTCAACAACAACCAATGAAGATATACCTTTGAAAAATCCATTTATTTGGCCACAAAATGTGTCGAATGAACAAGAGGAAGTAAACATTGTTGAACAGCAAAAAACTCAAGGTATTATTAATTCTTCACAGGCAATGGAAAGAGAGATGTATATTGGTTCCAGAAGATCTCGTGCACAACGTGAAGCCATGGAAGACCTTTATAGGGGTTCAGTACATGATATTAAGGAGGGTTGCATGATTGCAGTGCTAGCAGATGGAGATCCCAAAGGCTATCCATTTTGGGTTGCTAAAGTTATAAAGGTCTTTACAGAAAATGAGGATGTTACAGGTGTTGAAGTACATTGGTATGCCACAAATACACACCCATTCAATGGTGTGTATAAGCCAGAGATGGTAGTTGACAAACAAAATGGTGGAAAAAGCAAAAGAAAGGGTACAAATATAAATCGCCGCCGCACAGACATATTACAATTGGAGGATGTTGACATACTTGTTTATGACTTCAATTTAACAAAGAGAGGAACTCTTCGCTTCAAGACGACAGAGATTCTTAAAAGGTTGTTACCAGAAGGAATAGTGTTGACATGGGAGTCTGCTGAAACCAGTCGTAGATCTAGAAGACTTTTGAAACCTGGAATGTTGGGCATGCATGTGGACTCAGATGGGGCACTAGTTGATGAAAGAGAAGAATATGGAACATCTTCGCCAACATCCAGTCACTCATCTGAAGATGTGAATTGTGATGGTGTGTAAGAAAATATGAGTGATTTTGAATAACTGTTTAAGACAGATTATATAATTGATGTATGCATCATATCTTCAAATAAAATTAATGTTTTCCATATGTTGTTAAATGAGAAGTTATGAAGCATTTTTATGTTGTTGGATTATGTCTTAAGTATGATAAATTCTATTGTTTAAATATCTACAATGCAATATCAAATTAGAGATATAATGTCTGTTTTATTTAGTATACAAATAAAGACTTTTGATTTCATTCAGTGATATAATTTGTTCATAATGTCATGGTTTTTTAATTTTATAGTTGAAAAAATTTCAATTTCTTTTGTATCTAGCATGGTGTGGTTGAAAACATGTTAAATTTATACTTAGGAAAGAAAAATGATATTCTACCAGAAACATTAATGTGTTTTTTCCTTAAAAATTAACTTTGTTTGAGACATAAAAAATTGGTTTTATTAGCATTTTTTAAAAAGTTTGAAAATTGACCCTAAAAAAAAAACGTTATTCCAGTATCATCACTTTTTTTTTGAAGCTATATTTTGCACGAAAATTTCGTAGTAAATTTCGTAGTCACCGCCATTTTTAAAACACGTTCAAAATTGACACCTAAAAAAAAAAAACATCGTTCCAGTATACACACTTTTCGTTTTTAGCACTGTTTTTGATGTTTTTTTGGGGTTTTTTGGCTAGGGTTCCCGTTTTGAGTTTATAGTTCCCGTTTCAAAGTTTACATTGTTTTTTGAGAATTGCATGTAGCTTTTACCGCTTTTCATTCCTGAGGGTACTTTCATCAAAAGCGGAAAAAAGTATAAAAAAGCAACAATTTCTATCCATATGGGTTCATGCATGACAAAAAATCATGGGGAATGGACTACTGCCTCTTTGATGATTTCAAAAAATCATGTCTCAAAAAATAAATATAAGGAAGTTTTTTTAGCTTTCACATGCATTATTTTCACTATTTGAGAATTGTGAGAGCGTTTTGGAGCCAAAGAGGAGCAGATTTTGCACAAATCATTGTAGGAGATCTGGGCAACCATTCGATGTGCCATTAGTCCTAGGTAGAGGCTAAAACCTTTCTTTATGCATTGATTAACATTTCTTATCAGTTTCTGGGGTGGAATTTTGCAGATTTGAGGTGCCCTAAAGTAGTATTTGCACACTAACGCCCTTTGGCAGGCCTGTAGGGAGTGTTAAACACCCTATATGACCTGTTGGAGGGCGTTAATCCTCCCTGTGTACCACTTGGGGGGGGGGGGGGCGTTAGAGCTTAAGGGCACAGTTTATAACCTCATGCAGTGATTCCTGAAGTTGTATTGCCCCATTTTGACTGATCTTAGGGTTATTTTGCGCAGGTTTTAGGCCATAATGACTAGCCTATGGAGAGAATGGGCCCATGATAGCCAGGAATTGCTGATTCAAAATGATCCAGCATGCATACTTGCATTGCACTGCTACGGTTTACTGAAGTATGCAACGCTGGAGTTGATGAAAGGGAAGGAGGATATATTGAGATGGATTATCCAACGCTAGGATGAACACGAGCAAGTGTTCAGCATTGCATATCATGAGCTGGCTATTGATCGTGATGACATATACTCTTTGACTAGTTTGTCATGCCATGGGGCATAGGAAAACCTCACCGGGGGAAGGCCAGATCCACGATCTACCCTTGAGCTGGTGTAATCCTATTGCATCCTTGAGAGTGGACTTGTCAGCAACAAAGTCCCCATAGAAAGGATAAGGTCCAGGTCTATGAGGGCCATTTTATGGTTGATTGTGTGGTTAGCGGGGTCAAATATTCCCCATGTTGCAACAAAGGCCCAACTGTTGCTTGCAGTTGATTGTGTCCAGCCACAAATGTTCAACTAGTGTGAAGCAGTGCTTCGCCAGTTGAAGGTAGAGTTAACGGCATGCAAGACTTGTACCCAACACAGTTTTGGGTATGGTACTCTCATAGTTTCATTCATTCTTGAGAGGGTACCTGTTATGCGCCCAAGGATGAGCTTAGGTCCCTTTGATCCGAGGGAGCCAAGGCAGGGGTGATGGTCATCACTCGATCCTCGCACAGGAGGAGGACCGATCCGGCATTTCTTTGAGGAAGATTTCTTCCAATGGCTTTGTGGCCAAATTGTGATGATTGATGACTATGCTTATGAGGGCATGGACTTCACCGGTGACCCTGACTTGATGTTGTCACCCAGGACCAACTGGGGTCCTCAAGGTGAGAATGATTTTTGAAAGTACTTCAAGTATTTTTTAGCTTTTGAATGTTTATGTAATGTTTTTATAGGCAAAATAAGTACTGACATGAAGCTTTATGCTTAACACAGATGTGGCACCATTACAACCTACAAGCGAACCCTGCCATATGTGATGAGGAGGCCAACTACCTGGTGGGGGGGGTGATGCCGATAATCTTCACGAGGTTCTGAGGAATCTAGAGGGCTTGAGCATGGGTGTCCTCCCCCTTCCTATGAGGGAGATTCCCGCTCATGCAGTGACACACAGTTGGTGTACCTGAGCGGTTTCTTGTTCCTCTTCGGAGGATACCTAGAGTGGTTTTAGCATTTCAGGAGCAGTAGGCTTTTTTTAGCAGGTGTTTTGGTGTAGCCAATGGGTGTTTGTAGCTAGGCTTAGTAGCCATTTTAAAACATCTAAGTTTTGGAATATTTCGATGTAAAAGATTGGATTTTGGTATATATATATATATATATATATATATATATAGATATATATCTATATATATATATATATATATATATATATATATATATATATATATATATATATATATATATATATATATATACAGACATTTTGGTACTTTGATGGTGTAAATGTTTTTTAAATGTTTTTGTAAAACTTTTAACTCAGTAAATTTTTACTTTTCATGCATGCTTCTATAGTCAATGAGACAGATTCCAATCTAATACATAGTTAGCTAATGAATCAGCAACCGCATTAAATTATCTAGGAATGTGTTCATATGTTATTATTTCAAATTGATGTTCCAGGATTCGTACCCTTAAATAATGACATAACAAGGTCAGATATGAAAGTGATAATGATTTATCAATTGCATAGCAACTAGCTAGGAGTCTAACCTGACCATCAAAATGGAGATGTCCCTTGATGATGCTTTTGTGATAAGTGAAATTATGGACATGTACTCGACAATATTGTTGGTGGTGGTACTAAGAAAAAATCCTCTGGAACAAAATAGTTCTGACTCATGTGTGTAGATGACCCAAGCAACTGATGCAATGTACCGTATGTGATGACTGGCACCATCCACATATCCTATGTATGCTAAGGGTAACGAAGATATCTACTTTGCGAGAAGGATGTATGAGACAAATACTCCAATAAATATCAAAACAATCCAATCACACCAAAAGGGGAAGTAAAACTTATAAATACATAAAACTACAAAGCACATGCCTATTACAATACTAGGCATAATCTTTTTTTAGATAGAGCCCATTTCTGGGCTCGGTGAGCGGGACTTCTTCCCAGTCTTGAAGTTCATATGCCCCTTTCGAGAGGACTTTCTTGAAGACATAGGGACCTAGCCATAAGGGTTGAAGTGTTCCTGCCCCCATGAGGTCATGTTTTTTTATCATAGAGCAAAACAAGATCTCCCTCTTGGTAAGAACAAGGCTTGACCTTTTTGTCATATTGGGTTTTTACTTGATGCTTGTGAGCCTTGAGTGCCAATTCGGCATCTCGACGGGTTTTTTCTAGTTGATTGAGGTATAGTAAGCATTCTTCTTCAAGAGTAGTGTCGAGCAGGAGTTCAACAGTTATTTGCAGGGAAGGGATCTGACACTCGATGGGAAAAACTGCTTCCAGGTCGTAAGCAAGTTGGAAAGGTGTAAAGCCCGTGGCAGTTTTTACTGATGTTCGGTATGCCCATAGCGCCGAATATAACATTCGGTGCCAATTGGTTTTATGATTTCCTACCAACCTACAGATCATGGTTTTTAAGATGCCATTGACGACTTCTAATTGACCATTAGCTTGGGGGTAGTAGGAGGATGATTGATCTTGACAAAAACCAAGCAGTGATGTTAAATTAGACATCATATGATTCTGGAAATAAGATCCATGGTCTGTAATGATCATGCAGGGTACACGAAAACGATAGATAACCTGATTGAACAGGAATAGCGCCACGGTTTCTCCATCGGCTCTGTAGGTGAGAAGGGCTTCAGCCAATTTCGTGAAATAGTCCACACCTACTATGATATATTTGTGTCTAGTAGAGGAAGCGAGATTGAAAGTTACGAAGTCTATCCCCCATTTGGCAAAGGGACCGACAGAGATAACCAGGTGCAGTAGGGCCAAAGGAGCACGCATTTTCTTTGTGAACACTTAACAAGGGTGGCATTGCCAGATGGCCTTGACACAATCTTTGAACAAGGTCGGCCAGTAATAACCTATGCGCAAGATTTTCTGTGCAGTAGATATGCCAGAAAGATGACTGCCACATGCCCCAGCATGGCAGTCATTTAAAACATGTTCTGCCTCTTCATGAGTGAGGCAATGTTGAAGAATTGTATCCACACTGCGATGATATAACGTATCGTCAATCATTAGATATTGTCGTGCTTGGTGGTGGATGCGATGGTGGTCACCTGTCGAGAGTTCGGGGCGGAACCATTGTGCTTGGAGGTAGACAAGAATGTCACCATACCAAGGGTCAGTGGTGTCGATAAGATAGACAACTTCATCCAAAAGAGGATTGTGGGCTATCTCGTTAGGATCGACGATGGGAAGTTCCAAAAAAAGTTCAGTGAAGACTAAGGAGTTCTTCGCCTTGGAAGCTGTGAAAACCAAATCAAATTGTTGGAGGATCACTATCCATTTTGAATATTTTCCTCCAATTACTTGACGAGACAAAATATGTCTCATGGGATTCTCCAAAGTGATAATAGTAGTATGTCGTAGCATGAAGTAGTGTCGGAATTGGTTGACAGCAAAGACAACTGCCAATGACAGCTTTTCCACATGTGAATATCTAAGTTCAGGCCCAGCCAGGCCTTTGGACAGATAATAGATCACATGTTCACTTTTGTCATCATGAGTTTGAACCAAGACCATTCCGAGAGAGGATGGCAAGGCTGCTAGGTATAGAAGAAAGTCGCGGCCATAGTCGGGTGCACTAAGGAGTGGGGCTAATATAAGCGCCTTTTTCAAGGCATCAAATGATCATTGAGCTTGATCATCCCACAGATATGACACTCCCTTCTTAAGTAGGTGCATAAAGCCTTTCATCAACTCAACATAGTTTACGATGAACCGTCGTAAAAAGTTTGCTTTCCCTTGCAAACGTTGGAGCTGTATAATGGATTGTGGTTCAGGAAATTGAGTAATTGCCTTTACCTTATTGTGATCAACCCTAATCCTGTACTTGGAGACAATGAATCCACGTAAGCATGCAAACTCAACAAAGAAAACAAATTTATGTGGATTCAGGCGGATGTTGTAAAATTGGCACCTAAGAAAGATGGTTCTTAAATGGTTTAGGTGGTGTGTCCATTGCTTGGAATGGGCTAGAAGGTCAACAAAGTAAGCTTGAATGATATGCCTGATATCGTGAAACGTGTAGTCCATGGCTCTTTGAAAAGTTTCTCTAGCATTATTTAAACTGAATGGGAGTTTTCGATAGGCAAAGATGCCCAATGGGAAGATGAAGGCGGTTTTGTGCTGGTCTTTGGGTTTTATAGCAATCTGGTTGTAACCTGAGAACCCATCCATGAATGAAAATGAATCACAACCAGCGCAGTCGTCGATGATTTGATCGATGAACGGTGTCGGATAATTATCCTTGGGACATGAAGCATTCAAGTATCGATAGTCGACACATACGCGGATGGTTCCTTGTTTTTTATCGACAAGAACCAGATTGGAAACCCATTCTGTTAAAGGAACAGGATAGACAAAACCAACATGTAACAATTTTTCTACATTTTTTATGGCTACCATTTTGTGGGGATGGACCGATCGAAGCCTTTGACGGACAAGTTTAGCATTGTCGTAAAGCTTGATCTCATGCTCGACAATAGACAGATCTATGTCGAGCATTTCCTCATAAGACCAGGCGAATACATCATGGAATTCCTTAAAAAGGTAGGTGAAGCTTGCAATTTCCTCAGGATTGCAATCTGCTCCAATATGGATGTTTTCCACGATGCCTGTCTTGACAGAAATATCAATGAACAATGTCTTTGAAATATTACCCATGTTTCCTTCCGCCTCCAATGTTTGGATGGTCGTATAAGGTGAGGAAACGATTTCTGGTGTGTCAGGGGACAAGATTTCAAGAGGCATCGTGTCCGAATCAGATATTGAAACACGATGGTGCGAGTGCTCCTATGGTTGCTCTTTTAAACTCATGATTTATCAAATAGCTTCGTCTGTAGGTAGGACTTGATTGAGTGGATCGAAAGAAGGATAAGTTATGAGAGGGGCAGTGGTACTGTTGGCCATAACCAAAGTGATTGGAGATGCGGATGCAGATTGAATGGCTTGGTAGGCAAATTCATATGGTAACAGTGGCATTTGTTCTCGGTATGTGTCAATGTTTGAAGGAGCCGGTAGGATCCATGGATTAGTCTATTCATGAGGAATAGATGAAAGCATATTGACCATCTATGAAACCCTGGGCAGCTGAAGAGGGAAACAACCCATGAGGGAAGAAGCCTTCAGTAGACCAGTACCGATACTAACATAAGAGTCAGGTACACCACCTACTAGGGGTATAGAGCCGCTTGGTAACGGGGAATAATCAGGGGTGCAGAAGGATAGCTGGTCCACTGTAACTACCTTTCCATCCAATTGAAATAGGATGATGCAAAAGATAGTAGATATAATAGCCTTCATGGAATATGTCCAACTGTGACCCAACAAGAGATTATAGTTGAGTTTTTTTATCTATGACTTCTATGTCCACCTCTACCGTTTTCCCATATAGAGTGATGGGGTAGCTAGCTAGGTAACCTTTTGGGATGAAAGTGTGGCCGTCGAAATCTTTAAGGGAATTCAATGGGGGGGATAAGGTTGGAGAACCCAAAGCGAGCCAACATGAAGCTAACATGAGACATGTAGAAGTACCTTCATCGATGACAATTCTGTGTATATCTTTACCTTTCGAAAAAATTTGCACTTGAAATGCAAACTTGTGGGAAAGGGGAAGTTTACACTTTTCCATGTCGAAAATTGCAAGCATGGAATCCTGTGGGTTGATACCACCAATAGCCAAAGGCAAGGCTTTCCTTTGTGCTAGACATGTTTGTAATACTTCGAGCGCCGTCATAGCCGATGACGCTTACGCCAAGTCTTCTACAATGTTGTAGTTTTGGGTGGCACGTGCAGATGTATTGTGTGTTGTGTGTCGAAGTGCCCCTTTAGGGGGGAAAATTACAAGGTCAGCAACCAACCTTTCGATATGAAAATCATTGGGTGGAAGTGGGTTTTGACTTGAGGAAGGTTCCTCTACATGAGCGATAGGAGATCCATAGGATTTGGCTCCTATTTGTAGATCTACTATTTCAAAGGTGTAAACGGTAGAAGATCCTTCACCAGCTGAAGGATGTTGCGAACCACCGTTGCCACCTTGTGGGGGTTGGGGTTGGTTTGCAATAAGGTTTTTCTACTGTTGAGTGGGGAAAGGATTATTAAAGGGTCCTACCAGTATCCTTTTTAGCAATGTATTCTGTGCATTCCTAAAGACACGGTAAGCGATAGGTCATGTGGTCTTTAGCACAGATTTTGCAAGGGAATCTGGTGGGTTTATCTTTTCCATCATCAGGAGGAGTAACAACCTTTTGCTTTGGATTTTGCTGATTTGTTGACTACTCCTCACAAGGAGCGATCTGTTTCTTATTCTTCTTGTTCTTACCACTGGGTTTTTGCGTAGACTGCACAAAGTTTATTGCGGTGGTAGGAAGAGTAGTCGATTTGGTAGAGGGGTCCACTGACATCTGGGCAATGTGACCACTATGTTGTTTTATAGCAGCCCCAGAGGTTGCGCCGATAATCCCATCAGCGTGCGCTCTGGGGTGCTGAGTAGCATGTTAGAGTCAGTCTTGTCAGTCCTCCATCAGAGATCAAAACTCTTTCTGCATCTCATTTTTAGGAGTCCCGCTCCATTAACTCAGCAGCATTCCACTAGTGGCATGCCATAATCTGACGGAAAAGGTCTTGTTAGTCAGTTCCCGTCATGTCTGGCACCCGCTGGCTCAAGTCTTTTGTCAAGGTTCACTAAAGTCCATGATAGTCAATGTTCGATCTTTTAATGGACGAGAGTCATTTTTAGTCATTAGGTCTAGGGATCAGATAAATTGGTCTTCAAACATTTCCAATAAAGCCATGCAGGCCAGAGGGAGGCCCTTACAAAGTTATGATTAAGAGATTTTCATCGTCATGTTGACAGATTACAACTGTTCTTCAAAACTCTGTTTTGAAGAAAAGTCAAACAGTGTGTCATTTATGACCATTTTCAAAAAAGTCTCCAGTTGATTTTTTTAGGTGTAGTCATGGTTTCCTTGTCCAAATGCCATGTCATGCGACCCCTGCAAAAGTGCCAAAAAATTTCATCATTTTAGCTAAAAATTCAAAGGGAAAAGTGAAATTCAGTGTTGCATTAAATCAGTGAAAAGTGTAAAAACAAAACATTAGCAAAATGGGTTTTGGAGAAGCAAAAATCAAACCCATGACTTCAAAGTCTTTATATAAAAGTTTCCACAAGAAACAAAGTCATTTTGAACACCAAGGAAGAGAGAAACATTGCAAAGTGAGTGTGAGAGTGCAAGCACGCATTTGGAGTGAGTTTGGAGTCATTTTCGAGAGTGCGGCGCACACACAGAGGGGCGCGACGCACATAGGGAGCGTGGCGCACAGAGCGTGACCCCGCACTGTAAAGTTAACACGGGCGTGATGCATATACCGAGCGCGACACATTGGGTTTGTTGCGCGGCGCACACCCACAGAGGCTTGAATTTGTGCCAAACTTGCAACCAATCATTTTGAAACCCTTCAAATTGACAGGTAGGCTCTATATCTTGGCTTGCTCATCAAATTTTATGGAATGTAGTGATGGTTCGTGGCCATTTAGAGTTGAAATAAAAATGCCTAAAACCTACCACTAGAAAACATCAAATCCATTGTTGCTAGGGTTGCAAACTTGTGGTATTGATGCCAAGGCTCCTCTTTCACCTCTCATTTTTTCACTCCTTTCCATTTTTCCCTTCCCCCCTATCCCATTTTTCCCTATTTTCCCTACCCTAAAACATTACTAAACCCATATTCCCTATCCCTCCACTCATTGGTCAATGTAAACCCCAAAACCCTACCCTATAAAATCCCCAAACCCTCCTACATATCCCTAAACAGAATTTCCCCCCATAACCCCTATTCCCATCATATTATTCCCCTTCCTAACACTCCCTTTTTGCATTGTTCCCCTTGGTGGCAGATCTCACAACAACACCTAGTTTCATACCATCATCAAAGGGCAGTCCAAGCACAGTACACATACAACAGTCATGGCATTTGAGCATTCATCGGGTATGAGATGCAAACACAAAGTGATTCATCCTCCGAAGAACAGGCTCCCCGGAGACATCACAAAAGTGGCAAACATGTTAGGGATGAGCCAACCACCCTCACTGAATTGCAGGCCTGCCCTCTTGCTATGTCATGTTTCTAGCATCTATCATGTTTTGAGTTTTGTCAAAGAGTGGCTAATGTTCGAGTTGATCATGAGATGGCCCGTCTTTTTGTGCTTCACCTACATGGAGATCACTCTATCTTGGCCGGTGTCACATTCAAACTGACACCTGAAACTGTCTCATTAGCAACCAGAATACTGAATGTTGGAGAACCATGGCACAAGAAACAGAAGGTTGATCGTCAACATTATGAGCCTTACATTAAGTTCACTTTCTTGAGGCAGCTCACAAGAGTCTTTCCATTCCGATATTTGAAAGATGAATATGCTCCACTCATGAAGTTGAACATGAAGTACTTCAGCTATGAGGGGAGGTTCTCTCGTCTATATGCCTATCACATCAGGTTGCTCATGCACTTTACCAGGGTATGGATGATGAACATCCCATATTTCATTTGTAGGAACATAGAGAGGATGAACACCTTCATGCAGCCCAAGACCCCTTAGCAGCAACTTAACAGTGTTTATCACTTTGCTCTTATTAAAATTTTGGTGGTTCATCAGCTGGGATTGCAAGGCATTACTTGGGATGATTTCATCTCCCGTGACCTCTTCAGCACTTCACAGGTATTATCAGAGGTTAAGCATGAGGGTGAACCTTCTCATTGGTATGAGTGCCATAAGACTGCTAGTGTGCCGGTTTTCATCACATATCAGAAAGGCACCAGATGTTTGTTTGCAACGGCAAAGCAAGTGTTATCTCCACCCGTGGTGGAAGGGGCCTCGCTTCCTCCATCAACATCACAGGAACAGGACAAAGGCAAAGAGCCAATGTAGGATGAGGGGCCTTCAGGTGAGCCATCAGGTGAACGAGAGACCGAATTCGTTCTCCTTCATGATGATGAGACAGATACAGAACCGACAAATGCACAGCTTAAAGAGATCACCCAGGAGCAGCAAGCAGAGATTCAAGCCTTGTCCCTTGATTTGGAAAGAGACAAATGGAACATGAAATATCTGGAGTAGAGGAACAAATAGCTGGAGGATCAGCAAGCGATCATGGAGCTACAAAACATTCGTGAACATCGCCAAGCTGTACAAAGGAGAAGAGTTGAGCTCACGTCATTGGAGCAAGAGATTAATGAGGATCGGGAGGCCAATCTTGAGAGAGTTAACATGCACTTGGAGAGGTTGTTGGACAAGGCTGACAAGGACCATGCATTTCTGAGACACATGGCTTTCCACTACATGGCGTGAAACAAAGTGTGCAAGGCTCGAATTAGGAATTTGAAGGCGAAATTGAGGAAGGAAATCAAGAAGCAAAAGAGGCAAAGGGAGCTCGATCGACTTTAGATATTGGCCAAAGCCTCTTTGGCCTAGCATAACACTTGATAAGGAATCTCCAGCCCAAATTTCAAGAAATTTGGGGCTTTTTTGGTGTTTTTGGAAATTTTTGTGCAAAAAACAGGGTTTTTGTCCCAGTGGCACGACACTTAGGATTGGGAGTTCCAAATCAAAAATGGTTTGAATTTTCAGATTCAGCATGAAAAATCATGCATGTTGGTGCATGGATAAGAAATTTGGGCATGATTTGAGTCCCCAGGAGGTCAAAAACACTCAAAAAATGACCTCTCTACCCCTATTTTGACACACAGGAAGCAGTCTTGGGAGAATGAAGTTTTGGAGGGGAAAATGAGCACTAAATTCAGAAATTCCACTTGGGTTGGAAAGTAGACAGGCCAAGCTTTCTAACAAGCACACTTGGGCACAATTTGGACTCCTGTAGGTACCTCAAAACTGCCTCCCAAGTGGCACGATGCATATATATTTGGGTGTGGCAGATATAGACCCAAAGGCCAAAATCACTTCTGCTCCGCGACATTTCGATTCGCAACTTTCTCCAAGTGGGCCCGCTCATTTACACTACACTTTTTTTGGCACCTAAGGAAAAGTTTAAAGAATATTTTCACTAAAGTTTGGCTTCTATCCAAGTGGCAAAGGAAGGTGAGTAGTCACCTAAGGCATTTGTCATTTTTGTAATGCTGCACCTGTAACTAATGGTTGGCTTTCCATTTCCAATTTGTAATCATTTGAAAAACTCCCCAACTGTGGGTCGTTCTATTTCCCAATGGCATAGTCTATTTATTGTATCCAAACCATTTGCAAATGGTTGGTTGGAATTTCTAGGAAACTATGGGAGAGGCACCCAGTCACTCACTGTACATTTTGACAGAGAATTAATGAAAGATTGTAGCTCTGGTTCATGAGATTCCTGTGGTGTGAGTTTAGCAAATGTATCTTCTTTATGTTTCATATGTATTTCATTATGTTTCATATTTTCATTCATATTCATTTCCATTGAAAAATTTCTAAGTAAAAAGGTAGAATTCAGTGTACTGCTCTGCCTTGGGATAGTTTTCACGTTCTATGTTTTCTTCTGTTGAAAAGGATTCATGTATTTATGCCCTTTTCACACTCTAAACAATCTATCCACTCCATATTATTTAGAATCTAATTCCTAGACTTTCCGCTTGTCTTGCCTCACGAAATAATTTGTGTCTTTGAGTTAAATTCTATGCTCATGCTGTTCCTTACCCCCCACACATCCCAGAAAACTCAGTCATTTTTCAAAATACCTCTTTCATATTTATTTACCTAGCCTAAAATCAGTATCCATTTTTGAGTCATATCAGACCCTATTGTTTATTTTCCTGAGTGTGACCCGGAGAGAGCCCTCTCCTGTTCTGGTAGGGCTAGCTACCAGATTGAGCATGGTTTGTGGTTACCCTGAATTTTGCCTTCCTTCAGTATAAGGCAGATTTAGGTGCTAACATAGTGGCGACTCCACTAGGGAATGAAAATGGTTTGCTTGAAGATTGTTTTCCCTAGTACATATCTCAAGTTCAGAGCTGATTGTTGATGGTGAACAATGATCAGACATAGGAAGGTTGAAATCATTCACCTGGTGACTCCATTCACTGAAAATCCAGCAATCAATCCTCCATGGTGACTCCACTGCAGAGAGATTAGCAGCTTTGAGATTTTCAAAATGGAGCGGGTTGCAAGAAGATATGCTCCCATGAGCCGAGATCACATCCCAGGTTTTCCAAATAAAATTCCGAAGGTAGATTGGTCAAGGAATCTGCCTACGTTTAAAGATGATGGTAAGAAGGATGCTTCTTTACATCTAGTTCGATTTCACTTGCATATTTGCAAGTTGAAGGTTGATTTTCCTGAAGATTGCTTGATGAAGATATTCCTGGCCACTCTGGAAGGTGAAGCCCAATCTTGGTATGAAATTTTGCTGCCTGCTTGTATTTACTGTTTAAAGGATTTTCATGCCCTGTTCATTGAAAGATATCAAGAATCTTACCCATCATTAACTCTAGTTCATGATTGTTGCAAACATGCTTCTACTTTCATTGAAAGCCTTGAAAAATACTATGACGATGATAATTTTATGGATGATGAGATCATGGAAGCCTTGTACGAGAATCCATTTCAGCAACATGAAGAGAAACTAGAGGAGTCCCATCAAGGTGCCCAGGAAACGTTGCAGCAGAATCAAGATCTTTGTACGGTGGAAAATGAAGGAATTTTGCATCTTGACAATCAACATGAATTACATGAAATAGATCAGCAGGTTGAAGAGTTCCATATGGCTGAAAGTGATGAAAGAAAAAGTGTCGGTTCAGATCTGTCCATAGAAGAAGACAGCATACAAGTAATTCTAGTTCTAATTCCATAATGTGATAATGTCAAGTCACCCATTTCAGATTGAGATTCAGATTGTGATGACCAAGAAAACCTTGTACTAAGTCCCATGAAAGAGAACTCTGCTGCTGAAATCATCTGGGATGAAGAAGATAGAGTTTTGGATCTGAATGTTCACATATCAGTAGAACATAGTCTTCGTGAAGAGGTAATCCAGTCAGCTCATGAATAGCAAGATGAGATCGTTGCTCAAGCAAGTAAAAAAGTTCCTCTGGATGAATTTATGGTAGATGATATAAATGTTAGTGTTAGGTTTCAAAAAACATCTGAAGTTGCTTTTCTCATGATTGATGAATGTGATGAATGTAATGAGAATCTAGTTGTCATATCGTATGAAGATAACCTACCATATATTCAGACTTCAGCAGACCAGACTATTCAGGATTCCCTTTCAGATTCTTCCTCATATGTCTAGGGTTTTGAAATGTTTTTTGAAGAGGAAATCTACTCATCCACTTGTTCAGAAATTTTTGAGGACCAGGACCATAATTTTTCTGAAGAACATTATGATGGAAGATCAAAATCAAAAGAAAAAGACATCTTGTTTCCCAAACAGGAGGTAAATCTTCATGTTTTTCATGATCCAATTGCAAATTTGTTGCAATCAACAGTGAAGGTGATTATTGCAGTATTCAGTGATGAAGGAGATCATGGTCGACTATGTTTTTGGATGCCCAGTTACCAGTATTTGTTGTTGACTAGGAGATCTGATCAGGAGAATCAATCAAGAAGGCATCTGCTTGATTGGTTATATTGGAAGACACATTACACATGATTGTACATATTGCATTAATATGCAGGTGGCTGTCATCATAATTTGAAACCCTCGAATCTTGATGGACTGCTACCATTGAATAATTTTTGTCAGTTCTTGTTTTAGTTAAGTCAGTCATGAGTCATTTCCTTTTGCATTGAGTCAGTTTTTTCAGTCATGTTGGTTTCAAAATTAATGTCGGTTTAAGTCAAGTTCCAATCAATAAATGTGTCAAAGTCTTGTGTTGTTTGTTGAAATAATGACTCCATAGCCCAATGGATGAAGGCACTGTTTACTCACCCAAAGATCTGCAGTTCTTGGCACCTCCAAGGAGCTGGAGCTACCATCCCCCATTGGAGCCAATGTTAGAGTCGGTCTTGTCAGTCCTCCGTCAGAGATCAAAACTCTTTCTGCATCTCATTTTTAGGAGTCCCACTCCATTCACTCAACTGCATTCCACTAGGGGCATGCCATAATCTAACGAAAAAGGTCTTGTTAGTCAGTTCCCCTCATGTCTGGCACCTGCTGGCTCAAGTCTTTTGTCAAGGTTCACTAAAGTCCATGACAGTCAATGTTCGATCTTTTAATGGATGAGAGTCATTTTCAGTCATTAGGTCTAGGGATCAGATAAATTGGTCTTCAAACATGTCCAATAAAGCCATGCGGACCAGAGGGAGGCCCTTACAAAGTTATGATTCAGAGATTTTCATCGTCATGTTGACAAATTACGACTGTTCTTCAAAACTCTGTTTTGAAGAAAAGTCAAACAATGTGTCATTTGTGACAATTTTCAAAAAAGTCTTCAGTTGATTTTTTCAGGTGCAGTCATGGTTTCCTTGGCCAAACGCCATGTCGTGCGACCCCTGCAAAAGTGCCAAAAAATTTCATCATTTTAGCTAAAAATTCAAAGGGAAAAGTGAAATTCAGTGTTGCATTAAATCAGTGAAAAGTGTCAAAACAAAACAATAGCAAAATGGGTTTTGGAGAAGCAAAAATCAAACCCATGACTTAAAAGCCTTTATATACAAGTTTCCACAAGAAACAAAGTCATTGTGAACACCAAGGAAGAGAGAGGCATTGCAAAGTGAGTGTGAGAGTGCAAGCACACGTTTGGAGTCATTTTCAGGAGCGCGGCACACACATAGAGGGGCGTGGTGCACGTAGGGAGTGCGGCGCACAGAGCGCGACCCTGCAGTGTAAAGTTAACATGGACGTGATGCATATACCGAGCGCGGCACACTGGGTTTGTTGCACGGCGCACACCCACAGAGGCCCAAATTTGTGCCAAACTTGCAACCAATCATTTTCAAACCCTTCAAATTGACAGGTAGGCTCTATATCTTGGCTTGCTCATCAAATTTATGGAATGTAGTGATGGCTCATGGCCGTTTAGAGTTGCAATAAAAACGACTAAAACCTACCACTAGAAAACATCAAAGCCATTGTTGCTAGGGTTGCAAACTTGTGGTATTGATGCCAAGGCTCCTCTTTCACCTCTCATTTTTTCACTCCTTTCCGTTGTTCCCTTCCCCCCTCTCCCTTTTTTCCCTATTTTCCCTACCCTAAAACATTACTAAACCCATATTCCCTATCCCTCCACTCATTGGTCAATGTAAACCCCAAAACCCTACCCTATAAAATCCCCAAACCCTCCTACATATCTCTAAACAAAATTTCCCCCCATAACCCCTATTCCCATCATATTATTCCCCTTCCTAACACTCCCTTTTTGAATTGTTCCCCTTGGTGGCAGATCTCACAACAACACCTAGTTTCATACCATCATCAAAGGGCAGTCCAAGCACAGTACACATACAACAGTCATGGCATCTGAGCATTCATCGGAGTATGAGATGGAAACACAAAGTGATTCATCCTCGGAAGAAAAAGCTCCTCGGAGACGTCACAAAAGTGGCAAACATGTTAGGGATGAGCCAACCACCCTCACTGAATTGCAGGCCTGCCCTCTTGCTATGTCATGTTTCCAGCATCTATCATGTTTTGAGTTTTGTCAAAGAGTGGCTAATGTTCGAGTTCATCATGAGTTGGCCCGTCTTTTTGTGCGTCATCTACATGGAGATCACTCTATCTTGGCCGGTGTCACCTTCACACTGACACCTGAAACTGTCTCATTAGCAACCGGGATACCGAATGTTGGAGAACCATGGCACAAGAAACAGAAGGTTGATTGGTAGCATTATGAGCCTTACATTAAGGCCACTTTCTTGAGGCATCTCATAAGAGTCTTTCCATTCCGATATTTGAAAGATGAATATGCTCCACTCATGAAGTTGATCATGAAGTACTTCAGCTGTGAGGGGAGGTTCTCTCGTCTATATTCCTATCACATCAGGTTGCTCATGCACTTTACCATGGTATGAATGATGAACATCCCATATTTCATTTGTAGGAACATAGAGAGGATGAACACCTTCATGCAGCACAAGACCCCTCAGCAGCAACTTAACAGTGTTTATCACTTTTCTCTTATTAAGATTTTGGTGGTTCATCAGCTGGGATTGCAGGGCATTACTTGGGATGATTTCATCTCCTGTGACCTCTTTAGCACTTCAGAGGTATTATCAGAGGTTAAGCATGAGGGTGAACCTTCTCGTTGGTATGAGTGCCATGAGACTGCTAGTGTGCCAGTTTTCATCACATATCAGAAAGGCAGCAGACATTTGTTTGCAGTGGAAAAGCGAGTGTTATCTTCACCCGGGTGGAAGGGGCCTCACTTCCTCCTTCAACATCATAGGAATAGGACAAAGGCATGGAGCCAATGCAGGATGAGGGGCCTTCAGGTGAGCCATCAGGTGAATGAGAGACTGAATTCGTTCTCCTTCATGATGATGAGACAGATACAGAACTGACAAATGCACAACTTAAAGAGATCATCCAGGAGCAGAAAGCAGAGATTCAAGCCTTGTCCCTTGATTGGGAAAGAGCCAAGTGGAACATCAAATATCTGGAGCAGAGGAACAAACAGTTGGATGATCAGCAAGCGATCATGGAGCTACAAAACATTCGTGAGCATCGCCAAGCTGCACAAAGGAGAAAAGTTGAGCTCACGTCATTGGAGCAAGAGATTAACGAGGATCGGGAGGCCAATCTCAAGAGAGTTAACATGCACTTGGAGAAGCTACTGGACAAGGCTGACAAGGACCATGCATTGCTGAGACACATGGCTTTCCACTACATGGTGCGAAACAAAGTGTGCAAGGCCCGAATCAAGAATTTGAAGGCGAAATTGAGGAAGGCAATCAAGAAGCCAAAGAGGCAAAGGGAGATCGATCAACTTTAGATATTGGCCGAAGCCTCTTTGGCCTAGCATAACACTTGATAAGGAAACTCCAGCCCAAATTTCAAGAAATTTGGGGCATTTTTGGTTTTTGGAAATTTTTGTGCAAAAAACAGGGTTTTTCTCCCTGTGCGAGCTCCAAATCACAAATGGTTTGCATTTTTGGATTCAGCATGAAAAATCATGCCTTCTGGTGCATGGACAAGAAATTTGGGCATGATTTGAGTCCCCAGAAGGTAAAAAACACTCAAAAAATGACCTCTCTACCCCTATTTTGACACACAGGAAGCAGTCTTGGGAGAATGAAGTTTTGGAGTGGAAAATGAGCACCAAATTCAGAAATTCCACTTGGGTTGGAAAGTAGATAGGCCAGGCTTTCCAACAAGCACACTTGGGCACAATTTGGACTCCTATAGGTACCTCAAAATCGCCTCCAAAGTGGCGCAATGCGTATAGATTTGGGCGCGGCGCATATAGACCCAAAGGCCAAAATCACTTCCACTCCGCGACATTTCGATTCGCGACTTTCTCGAAGTGGGCCCGCTCATTTACACTACACTTTTTTTTGCACCTAAGGCAAATTTTAAAGAATATTTTCACTAAATTTTTGCTTCTATCCAAGTGGCAAAGGAAGGCGAGCAGTCACCCAAGACATTTGTCATTTTTGTAACGCTACACCTGTAACTAATGGTTGGCTTTCCATTTCCAGTTTGTAATCATTTGAAAAACTCCCCAATTGTGGGTCATTCTATTTCCCAATGGAATAGTCTATTTATTGTATGCAAACCATTTGCAAAGGGTTGGTTGGAATTTCTGGGAAACTATGGGAGAGACACCGAGTCACTCATTGTACATTTTGACAGAGAATTAATGAAAGATTGCAGCTCTGGTTCATGAGATTCTTGTGGCGTGATTTTAGCAAATGTATCTTCTTTATGTTTCATATGTATTTCGTTATGTTTCATATTTTCATTCATATTCATTTCTAGTGAAAGCTTTCTAAGTAAAAAGGTAGAATGCAGTGTACTTCTCTGCCTTGGGATAGTTTTCACGTTCTATGTTTTCTTCTGTTGAAAAGGATTCATGTATTTATGCCCTTTTCACACTCTTAAACAATCTCTCCACTCCATATTATTTCGAATATAATTTCTAGACTTTCTGCCTGTCTTGCCTCACAAAATAATCTGCGTCTTTGAGTTAAATTCTCTGCTCATGCTGTTCCTTGGCCCCCACACATCCCAGAAAACTCAGTCATTTTTCAAAATACCTATTTCATATTTATTTACCTAGCCTAAAATCATTATGCATTTTTGAGTCATCTCAGACCCTATTGTTTATTTTCCTGAGTGTGACCCAGAGAGAGCCCTCTCCTGTTCTGGTAGGGCTAGCTACCAGACTGAGCGTGGTTTGTGGTTACCCTGAATTTTGCCTTCCTTCAGCCTAAGGCAGATTTAGGTGCTAACATATTAGAAACATTGGAGTTACGAGGGGCATTGGGGATTATGTCGTAAAGAGTGCCAGACTGTGAATATATCAAATCTAAGTGTTGGGCACGATGTATGGATTGGTCTTCTGTGACCGCAACACCTAATGTGACATCTTTATCGATTTGCGGGAGTAGGAGCTTGCAGAACTAGTCCGCTAAGAGATAGTCTGGGAGGGGAGCTTTGACTAACCTTCACCTATGTCTCCATTCATGTATATGATCAGAGATGTGGGTGGTGATAACCTGAAGTAATGAAGTGAGGAGCTCTTTCCCAGTGTCATAGCGGATGGGTAGGTGGAAGTGCTTTAAGAATTCCATTGCTAGAGCGTCGAAGGTATTTACTAACACGCATGGTAACACAATGTACCACTTAGTTGCGTTGCCAGTGAGGGTGCGGGGAAAAATACGTAACCAGACACTATCACCCACCATGGATTTGGAAACACACCAAAGATGATAAGTGGTGATATGGGTGCCCGGATCCTCCCCTTGTTTCCCTTCGAACTTGGGGATGTCTATTGTTATTTTATGCAGGATTGGCGGCCAAAGTAAGTTATGATAGATGGGGTCATTTGTAAGTTTGTACAAGTTGGGGATATCCAATGTTGCCAAGAAAGGCAGAGTGTGTGGTGCCCCCGACTTAGACCAAGGAAATGACATATGACTTGAGGATCCTTGCAGTCCTCCCATTGTTTGAGTCCCAATATTATACATAGGTTGCGTGGTATAGTAGTTGCCTTGGGGTATGGCGTTGCAGTGTGAATTTCCATGGGGAATGTGATGTTGGGGTATAGAATTGCCCCCAAGATAAGCAATTCCCCCTTGACTCATTTGAATTTGTGAGTAGGGTGCCCCCATGGGTTGGTTGGGACCTCCTTGAGGATTTTCGCCTTCCACAGCACTAACCATATGTCCTTGTATTGCATAAGGAACACTCATGTCAATCAATGACTGACCATGCATGCCTGAAAATGGAGGGGGAACTGTTACGTTCCTGACTGGTATATTCATATTGGAAGTGCCCCTAAATACCTGAATCTGGGGGGTTGAACTGTATAATGGATGCCAACCATATTGCTGGTTGAGGGGACCCGCGGTAACCATGTTATATTGAGTGTTATAAGGAGCTATGTATGTAGCACTGGAGGGTGTCATGTGAGGGTTTGTACTTGGGACAAATGGGATAGCAGGGTTCGCCATCAATGGTGTGGTTGTGACTGTCAACTGGGGAAGTGGTGGGGGACCAAAAGTGTCCACAAAGTTCCACGACTCGTTAGTCGTCGATGGGATGGATGGAAATGTTCCAACTAAAGAGATAGGGAGTACAGGTGCCACGGGAACCAGGAGTGGGTCCAGTGGATTCGTGAGTGGAGGGTTAAAGGGAGGAAGAAATCCTTTGGTAAAGAAATCCTCCAGCAAACTTGAATTGTCGGTTGTTCAAACAGATTCCGTGTGAGATCTAGGAGACTGATTTCTCAAAGATGGGGAATCCGGTTCATTAGAGCTCGACAGATCTTCCACAATGAGTGGAGGAAGTCCTAACAATGATCTAGATTGATGACAAGGGCTGAATGTAGCCACAGTGACCGTTAATTTTATCAATAAATTTTATCGTGATATTTGTTAAAGTCTCAATGATAACACACGTGTACCTAAAAAATATAAAAAATACACTAAGTTGATCAATCAACAAATAGAGGGAAATGACCCTATTTGATAAGCACCGATCACTGGAGATGAAACCCAGTATCATAATGAATAACAAAGAGGGCTGGCCAAATGTATAGTTATGGTTACTCTAGAGCTTTTCCCGAACCTCAGATTGAGGGGCCAAGTGCTCTTGTGAAGTTGAGCACCCTCTCAAAAACTGAAGACAGAGTAGGTATATCTGTATTAGGTACTAGGACAACCCACCCCAGTCACCTTGTGTAAGTCCCTAGAAGCTTGGCCACTAAGGATACCTCAGATCATAGACACTACCATGGGGGACATTGTTATAGACATTTTTGTGCCTTACAACTCCAAGCATGAAATGTCCATAAACCAAGGGTTCCTAAGTCCCTAAAAGTGTTATTCTAACCCCTAAAGGAACAAGGTCAACAGATTACAGCTTCTCCCAGAAGTTCTCCACCAGAAACTGCTCAGAATAAGTCAAAACAGGATTATTTCAGCTGCTTCACTGGTTAGGTGCGTTGCATTGCACCTAAATACACTGTGAGGGTGCGTTGCATTTCAAAAGTCCCTTCTATGGGGTGCGATGGGCGAGAAATGACAAATGGCAGTGTCATTCCGCGAGGTGGAGAGACAATGGAAGCTTCCAGAATCTTCTCCTGTGACACTTGCCTCACTGAATTCGACCAAGGATGAGTAAGAGGCCTTCAGTCTCCAAGTGTAAGCAAGAACTGATAGAGAGAAGACACTAACCAAATCACAAGCTGACTCATCCTCCTTACACATATCTATATATGGATCCCTCACCCCAGAGATCCAGAGGTTGGAATTTTGCACATTGTAAGGAATTGCTGTTGGTTTTGAGACAAACATCAAAGTATTGGGTGATCTATGCTTTGTTGGAGGTGAAGAGGGGCTTCTTTGCTGGGAGGTTGATGCTGGGTCAGGAACCATCGGTTGTAACTCCTCCTGGATCTTTTCTTGTTTATCAATAAAAACTATTTGAGTTTTTCCTCCATGCTTTTGTATCATTGATGCTTGTTACATTTGTATGGTTAACTTAAATCTGATCCTAAGTTGTTTATGAATATAGATCCATGTCATTGTATAGTGTTCTTCTTCTGTGATCTTACAGGTACTTGGTGAAGCTGGGCAAGTAAGGGAGCAGGTAGCTGGAGGCTGTCAAAGAAGAGAAGGATTGGATCAACGGATTAGCGCAAGACACAGGTTGGTTCTTTCTATTCCTCTCTATCTATAGTTCATAAAGGAAATACAAAAGTAGTTTTTCTTTGTTTGTTTCTAAGGCAGCTGTCACACCTTAGTGGGATAGAGCAGTTCTAAATAGACACTTTTCCCGGTAACAGACATAGTTGTAGATAGTACGCTATGTGGGCAAGATACTTGAGTCCCCGACTTAGCTTCAAAATCCCCGAAGGGATCCCTAATACACAGAATACCCAAAGGAGTTGCAAGCGAAGGTGGGCTAGCTTCACTTACGATCTGATGTTTTCTCATATTTAGCTCTGCTTTGACTGGAGTGGTCCCAGTAGTATGAGTGTAGAAGGAATTTTCTCTCTTTTAATGACACTAGGTTTGGTTTCTGATCTTGGGCAGTTTACTCACAGTGCTTATCCCAAGATCCTAGCCTGAACTAATGTTTTTTGCTCAATAAAGAGTTACTAATTGATTTTAGGTAAATTTTATGTGTAATTTTTTAGTGTCTTCAATAGGGGAGTTGATGTATGAAATGTGATGGGACTCTGACTCAAAAATCATGCAAAAGACAATGCTTAAAAAATATTCAATTCGATGAAAACAAGCTGTATTCTACAGGTGAGAGTCTTTCACATATTCATATTTGTTCCATGCATCCTAGTCATTATAAAACATGCATAACCAACATAAATATTTCCAATGTTTTCTTAACAACTATTTGAAACCAACATAAAGCAGATTTTAACCAGCTAAGCAGAAGAATGAATAAAAAATGTGGATTTTTCTCTTATAAAAAGTGTTTTAAGAAAGAAAAAAAACTTATTTCCTAAAAAAAAAATTCTTTTAGGACACCAATCTTGCTAACAAAATGCAGTTGCAAATCCTTTTCAGTCCATGAGCAGGCTTCCCATCCCTTTAGTTTACGGACATAGTTGTATGTCAAGATTTGGGGGACTAACGCTCGGTAGCAGTGGCCACAGAAAGTTACTGGGTCCACTAATGCTCTGTGTGTGCATACATAGTGCTTTATAAAGCACTATTTAGTCTGCTAACCTGGTTTAGTGTGGGAAAATATCTCAAAACAAGGCTTTTAGGATCAAGTTCAAGGATGAATATATGAAGGCAGAATGCAGCAAGGCTTTGGTGGGTTAGAAAGGGAAAGCAGAAGTATAGGGAGGTCTTAGAAGGAGGAGGAAACTAAGAACTATTCGGGTGAACTGGGAACTAGATGTATAGTCCCCAACGGAGTCGCCAATTCTGCTATAGGATAAAATGCATGGTGTATGGAGAATGGAGATACCCTCAAAGGTCTTCCCACGACCTCTGGCAGACTGTAAGATTATCTGCAGCTGTCACAGTGTTACATGCATGTCCATAAACATTAACTAACTATCAAAGCAAAACAGGTGGATTACCTCAAGCATTCATGTAGATTTGCCGAAGAGCACAAGCAGCTAGGTGGAAGTCCCTTGAGCCGGCTCTAGATCAATTCCTACACATAGAAGAGACAAGCATAATCAAAACATACAACCTTGATAACTAATACATGAATACATAAAAGACATATAGTTACACATAACTAAGCTACTCATGCTAAAAGGTATTGGACAACAACTAAATGAATGATAGTACCAACACCATGGAGTAGACAGTACAACTGCAGTTCTATATTAATTTCAGATGAGTGATTAAAAAGATATGTTACATCAGCCTTCCCTTACCCCTCCAGCTTCTCTCTCTCTCTCTCTCCCTTCTTACCAACTTCTTATGCTTAGATTTGAGACTATGCTCATCAATCAAGAAAGTTATCCTTTCAAATGATCTGACCTCTATCACCATAGCCCTAGCTTTGCTTATGTAGCAATTGAGTTAGGGTTGCCAAGTTCCTCCATGAGTTCCTTAAGGTAAAAGCAATGAAGTTGCCATGCTTTTCATCTCTTTCCCATTTGCCTCCTTCATTAGGATTAGAAATCCCCCAAATAGGTCAAACTTGAGATGTTTCCTTGCTTTTCTTGAGTAGATTTAGGAGCAAATATCTAGATATTTATGATTCAATTCACTCCTTTGACCTTTAGAACCTCATTAGGATCCACTAACACTGTTCCCCAACTAACAACTAGAGTTAGAAGGATCACTAACGCACACTTAGGCTTACAGAGAAGATTTCTAAAGCAGGTTGTTAGTGTATAGCCAACGTTAGTGTGGAAATAAGGCATTTGATCTTGGTCTTTGCTTCAGCTATCATGTCTTTCCCCTCTAAGCTGATGAGGGGGTCATTTTGCTGTATAATAATGACCAACCAGGTGTTCCTTTGGAACTATCCCCCAGTACAAATTTGACCATTCCTCGTCATTTGTTTTCAGACATGGAACTCGAAGGTGATGCTCTTGTTACTTCTCCAGATGAGTTCGAAGTTTCTACTCCACACATTGTTGAAGGGGAAGAATTGCAGTTGCAGTTTCCCCCCAAGGGTTTCCCTTATTTAGAAAGTATTCCTGCCAGCTTGCCACCTAGCTATGTGCCTTTAGGGCACTTGGTTTCAGGCACACCTAGTGCCTCATCACTCTACCATAATCTTGTTTGGGTGTCAGGCGTTAGGCCTACGTCAGTTCCATTAATCACGAACACGACTTGCCAATCAACTGTTAGTTCAGTCCTAGTGCAACCCACTGTTTTGAATACACTTGTATCGTCAATCCTAGTTACACGTTAGTCACAACTGGTGGTTTCAAAGATTGTTTCTATAAGTTCCTCTATCCCGTTAGTCAGTGGCCAGATTGTGCCACCACCTAGGGGGCAGAACCTAAATGTCTCTATGATGTCAGGTGCCACTGATGGAAGTGGTTCACAAGCTCACATGCTTGGTATAACCAACCCTCTTCTAGTATTATTTATAACCCTGCTGACCCTACTGGATCAAGCAATGTCCAATACCAACAGGTTTAGAATCTTGTTGGTCTGTCTAGATCGAGCAATGTTCAGTATCAATAGCCCTATGGGGCTCAAGTCCAATACCAAAATCCTTATGTTCCATATGGTTCTCAAGAATTGGTTAATCAACCTTACACCCTCCAATCTAGGTAGTATATCCAAACTGGCTATGGCCAGATTCCATTTGGTAATTTCCCGGGCATTGTTCAAGTACCCTTGTAACAACAAGGATAGCCTCTACAACAACCACGGCAGCCTTTGTTACCACAAGGGAAACCTTTGTTGTAGCAATAGTAAGGGCAAGGGCAGATTATCCCACAACAAGGTCACCTGTAACAACCACAAGGTCATTCCTTTCAATAGTTGTAGCAGGATGCACAATAGTAGATGCAATATTCTTCGCATACCTCTTAACCCATACCGTTGCAGGGCCAACCTCGATAGCCCCAAGGACAAATTTTGCAACCGCAAGGTCAGCTCTTGCAACAACAAAACCAACCCGGGCAGCAGCAACCCTTATATACATATCAACAAGGTCAACCCTTGCAGGGATAGGGTCAAGGTCAAATCCTGTAGTAGCAAGTGCAGAATCCTCTTGTCTAGGGTCAACAGGTTTAGAATCCTGCCGGCCAAGGGCACAAGGTACAAAACCCTACGTCCAAGGGCAACAAGTGTATCAACCTTATGCACAAGGACTGCAGGTCCAGAACCCTCTTGTTCAGGGAAAATAGGCCCAACAACCCTATGTTCCAGGACAACAGGTCCCATACCCATTTGTCCAAGGTCAACAGGCTCAGCAACCTTTTAACCCATACGTTTCCTATCAACAACTTGTGCCTAGACAGTTTCAAGGTATTCAAGGTCTGAATCCTCCCTTTGGTCAAGGTAATCTGCAATGGGGGCAACCTCGGATGCCATTTGGCCAAAATCCCTCACTGTGGGTCCAAAATCCTTACCACCATGGATGGCCTCCTCCCTATGGGCCTGCTTATTGACCTCCCATGCCTTTTAACACTCAATTACCTTTCTTGGCCACACTTGAGTTTCCAGATGTATCGCGTCTTACGAATGATCCGATCCTTCATTCACCGTACTGACCTCCAGTGCTGTCCAAGATACCAAGTGATTGCCCAATGTTCGATGGAAAAGCTAAAGAAGATCCTCAAGCCCATGTGATGACATATCACCTCTAGTGCTCATCGAACTCATACATGGATGATTCCATTCGTCTTTGTCTTTTCCAAAGAACCCTCATGGGTGCCATAGAAAAATGGTACATCAAGCTACCTCGAAGTACTTTCCATGACTTCAATTCGTTTTCCATGGCTTTCCTCATGCATTTTCAGCTAACGGTTCGTTATGAAACTAGCACCTATTTTCTCAATTCGCTTAAGCAAGACACTGCGACACACATCTCTGATCATATCATTGAATGGAGACGTAGATGTCACTTGATCAAGTTTGAGATAGCTGGTCAGTTTCTCACTGAATGGTTTACCAAATCATTCGTAGCCTGAATTGCTCGTGATATAGCTATGGGTGGATGTGTCACTGAAGAGCAAGCCATTGCCCATGCCCAGTACTTGGATCTAGTTTACTCTCAGTTTGGCACCTTATACGAGTTGTTACCCAATGGTCTGTAACCATTGTCTGATCCCGCAACATCAAAGTCACTAGCTGTTCCTCCCGTTGATGGAGTTATTGGTTCAGTATCCCTGACCCCTGCTAAAACTTCTTCCAAACAGAAGTCGGTCTTGAATGTTGCTCCTAATAGTTCATCTCAAAATCCACCGGGCCCTAGTAAAACCTTAGAGGTCCACGCTGTCCAGTTTACCGTAGTGGACAAATCCTCGAAAGGAAGAAATAAAGGCAAAGGCAAAGCTATAGTCGATGCCCCGAAACAGGGTCCCCCCAAATTGTCTATTGGTGAATCTTCGCAATGGAAACCTAAGTATCCCTGCCTCATTTTCGAGGAGGATCACTATACTAATCATTGTCCATGATGATCCAAAGTTATTCTCTTGCTCAAAGGGACCCCTGCTATCCTTAAAGAGTCATTTCCATCTCAGCAGACTCAGATGGTAGTCCAACCCCAATCTGCTTCCTTTGGATCTCAAGTTTTCATGAAGAGCACACCCATTAATGTGGCTACCCAATCCAAAGATTATCAAACTCCAGCCCCAACAGCTGGGAAATATAAAGAAGCTGCACCTTCTTCTTCTACCCCAAATTTTGGCCCTTTACAAATAGAGCGCCCTAACCCTGATTCTGCTACACGACCACCCTCTCGAGGTGTGCTACGGAAATCCTCGTATAATCCCAACGCCCGAGCCACTCAGCATTACAATATTGTTGAAGATTTGGCTCAGGCACCTTTAGCCATGTCGACTCTCGAGGTACTCCAAAGCTGCCCATCGCAGTGAAAATCTTTGGGGTTAGCTATCAGGGGCATCGATCCCATCGATTCTAATTTGATCTATTTCAATCTGGAGAACCATGTTCCATGTCTCCCTCATCAGATTGCCTTTCTTATTCAGGTAGTCATTAACGAGAAAACCATCCACTGCACTGTCATAGATGAAGGTGCTTCCACATGCATCATGTCAAGTACATGCTGGAAGGCTATTGGTTCCCCTGCACTGAACCAGTCTCCAAACACTTTGGAAGCTCTCGATGGGTGTGATTCATGACCCTTCGGTGTCTTACCTAACCTTTCCATCACCCTGGAAGGAAAGATAGTGCAAGTTAAAGTAGAGATTGTTGACACCAATCTCAATTATAATCTTCTGCTCGGCCAAAGTTGGACTCATGCGATGCATGTCATGGCCTCCTCTATGTTTTGTGTGATTCATTTTCCCCATCAAGGGAAGATTATCACCGTCGATCAGTTGTATTTCTTTGCTTATTCCTCCTCGGATGGCAAAGTTCCATACATCAAGCACTCTGGTGCTCCCTATGAGAGTGTGGGGGTAGGTCTCTTCAAAGATTCTGCCTTAATGGGAATTTTTCCACTCCCACCTCCTCATGTTTCCTCTATCAACATGGTCTCAGTCAAATATGATCCTTGGGTCATACCTACACTAGATCTTGTTGATGCTTGGGGCGAGGTCATGGCACTTAGTCCCACTGAAGTCAATTACGTGTAAATTGTTTTGGCTTAGAACTCTGCATCCTCTGATTCTCATATGTCAAATACCTCTCTCAATATGTACTCTTAATCCCCCTAGCTTGGCACTTTGGAATCATCCGATCCCCTAGCTGAGACCTTCCTTGCTGATGAAGGTATCATGGAAATCATGTCTCTCGAGGAACCACCATGGATCGATACTCATCATCGATCCTCGTTCCTACCTCGCCCAATGGTCATGTCTACCGCTTTTGAAGAGTCCTCTTCTCCATTTCTGCCACCGACTATTACTCATGAAGTATGGTCGGAAGGAAATTTGGGTAATATTACCCAAACGATGCCGATTGACATTTCTATTAAACCCGGTGTCGTTGAACATGTTCATATTGGGGTATCTTGTTCTCCAGATGAGATGAAGACATATACTCATCTATTTCAAGAATTCCATGATGTGTTTGCATGGTCTTATGAAGAAATTCCTGGCATTGATCCTAGCATTATGGTGCATGAAATACCAACATATCCACATGCGAAGCTCATTCGCCAACGGCTTCGCCTGGTGCACCCTAGGAAGGCTGTTGTTATTAAGGGTGAAGTCGAAAAGCTTCTCAAATCTGGGTTCATTTACCCCATCGACCTTATAGACTGGGTGTCCAATATTGTCCCAGTGACTAAAAAATAAGGCACAATCCGCGTTTGCATGGATTATCAAGATCTTAATTGTGTCTGTCTTAAAGACAACTATCTTACTCCCTTCATTGATCAAAACATTGATGAATGTGCCCAGAGTGAGATCTTTTCCTTTATGGATGGTTTTTCTAGTTATAGCCAGATTAATATCACACCGGCCGACGAAGAGAAGACAGCCTTTATCTGCCCATGGGGTACGTTTGCATACAAGAAGCTCCCGTTCAACCTCAAAAATGTTGGAGCCACATTTCAACGGGCAATGTCCTATGTGTTTCATGGTATTCGCAACACTGTCTAGCCTTACTTGGATGACCTTCCTGCCCATTCTCGTAAGCGCCAAGATCACCCAGACCATCTTCGACAGATTTTTCTACACTGTAGACACTATAACATTCGGTTAAATCCACATAAATGTGTTTTGTATGTGGAATCAGGACGACTCCTTGGCTTCATCATTTCCAAGGACGGGATTCGCCTAGATCTGCTAAACTTTGAGGCCTTTGTAAATTTACCCCCTCCATATTCACTGCAACAACTCTAGAGCCTACAAGGAAAGGCCAACTCTCTTCATCATTTTATACCCAACTATACCAGGCTAGCTACAAGATTTACCTAGTTGCTCAAACAAGGAACACCCTTTGCATGGGACGAGGTGGCCCAAAAATCTTTTGATAATCTTAAGGCCGTCCTCATAAATTCTCCTCTATTGCATCCACTAGACTATTATCGAGATTACTTCCTTGAACTAGCGTAGCCCCTAACACCATTGTTATGGTGTTGGTTCAAGATGACGATGAAGGCGGTGAACATGTGATCTACTACCTTAGTCAGAATCTCCTTAACACCGAAACACGTTATGCACATGTTGAGAAGTTGGCTTTGGCTACCGTTCAGGCTGTTCAACATTTTTGGCACTATATTCTTTTACGTACGACTACAATGATTTTTGAATGCAACCCTATGACCTATATCCTAACTCATCAGTTGCTAGGGGACAAGTATTATAAATGGATTGTTATCCTGCAAGAATTAGATTTGGTCTTCACTACGGCCAAATCTAAGAAGTCACTTGTTTTCACTGAATTTATTTGTTCCCTTCCCTCTAAAGATCTCCCTACTAGTGTAGATAAATAGCTTCCAAATGAGACCCTTTTCCTGATAAGCACCCTTGATCCATGGTATGGTGATATCATCGTGTATCTCCAAACCTCCACGTTCCGGTCCGTGTTGACCAAGGATGATCGTCGAAGGATTCAGCATCATTCCCAACCCTACCGTATTATTGGCGATACTTTATACTGTGTTGGAATCGATTCAGTTCTTCGTCGATGCCTCACAATCAAGGAAGCTGAAAGAGCTCTCAATGATTGCTACTCTGGGGCATGTGGTCATCATATGTCTGGTTACGCTACAACTGAGAAAATCCTTTGCACTGGTTATTTCTAGCCATCTATCTTCAAAGACTTCATTCTCGTTATCCGCAAGTGTCACAAATTCCAAATTTACCAATGCAAGACGTGTGCCCAAACCACTCACTTACACCCTATCATTACCATTGGTCCCTTTGCCAAATGGGGCATCAATTATATGACATGTAACCCTCTTTTGACCGGGGGCCATGGCTATATTATTGTCGCTGTGGATTATTTTACCAAATGGGCCGAACTGATTGTTGAGAGATGGAAAAGGTATGTATTTACCATTTATTTCTTTATCTTTTCCTTTGAATCATAACTCCTTTACATTCTAAGATGGTAATATGTTAAAGAATTATGATAGAATTAAGGATATTTGTAATTGATACAAAATAACTAATTATTGTCGTTTTCTATACATAAAGTGAAGGAAATAGAAAATCACTATTCAGGAGGAAAAGACAAAGCAGAAGCAACTGTTGTCCCTTCGACAGGAAGTCGTATCTAGACAAGGAGATCAAGATCGAAGCACACGGTCCAGGAAAAGGAAGAGAAAACGCAGCATTAGCGCAAGAAGACAAAATGATAGACTGGAGATCAAAGATAAAGCAAATCCCTTAGGATCCTTTGATCCTGAGGGATCACTACTTCAAGACTTATCTGTACTCTTGATACTTCTACCTGGCCATTATAGAAAGGAATAATGTTGGTAGCCTAAGGGTGGATATTATTATCAATTGGTAAAACTTGTTGTTGTAATCTCAACTTTTATCATCGACTCTCTTTGAAGAGTGATAGCTGTAACTCTGCCATATATGATTAATATATAACTCAGTTGTTGTTCCATTATCTGATCCTGGAGTAAACGTAGTAGTGCTCCCCTAGTGGCTAAGGGCCTGGCCCTAGTGGATCCACTTGCTTCTTGTATCACTACTTTACAATTACAATTGTATGTGGTTTGATTTCATTTGCATTTCCTTAATTCTCTTTATTCAGTAATCTTTTACTTCTGAACATTTCACTAAATTGCTCTATTATATCGAAATCGTAATTGGATAGCAAGATTATTATTCACAACTTAAAATGTCATGCTATTCATTTTGAATGATATTGCACTGTCTAATTCAGATTCTGCTGTTCATTTCCTGTGGCGATTGCTGTTCATTTAACTACGGTTCACTTACAATTGCGATTGTTGTTCATTTAACTACCATTCAATTATAACTGCAATTGTCATTCCTTTATACCTGTGGTTAATGTCCATTATGCTAGAATAAGATTACTGATTCAATTACTCTATAGTCACTGTGTGTTTACACTTAATTAGGTTTGTTGTTCCTTTATTAGTTGAAGATTGTTGTTCAATTCATTTCGGTTAAGATTGCTGCTCAATTCAGTTTTGTAGATTAAGCTTTGTTGTTCGACCTTTTCAATAGATTTAGTTGATATTCCTTTTCTGCTAATCGAATTGTTATTTCCAGTATTTGCTTTAGTGTGGATAGAAAGATCTACAACTGTAACGAACATTGACTACTGTTGTCTAAGTTCTCAGATTGGAGATCTTGTCTGTGATTGATTTTCATTTACATCAGTTTACAGGGGAAAGAGTTATCATTACTGAATCCACGACTGATGGTTGCTGAATAAATGATTTAGTTACAAAGCATTTAAGTTTGTTGCCATTACAATTAGATTTTGTTTCCAGCATTCATTTACTTTTGCAAGCACTATACTACAAACATTACTCTTGAACAAGTGACCGCCTCAGACTAAGTACACTCTTGAGATAAAAAATTGTGCCTGGATTGATAATTAATGTAGGATAAATAGGGGTTAAAAGACACCTTTTATCACTCAACAGTGATGGCTACATATTCTGCAAATGGTAAGACGACAACCCAATTCCTTTTCAACCATGTTATTTCCAGGTTCAGTGTACCCCAAACCATTGTCACAGACTATGGCTCCCATTTCAGAGATTACATGATGGAAGAGCTGACATCCGCATTAGGCTTGTGTAACGATGGCTCGACCCCATATTACCCTCAGGCCAACGGCCAAGCTGAAGCTATGAACAAGGTTTTGGTCACCATGCTTCAATTTACCGTTGGGATGTAGAAGTCAAATTGGCCTCTCATGCTTTTTTCAGCTCTGTGGGCCTACTGAACTTCAACCCAAGAGGTAACTAGTTTCACACCTTTCTAGCTAGTCTATGGTCTAGAAGCAAGATTTCTAATTGAATGTGAGATTCCTTTGCTCAAGTTAGTTTTTGAACTCCTCTTCAAAACATCACCTCCAGGGGAATGCCTCTTATATTTAGAATGACTGGACAAGACTCGTCATCTTGCTGCCTTGGTCATTGAAGCACAAAAGAAATGGGTCAAATCCCATTTCGATTAGTTGGTCTCCCCTCACACAATCTCTGAGTGTGATTTGGTCCTGCTATACGACCAAGCTAACGATAAGCTAGGGGTATGCAAGTTTGAACCTATGTGGCATGAGCCCTATATTGTAAAACGTGTTTTGCATAAAGGAGCCTATGAGCTTATTGATTATGAAGGAAATCCTCTCGATAAGCCCCGAAACAGGCTTTACCTCAAAAAGTACTATGATTAATTCATCTTGCATGGTTACTTATGTACATTAGTGTGTGATTCAATTTTGTATAGCATGGTTTTGTGTGATAGTTTTCAAACAAATTTCCTGTTTACTATGCTTTTCTTGCTTTGCAGATGTCTGCAACTCCTCACGTTGGTTTCACCTATGGTGCTTGCCAAAGTACCCGGAACCTATCATCCATGGCACGGGCTATTTGTAACCCTAATGGTGATTGGATTGACCTTCAAGGTATCTGCCTGGGTCGCACAACCAACAACATTGCTGAATACAATGCGGTCAAAGAACTGTTGTTAGAAGCCATCGCTCTGGGCATCAGAGAATTGGTTGTCAACCTGGATTCACAGCTTGTCGTCCTTCAACTCAACGAGCAATATTCTGTCAAGAACCCTCAAATATTACGAATGTATCTCCATACCCATCTATTGGAAAGACATTTTGATTATATTACATATCATCATATTCCTAGGTGCATGAATACATTGACAGATGCATTAGCTAATTAAGTGTTGGATAGACATTTACAAAACATGTAAAAGATAAGACAAATCACTTGTACCATAATATACAGGAAGATATATATATATATGTGTGTGTGTGTGTGTGTGTGTGTGAGAATGTTTGATACATCAGAACCAAAAAAATAATGTGTGTCTATAATAACATCGGTGGCTCGTAGGCCTCGTACATCCGTGGCACATAGGCCTAAAAAAAAATGTAAGTACTGGACCTAGGAACTACTCAGCATGGTAGTCATGATAGCATGAGACAGCTCATGCAACACGACTCAGTAGTCGACGGATCTGATCTAAGACTCCCAATGTGTGCCTTTGGTACTGTCAAGACATGTCTCCTATCCGAGCATACTCTGGGATACCATGAGTCAACACCTTGAGGTTCCTTGTGATCTCCTCCTCGTTAACGCTCCCTTCCTGATAAGGGGTGACAACATCAATAGGATGGGGGACTTGTTTGGATATTGGGGACATCTCGGTTGGTCGCTCTAGTCCAACATCTACATAGACAAGAGAAATGTTATAAGCATGCATATACCAAAAACAATTAAAAAACATGAAAATCAAAAATTTTATTTTTTTACCTTTGTCATTGAAGTCCTTTCAATCTGGTGAGGGCATATCTGAGTCTCCACGAAAATCAGTGTTGCTATACAGCCAGTCGTCCATAATAATCTTTTATCATCATAGCCATGAGAAGAATGTCAGTTAGTATGACATATGCTAACCCCCAATGATCTTGGGCATCAAATGACTCTAGCGAGCCATCCGTGGATCACCTAGTACAAGAGGATCAACCTCAGTGAACTAAGACTAGAACAGTGGTACTTGTTCCAAGAAAAAGTTCACAAGTATTGATCCAAAGGAAAATTTCTTCAGATTCCCTGCCTTGGCCTTGGACAACTGGCGCTTGATGTTCATTTTCATGGCCTCTGCCTAGTTGAAGATCATAGGAGCTGTGCAGTCAATAGCATAAAGGAACTTCGACTTGTTAGTCTCATGTTCTGCCTGGGACCCTGCCACTCTGTTGATAGTCAATAGAAGCACCCTCAGTGTCAAATCCCATACACTAGAAATCTCTATCTTCCCACTCTTGGATTTCAAGGCCTCAGGACAATGTTCCTAGTGGGCTCCAGTATTGTAGCAATAATGCTACAACTCCTGGAGCTTCCTTCTTTAATTTTATCAACCTGGCAGTTCGTAACAAACTTGGAAGCGACGGTGCTATATGCACAAGTACTAGCTCTTGCCGCAGCTGTCACTTGGTCAGCTGGCACAAGTCCGCTAGGGGCTCAAGCCAACTTCTATGAGCTCTTAGAAGAAGATTTTTAACTGATGGACAAAAGCTAACTCAAAGGAAGCTAATCTACTTGCAGAAAGGAACTGAAAGCCAACAAGAAAGCGCAAACCCTAGCAAACCCTAATTCTACTAGCTAGTCCTACTGATGCAAAGATGGGAATGCAAACGACTGAAAGAGATGCCATTACTTCTATGAAGGTAAGATGCATATGTTTGGACTACTTCTACCTGAAGAAAACATCTTTTTGTATTTTTGAGTAAGTTATTTATAATTATCATGCATGTGCTTTTAACTGGCTTCTTACTGTGCAGAGGCGGATCGTGGAGGAGAAATGCTTGGAAGAGGTCAGGAAGGTTCAGAGAGGGTATAAGGAGTCCCTAACATCCTTCCAGTGAGTTTCACAAAGTTTGGTTGCCAAGAGACCGCGTTTATGAGCTTCTACAGGAAGCCTGTAGGGGTTCTACAGGATGTTTCAGAATTTCTACAGGATGTTCTATGATTGAAGATTGGATGATGGGTGAGTGGAAGAGGCTGCATGGATGGATAGGGAGGTAGGAGAGGGATTTGTAATGACTTCGTGACAGAGAGATGAGATGATGAGGGGGGTGTGAAAAGCTAGTTTGTCTGAAAGAGGGCAGAGGGAATGGAAGGCCAAAAAGGTAGGATGATGTGGGCAGCAAAGTAGTTGTGAGACGAGGGGTCTAATTTGGAGATGAGTAGTTGGCCTGGATGAATCTTAGAAGGACAAGAGAATGCTGGAGATGCACTGCACAATATAAACTGAGCCAAATCATCCACGTCTTGCACATAATCAAAATATTACTAATCTATCCTAACTATTTAATGAAACCAATGAACAGCAACGTTATTTCTACAGAGAATCATACATGGTAATGAAGCAAAGAAACATTCCATGAGGTCTGAGCGCATGGATAACTTCTACAAATGAAAATATTACACCAAAGATTGCATGAGTACGCAAACTAATGTTTTTTTGTGGGTAGCACTGTCTGCAATTCCAGCCCCTAGAAAGAGGTGAAAATGAGAGTGCAGGCAACCCTTTTCTGGAACTTTTATCAATTCTAATCTTTTTACTCTATTCTAAACATCTGGAGCAACTCTATCTTCTAACAATGACCTACTTAACCATACCACGAAATCTAACTCAACAAACTGCGTTTCAAATGCATGTAAAGAAAACCATAATGCTGAAAGAAAAGATATCAATACAAAAGAAGGAGGCCTTAGGCTCTCAGGTTGGGCCCAACCCCGAGAGCTATGGCTCCTTTAAAAACTCAGAACTGAGATCAAATCTGACTGCTTCCCATTAAAAAATAATAACCATAAGTCAAAAGGTCTGCCAATGATGGCTACAAAAGAGCAAAAACAGAGCTGGCAGCTCGTAGTGCAGAATGTGCAACAGTTTTCCAAAAGTCCTTTTCGAAGGCTAAAGCCTTATCATTTATACATCACGAGGCCCCAAGCTGGCCTCCTAAATCTACGGGACTCGGCTGACCAAACTGGGAGTGAACAGCTGCTTCCTCAAAATCCGTTTGGCTGCCTTCTAGATCCTGTTGTGGTGACTGTTGGAGCTCGGAGTTGGGGGTGAAGATCCCGAGGAAGGCCATTTAATGCCGTGGACAACCTTCCTACGAATCCTCAACCCCATCTTGGCTGTCTCCTAGCCCTTATCTGCTTGGTTTTGCTCCAACATGTGTCAAAAAAACCTGAAATGAGCACGTGTTAGCCACCTAGGAATAGTGACTGCCCTTATTCGTACAAATGACATAAACACACTAAAAAATGATGCATAAGTTATGAAAAATGAAGGGTTGAGCAAGGGTATTTAGGCAAAATGAGCCCAAAATGTTACCAAATTTGGGGCTCATCATCACCCCCCAGCTAAAATGATTGCTCATCCCTGAGCAACTAATCCAGCTCCTCGTCCTTCATTGCTTTCACCGCCACCCTCACATCCCAGGCTTCTGAAGTAGTATCCTCCTCACTGGCATGGAACCCAGCCTTCCTTTCCACCTCTTCCCACTGCTTATGCTCTTCTTTTTCTGTGCTGCCTTCCATCAATCCTAAAAGCAAAGGTGGGCTTAGCTTGAGGCCAATCCAGCTGGCTTGGAGGTTCTGTATGGACTTCTTGTAGAGGGGCACCCGTGCTAGAGCTTCCCTCATTCGAGTTGGAGTGTGATATTCTCTGATTTTGAGGCTGTGGGACAATGTGTTCCATCGGCGGGTGCAAGCATGAACACAGTTGTCCCCTAATAGTCGCTCCATATCCTCGAAATGTGCTATAGCCTGAGCCTGCTGATCCATGTATTTCAATAAAGTTTGAGGGTTGGTGGCTAAGTGTTGGTGGGCCGATATCAATGCAGTGGGATCCCCTGGCTCTGCTCTAATCAGCAGTGGCTCATGTAATTCTCGGTTCATGGCCTCTTTGACCTCTGCTGCTCTCTTTTCTTCATGGTTCAACCATGAGGCAAATGCCATCAACTGCATATCTCCTACAACTGTGTTGGGATCCCATGAAGTCACATTAGGAAGGGCTAAATTATGGAGATAGAACTCCGATAGTTTGGCCTTGTCCTCTGATGAACTGCTATTGCATAACTCTGTGAACTGTTGGGGGTCTTGGATTTGGGAGATACCCCTCTGCGCCAATGCATTAATTTGAAATTGCAGCCATTGGTCCCGTAGGTATAGGCCATAAGATTTGGCCGGTTGTCTACATTGTAGAGCATCCATGGCCCAACTGGCCATGCAGGCCAGTTGTGCCTCTTTTTGCTGCAACTGCTATTTGAGAGCTTGTATCTCGATTTGTGCTTGCAGTTCTCTTCCCTGTAGATGCGAGGTTAGCTCCCCAAGACCAACTTGTAGTCCTTCTTTGCCTTGAGGTTCTGCTGTAGTGTCCCCTGATGATGTGCCCTTTTCTTTCTTCAGTTCCTGTAGCTGTAGTTTAAGTTTCTCGTTCTCTTCCTGTAGGAATACCCACTGGCAGTTTGCCACGTGTTTTTCCATAGCTAACTCTCTTCGTGCCTCCTTGAGTTGTTCCTCCAAGGGGCCTATATCTGCCACTCCTTTTGATTTAGCTATCTTCATCCATGTGTGGGTTCTCACTCTCTCTTCCTCCAACGCAAAGAAAAGCGGCACTATGAATTTCTGTGGAATAATTTTCCTAGCCTCCAAAAAGTTATAATACGAGCTCAAGCTTGGCTGGGGACTAGGTTCCAGAATATGCTCTTTCTCTTCCTCCCTCGGTGGCTCTACTCTGTCTTCCTGAAGTGGTGATGTGGCTGCCTCTCCCTCCATTCTCTCTGTCTCCTTGAGCCGGGCCAATGTTTCCTGTAGAACGGCCTCAGCATCCTGTAGCGGGGTTTTTGAGGCCAACCTGTCCATTCTCTCCTTCCAAGCAGTTGTCTTCGGGCTTCCCCACTCATAAGTGACTGATATTTTTGAGGGGGACCTCTCCCTTGGCGAGGTAGGGGCGTCTTCTATAGTAATTGGGTTGCTGGATGGAGGTTGGGGCCTACCTGTTTTGATCCTCACACTTCTCCTTGCTTTGAAATACAGAGGGATCTCCCTCTTTTGTTTTTCCCTCGGCTTGGGAGGGGTACTAAGGGTGGCCAGCACGGCTGCTGCCTCCCTTGCAAGGATTTCGGCTGTCTTCTCCTTTGGTTTTCCTTTCTCAGGACTTCCTGTAGAAGGCCCTGTAGCGGCTGATTTCTGGCTTCCTGTAGAAGTCGTTTTTGACTTTCCTGTAGAAACAGGTGGCACCATTTTAGCCTGTTTGGCTGAGGGTGCTTTGCCTTTTGACTTTGCTGAGGCTGCTTTCGAGGTGCCTTTACTGACGTGGACTTGTTCAGTCCTTTCCACCCTACTCTGTAACCTTTTCTCCCTGGGTGTCAATGTGGATTTGTCATCCCCTTTTTCGGCAACCTGGTGTTCCTCTTGTTTCCCCTTTTGTTCTTTCTTCGGTGCTTTGGCCGCGGTTTCTTGGCCTTTCCCTTTCTTCTCTGTGTGTATTGGCTCCTTCTCCTCGCTGCTGGAGGAAGTGAGCTCCTCGGTCAACATTTTGATGTCGCCATCCTTAGTCAAATTTCTGAAGGCTTCCCACGAGAGAGGGACGGTGTATGTGTGGAGTGCATCCTCCATGAGGAGCTTAATGAGCCCATGATGGGCTACCTGGTCTGGCGTGCCCTCTCGTAATTTGGTGGCACATTCAGTCATGGACTGAAGGAGGAAGTAAGGAATACTTAGCTTGTTTTCTGAAGGTAGGTCCATTTGGTGCCTCAGTTCTGTGAGCAGCCAGAAATGGTACCCATATACGATGCTAAATCGTCCTTCGCACGTGATATATTTCATAATTTGGAGGCTGACCTCACTCCAAAGCGGCTGTAGGCTAGCTTTGCGAACCCCGTTCTTATCCTCTGAGAATTGCTCCTCCGGTAGAAAGAACTCCTTTTTAGCCTTCTAGCCTAGTTTCCTCTCCTCCTTATCCCATGGTACCCCCATTGGGAGATCAGTGACTCTGCTGATGAACTGTGGGGTGAGTCTGAGATTCAAACCCCTGAAATTGACAACGGCCAGCGTTTTTGATTTTGGCTTCAAAGCTCGCAGGAATTCCTCTGCCACCTCATCATCATAACCTTGAAGCTTGTCGCAGAATGACATCCATCGTGCACGAGAAAACAGTTCTACCACCTCAGGGTTTTCCCGTAGCTTCTTTGAGTTTGTCGGTTCCTTCCTAATGAATCCACCCGGCATGGTGAAAGCTTGCTGTGTTAGCCAGAGGTGGCTGGTGCGTATCAAAAGATGGGCCTTTCGGATTTCTTGAGACAGAGCGTAGAATTACGCCTCTGTCAAGCACACAGTTCGTGAATTCTCGGCTATCTACAGGTGAGCCTTGACAGGGGCTCAATTACGAACCACATCCTGTAGAAAACCCCGCATATACTACGATGACAATTCTCATGCAAAAGGAAGACGACGCTTGCAATTCTATGCTCAGACTGTAGTTTTACATTTTTAGGACGTCGACTTCGCCACCCTTCAAACCAATTGCATGGGAGGAACGGGTTCAGGCTTACCTCTCCCAATTCGCCACCTTTGACGTGAATATATTGATTTCCTCCGTAGCGGTGAGCTTCCTGTAGCGCAGCTTCCTGTAGAAGTCACGCACAGGTTCTGGAGATTGCGTCAGTGGTTCTGCGTCTTCTGTGCAACCACCAGACGTTTGAACAAGCCAAGGACTCAGAGTAACAAGCTTCACAGAATTCCGGACGCTTACTCGACTGCAAAGCGGTTGATGATGAATGAGTGGAGTGACGATCTAGCCGGTGGATTTGAATCCCTGCGGAACTCGTGGCGCGGGGGTGAGCTGTCCCTGCCGGACCGTTGGACGACGTCACCTATTCATTTCACTGCAAGTCTGCCTGACCGCCGCATCATTCCCTGCATATCTACCGCCGCCATTTCTGTTAGATCGCCGCGCTTCCCACGTGTCCATTTCCTGTTTTGCTTGACACAACCAACACTTTCCAAATTTGACGAGACCATCAGACTGGTCGTGGTGGCCAGTTGAATGGCTACCCGACTGGCTCAACCCATTCATTTCCATACTCGCAAACACTTTAGAGTATTGTTCATGTAATTTGACGAAGGAAGGGTGAGGCACTTACCTGTGCGGCCGCGACGTTATTTTCAGGTTTCAGGACGAGGATGACAGATCCGCTTGCTGCTGCTTTATGCACAGGCACGGGGGTTCCTCCTTGCAGACTGCTGCTGGTTACGAAACTTATTACCTGGCTGTAGATGGTGCATGTGCCCGCTCTATGTGTTGCAGGTGCCTTGATGGTGTACGCTCTAGCTGGATGAACTGCTACGGGATTCCTGTAGGATATCCTGTAGCAGTTCCTCCTCCTTAGGTGCATGCCGAAACGGTGGAGACGGTGGCATCACGGTCACAGTCTTAGGGTCCTCGGATGGCTTTGATAAGTAGCGCATGGGGCCTCTGCATCCTTTATTCCATTTGAGAATTGCTTCCTCTGAGAATTCAACGTTCTGATTTGGCTGTGCAGGTATTTCCATTGCATGGCAACAGGGGTGGTAGAAGGAGGCGACAGCAGTGGGTGATGGAGAAAAACATTAGCTTGCATGCCTCTGTGTCGGACCTCGGGCTTCAGATCTTCCCACATAGTTGGTCCTGGGCTGTCCAAAGATTCTACAGGAAGTTTCCTGTAGAAAGTCCTGTAGCTTCCTATAGAAGGCTAAACTGTGATCAAATCATGCCCAGACCTTGGAAGAGATGAGTGTTTCTGGAGGGAGTGCTGGTGAGGTCACCTGGCAGCATAGTAGTGACCCTTGTCCTTGAGTTGAGGGACCTCCTTTCCTGCATGGAATACCTGCAATTTGCATGAATTGTCAAATCTTGAACCTGTTTTCCCTGTTTCTTTGTTTGTTTGTTTTGTTTTTTTTCTTTTTTTTTTGAAAGACAGCAGGGGTGCCTCCATGAGGTTTTCACCCTTACCATCTGCCTTGAGCGCCTCAGAGAGGTTTTCACCCAACGGTCTTTTTCAAACATTTTCAGAAGACAGCAGGGACGCCTCAATGAGGTTTTCACCCCTACCATCTGCCTTGGGAGCCTCAGAAAGGTTTTCACCCAAGGATCTTTATTTTTTTCTTTTTTTCTTTTTTTTTTTTGAGATCTTCAGGGTATGCCCAAAACAGAGGCAGAACCCTTCTCTATGACCAGCACTGATTTTTCCACGGTTTTGATGAATTCTTGCCTTGAAAGAGGTTTTCTGTAGATCTTTAGTCGATGCCCATTGACAAGCATGGGGATGGCCTCCTCATCAATGGTCCGAATAAGAACAGACCCATTGTCATTACATTTTTCCACTACATATGGTCCCAGCCATCTGGTTCTCAGCTTCCCCTTGAAATCCTTATGCCTGGAATCATACAACAGCACCCAATCTCCTGGCTAAAATTGCTTGTCATTGAGGTGTTGGTCATGCCACACCTTCCTCTGAAGTTGAACCACTTCTGAGTGGAGAAGGGCCTGCATTCGGTGCTCGTCCAATCCATTCAGCTGCAATAACCTTTCTTGTTGGGCATGGCTGAGATCCAGGTCCAGCTGAGCTGCCATCCTCAAGGTGTTGTACTCGAACTCAATTGACAGCAAAGCTCTCTTCCCATAGACCAGCTCATAAGGTGTGAAGCCGGTTGTGGTCTTCCAAGTGGTGTTGTAAGCCCACGTGGCCTCAACCAGGCGATCTGCCCAATCTTTTCTACTGCTGCTCACCACCTTAGTCAAGATCCCTTCCAATGCTCTATTGGTGACTTCCACCTGCCCATTTTCTTGAGGATGATAGGGGGTGGAAGTCCTATGCTTGATTTTTTGATGAGCGAGTAGGTCTTCAATTAAGTTGGAGGTGAACTGGCTTCCTTGATCGGTGACTAGCTCTCTTGGGTAGCCAAATTTGTAGAAGATGTTTTCTCTTAAGAACTCGGCCACCTTTTCTTCTGTCGCTACTTTGATTGCCTTGGTTTCTGCCCACTTTGTCAGGTAGTCTGTGCACACAATGATGTAAGACCTTTGCCTCAAAGGGGGATTGATTGGACCCACAAAATCCATACCCCACTTCTCAAATGGCTCAAGAGTCACTTGAGGTTGGAGAGGCATTTCGTCGCTTGGAGACGGTTTCCCCATCCTTTGGCATCGGTCACATTGGCTGATATACCTTCTGACATCTTGATGAAGCGTGGGCCAATAGTAGCTTGCCTGTAGTATTTTGAAGGCAGTCCTTTTGGCTGCAAAATTTCCTCCACAAGGCCCGTCATGATAGGTTAGGAGGATATCAAAGACTTCCTCCTCCCTTACACAATGCCTTAAGATCTGATCGGGGCCAAGCTTGAACAGGTTGCCCCCGATCCAAGTGAATGAGGCACTCTTCCTCACGATCCTGCTCTTCTCCCTTGAGGATAGGTGCGGAGGGAACTGTACTGAGACAAGGTAGTTTGCTATATCAGCAAACCATGGAGAGAGTACTGAAATAGCAAACAGATGTTCATCTGGCATCTGGTTATCCACTGTTCTATCCTCACCTGCAGGTAAATCCAATCTAGACAAAAAGTCAGCAACAACATTTTCTTTACCCGGTTTGTCAACGATAGTCAAATCAAACTGCTGCAACAAAAGTAACCATCTAATAATACGAGCATTCACATCTGGTTTATTCATTAGATATCTAATTGCAACATGATCAGTATGTACAAATGTTTGATAGCCAGTGATATAATGTCGGAACTTGTTCAGTGCATGGACCACGGCCAGAAATTCTTTCTCAGTTATAGTGTAATTCAGTTCTGCCTTGGATAAGTTTTTGCTGACAAAGTATATGGCGTATGGAAGTTTCTGTTCAACTTGTCCTAAGGCTGCCCCTATGGCTTTGTTCGAGGCATCAGTGTGGATATGGAAAGGTAGGGCCTAGTTTGGACCTCTCAAGATTGGGGCAGACACCAACTTGTCCTTTAATTCATTCAGAGCCTTCTGACAATCGTCAGTCCATTTAAACTCAACATCTTTTGCCAAGAGGCTAAACAATGGCGAGGCTAGCTTGCTGAAGTCTTTAATGAATCTCCTATAATACCCTGCTAAACCTAAGAAACTTCAAACATCTCTTACCTTCTGAGGAGGTGGAACCTTCTTGATGAGAGCAATTTTATTAGGGTCCACCTGTAATCCTTGGCGAGAAATGGTATGGCCTAGCACGGTCCCTTTAGTCATCAAGAATTCACACTTTTCAGGACTAACGGACAGGTTCATCTCAATGCACTTGGTTAAGACTTTTCCTAGATTGGACAATGCTTCCTGGAAGTTGGACCCATAAGAAGTGAAGTCATCCATATAGATTTCCATCGAATCATGGACCAGCTCAGAAAAGATGCTCAAAACGGCTCTCTGGAAGGTGGCAGGAGCATTGCATAGTCCAAAGGGAAGAACTCGGTAAGAAAAGGTACCCCAAGGACAAGTGAAGGTGGTCTTATCTTGGTCTTCTGGGCTGATTTGGATCTAGTTATACCCGCTAAACCCATCTAGGAAAGAGAAAAACTTCTTTCCTGCCAGTCCATCCAACACTTGATCTATGAAGGGTAGAGGAAAGTGGTCTTTCTTGGTGGCTTTGTTCAGTTCTCGGTAGTCCACACAGATACTCCACTTCCCGTTTTTCTTGGGAACCGCCACCAGAGGGGACACCCATTCGCTATCCGAGATGGGGTAAATGAATCCGACATCCAACAGTTTTTGCAATTCTTCCTTGACGATGTCCTTAAGGGCTGGATTCATTCTCCTTTGGGGTTGCCTAACAGGTTTACAATCTTCTTTGATGTAGATGTGATGGGTACAGACCGAAGGATGGACTCCTTTCATCTCCTTATAGCTCCAAGCAAAGCATCTAGATGACTGGCCAACAGACTACACAACTCCTTTTCCTGGGAAGGAGATAGGGAGGAGCTAATCTTTAACGTTCTCTCGGGGCCAAACTCCACATTCTTGACTCTGGGAGCAACTGGGTTGGTCACACAAAGGTCCACTAAGGTGCTGGCTTGGGCATCCTCCACCAATTCCTCTAAGGACAATGCACTGGGGGGTGGATTCTGAATCAAGGTCTCAATCAAATCATCCTCGGTTGGGGGGCCTCCCCTAGTGGTGTCTAGGGTGCACAAGGGTGCTGAGTACACCTCATCCTCTTCTCCTTCCTCCAACCAAAGTGATAAGTCATGCTCTAATAAGGGTTGGGCAGGAGGGTACAAGACTAGCTGCTTGGACATAGGACCATTTTTGATGGTCATGTTTCCTGTACGGCAGCTTATATAAGCATCTGCAGTGGCTAACCAAGGCCTTCCCAAAATAAGGGGTTATCCAATAAGCTTTGCCTTTGGTTGCAGAACCCAGAAATCTGCAGGCTACTCCCAAGAGTCAACAGAGACCAAGACATCCTCTACAATCCCTTTGGGAGTCACGGTGGAGCGATCTGCTAGTTGCAGGACTGTCGAGGTCTTTCTCAAGGAACCCTGAAGGTTGAGTTTGAGCATGGTATCCCTGGTCATCACATTAATGGCAGCCCCCAAATCAATCAATGTGTGTGGTATGATGGTGCCATTGATGTGGACATCAACTACAGGAATCCCAGGATCCAAATACTTTGGGTAGATGACTTGCCCCAACATAAGATCAGACAGTTGTCCTATGACATTGATGGTCGAAGCATCTCTTTTTCGCCTGCCTGGGTGTCTGAAACACTTTTCCTTAACCAGTTTGTTGTATATCGGTACATCTTTGCTGGCTTGGAGAAGTGGTATTCTCACACACAACTGTTTGAGTTCTCCCAGAAGCTCATCCTCCTCTGGGTTGGGTTGTGTGGTGGTCGTTAGTCTCTCAGGAAAGGGTGGAATGGCTTTTGGTTCACTTTCTTGTTTATCTTCCTCGTCCTCTGGGGGAGGAGGTTGGCGATCTGGAAGAGTCTTTCCAGATCGCAGGTTGATCTCCTGGATCTCCACAGCATAGGTAGGGCATGATGTTTCCCCAGTATATACCTGCTGGGCCTATCGGTTGTTGGGGTTCGGGTTCGGTTGAGCAGGCATTTGGGGTTGCCTTGGAGGAGCAGGAGGTAATGGTTGTGGTTGAGCTGGTGGTGGAGGCAAAATGGCAGGAGAAGTATTGTACTGGGGCCTCCACCCCGATTGAGGTGCATTCCACTGAGGCTGTGGATGGGCATGTGAGTGAAACGAATGAGTAGTGGGCTGAGTATGGTACTGAGGTGGGTAAGACCATGGAGGAGGTACAGACCAGGAAGGATGAGCAGCGGGACCCCAAGAAGGCATAGGCGCAGATTGGTTGGGGCTATAATAAGCTTGAGGTGTCCCTTGCATCCCCTGTTGGTAAGGTCTAGGTCCATGTGGCCTCCTTTGGTTGAGGAAATAGAGAGGTTCAGTGGGTGCTTTTGTCCCTTGATACATGGCTTTAAGCTCAGGTAAGGTTGGACATTGGTTTGTGGGGTGGTCCTCCTCACAAACAAAACATACCTCAACCGAATGTAATGGGCACTCGTTCTTAGGGTGTTTCCTTGTACACCTAGGGCAGAAGATAGCCAAAGCCCTCTCAGCTTCCTCTTTCTTCTGTTGGATTAGGAATGTATCAAGTTACATGGCAATGGTCTGTCTCACCTCACTCTTGAGGTCCTCTAATTGATTTGCAAACTCAAGTTTGGAGAAAGGTGTACCAGCTAAGAGGGGGTTTCCTCTACCTCTTTTCCAGGCTGCCCTAGAGTGGTTTCTAAACACAGTCTTTATATCCTCATAAGGTAGTTGGTAAATATCTCCTCCAGCTAGCATGTGAAGGGTATCTAACAGGTCTTCAGGGACTCCTCGGAGCAGGACCAACTTGAGAGATTCAAGGTCAAGTGTGCACCTGGCCCGTTTATAGCTAAGTTGGAACCTTTCCTCGTAATCTTCTAAGGACTCATCATTCCCCATGGTCATCCAAAAGATTTCTCCCTTGGCTTCCTTGGACCTACAATAGTCCCGGTATTTGGTATTGAAAGCTTGCTGCATCTGGGCCCAAGTGGTGATACTGTTCCCAGGTAAGCCCATGAACCAGCGCAATGCTGCATCCTTAAGGGTAGAGGGGAAGAGTTTCCGTTTTTGCTCATCTTCGGTATAGTCATAGGTTCGACAAAGGACGGAAAACTCAAACAGGAAGGTATCAGGGTCTTCAGTAGTCAATCAATGGAAGTGAGGTAAAGCGGAGGGGCTGATGTTCTTCATTTTCATGTCTCCATTGGTCTCTCGGATGGGGAAGGCACCTTCAATTCTCTCGTCTTCTCCCCTATTGTTAGCCATAGCTTCAGATGGAGTGTTCTCTAACTCTTCTTCTGCTATAGGATCTTTGTATATCTCAGGAGGTTTGCCTATAGGTTCTTCTGGATCACTGTCACCAAAGAAGAGAGAAGGGTGACTCAGTGATGTGGTGGGGGTGTTGGGTAAGAATTTTCCTGTTTTATCTCGATTTCTACGAGGCATGAAATGGAAAGACTTTTGATTGCTTTTGTTTTTTTTCTGGTACCTGCAAAACTAAAACAGATTGAACTGCAACTAACTATCTTGCTGAAATGGAAATGCGGAATTGAAATGAAAGCATAAAAGAACTAATCTATTTTGCTCAAATGAAATTGCAGGAATGAAATGCTAGGCTACGCTTGCAGAATTGAAATGCTAATCTACGCTTGCAAAATGAAATTGCAGAATTGAAATGTTAATCTATGAAAGCAGGAAATGTCTATGCTACTTTTGCAGAATGGAAATGAAATAAACTACTTAGCAGAAGGTGAGAGTAGGAAAATAGAAGAAAAGAAACAATCACTAATACTCTGACGCTTCCCCGGCAATGACGCCAAAAATATGGTGGGGGCTCTCAGGTTGGGCCCAACCCCGAGAGCTATGGCTCCTTTAAAAACTCAGAACTGAGATCAAATCTAACTGCTTCCCATTAAAAAATAATAATCATAAGTCAAAAGGTCTGCCAATGATGGCTACAAAAGAGCAAAAACAGAGCTGGCAGCTCGTAGTGCAGAATGTGCAACAGTTTTTCAAAAGTCCTTTTTGAAGGCTAAAGCCTTATCATTTATACATCACGAGGCCCCAAGCTGGCCTCCTAAATCTACGGGACTCAGATGACCAAACTGGGAGTGAACAGCTGCTTCCTCAAAATCCGTTTGGCTGCCTTCTAGATCCTGTTGTGGTGACTGTTGGAGCTCGGAGTTGGGGGTGAAGATCCCGAGGAAGGCCATTTAATGCCGTGGACAACCTTCCTATGAATCCTCAACCCCATATTGGCTGTCTCCTAGCCCTTATCTGCTTGGTTTTGCTCCAACATGTGTCAAAAAAACCTGAAATGAGCACGTGTTAGCCACCTAGGAATAGTGACTGCCCTTATTCGTACAAATGACATAAACATACTAAAAAATGATGCATAAGTTATGAAAAATGAAGGGTTGAGCAAGGGTAGTTAGGCCAAATGAGCCCAAAATGTTACCAAATTTGGGGCTCATCAGTTCCGCAAGCAGGGAAGATAGGCTTGCCCTGACTGGGCATGACCTATACAGGTTCACTGGCTCACCTCTATGAGACAGTCTAGTAAGGAAGTAGATATATGAAGTTTTCAACTCCAGCTCCTGGTCCCCAATGACAAAAATCTCGCAATTGATGTCCCAAAGGCTTATCAAGTATCAAAGAAGCTTGAGTTGGGCCAGCATCCCTGGTGTAAGGAAAAATTTGAGGAGCCCACAAGCCCTCAAAGCCTCCAGTCAATTTGGATCATTCAATGCCTAGGTGTCAACATCTTCATGTTCTCTTTCCTTCCAATCCACCATTTTCAGCAATTCCTCTCTTACAAAAGCCATTTATTTGAGTCAATCATCAATTTTGACACATAAAAGTCAAGTTTTAACAGCCAGTTCTTGAGAAAAATGGTTTTTCTCTATCCACAGTGCCAAAATGCCTATTTTAGAAATAGTCGCACTGATCAACGTGGATGGTTATGCAAATAACACTCTGTCAGTGCGATCTCATGCCCGAAAATCACACCGACCGAGGGCAAATTTTTTTCTCAAAAATCTCCCTCAAAATCCTAAAAAATGGCTAAAAACATAAATGAATAGCATGAAAATTGGGCTCAGGGGTTCGGCTGTTACCTGGAACTGACGGCTCATCAATTGACCTCCCGGATCTCCCATAATCTGCTCTAGAAAAACTAGGGAAAAAATGGGTAAAAAGTCTTCACTGCAAAGGTAAAATGGTAAATGGTAAAAATATATTTACTTGTCCCCTTTTTATTCATTTTTCATGAAAATATTAGGTTTTGTAAATATTTTTGACCTATTTTGCGTCAAGGACTTGATAATACACTTTTCCCTACTTGTGCAACGACAGGTGATGGATGTTCGACGATGATGATGAGTCACATTTTAGTCCTTTCTCAACTCGTTAAACTAATATGAAAATATTTTCGAGTATTTTTTCGCTTTTTGACTCATTAAAGAGAATAAAAATGGGGGGTCTGCTTTCAACTCTTTTTCGACCCTTTAAAAGTGAAAAGATGGGCGAGCCCTTGTCATTTTGAACTCGTTAATGGATGTGAAACATCATGCACCCAATATAAGTTTACCCCTTTTTCGGGCTGGGAGGCACTATTTATGAAAAGGGTACTCCTTGGCTGAAATGGTCAAGTGGTTCTCTCAAGTATTGTTTTCTACCTTTTCAAGATCGAGAGAGACAAACGTACGAAAAGGGACCATGTGGAGTTTTCTTTTACATGTCTTTTTCAAACTCTCTAAACATGCAAAAGATACCGAGTTACACCTCTTTCGGACTCTTTAAACTATCAAATGACATCGGATTCATTGCCATGATGAACAGGAGATTCTTCTTCCTAGGGATCATTAAACTTACTAGGTCAGATTCATCCAAAGGATGAACTTACAGTGCAAGCATATGCTATCCCCTTCAAGCTTTCGATTAAAAAATAATTGGGGTACTCACCAGAAATGGTGGGGGAAAATTTGGAAATCTATCAGTCTTGTCGGCAGCTTACTCTTGAACATGACACTCTTTGCTTCGTGTCGTGTTGGGACATCCTCCTTTGCATCGTTGACCTTCCTAGGTTTGGGCCATTCATTTTTTCCTTCCATTTGATCTCTACCACATCATTATTACCACCGATCCCATGGATCCAAAAGTTGCCAAACTTCTAGTTGTGTCGCTGATATGTTCAAGATTTGTCCTTCTGCAGTTACACTTACCTTTGTTTCTCTGTATCATCCAAAATCATTTTGCATCTTCTCATCTCACATCGATGATGTGGGATTTGTTATGGCCCTCCTTCGACACGGTCGCTTTTAGTCGACTTCAACTCATTATCTGGGAAGTTGACTGAGAGACTCCCTTCCAGTACCTTAGAGCTTGCATGCCTCAATGGCAAGTTCTTCGCACTCAATGGCAAGTTCACATCATTGGCTTTCGATAGAGTGTTTCACAGGTGTTTGACTCCAGTTCCTGTATTCACATTCCATTAATTGTGCTGATAGTACCTTGAGGTCCATTTTCATTATTGGTGGTTGCTCTCGTGCTTGTTAATAGTTTACATCATTAACTGGTAATCAAGTGACTTTCTAGCATGTTTGACGTCAACACATCTATTCGCATGCTAGGATCTATACTTTGATTGGGTCGTGCTGGAGTGCAAGACGCTGGACTTACATAAGTCAAAGTTGCAAAGTGATGTGACATGGTTATGATGATATGCATGTCTCTTTTAGATGGCTGGTTGCGACCAGACCATGGGTTATCATATGTGATCCTTCTCATTATTGGATGGCTGTGACCATACCTCGATTTCATTATGATCATCTTTGACGGATGGTTGCGCCCATACCTAGATCCATTTACATGATCATTCTACTTGCATGTTTAGATATGTTCTTGCTTAGTTTCCATAGTTATCTTGCATGATCTCTTGTCTATAAACTTCTACTCATCATTTTTCTGGTTTTTAGGTCAGATTAGGTCAAAATGGCTAGATATTTGGTTTTCCTAGTCTTTGTGGATTAGTTTTGGAAAATAGTGTGCAGAACACCTGTGATACCTCCCTACCTACCCTTCCTCCATCATACAACTTGCTCCAACCCCTAATCCAAGATTCCTTCCCTTCATTTGCCACATTTTCCCACTTTGCCCTAATTTCTACATTCTTGAGCAATATTGCTCCCTCCATCCTTGAACAAATCCAATCACCTTAATCACTCCATAGCTTCATTCACCAGGTCTTAGACCCATTCACATCCTCAACCAACCTCCATTTCCACTTTCCCTCTATTTTTTCACCATCAACCCTCCAAAATGCTCTTTCAGATCTTCCTGTAGAACATCTTATAGAACCCCTGTAGAGTTCTTGTAGAAGTTCATGTGAGTGATTTTTCGAGATCTGATCATTGTGAAACTCTATGGAAGGGTGTTGGGGACCCCTTAGGCCCTCTTCTCACCTTCGAAACCTCCTACAAGCACCTACTCCATTTTCTTTTGCCAATCAACCTCTGCACAGTAAAAAATCGTTAAAACACATGCATAATAATTCTGCAAAATTACTCAAAAATACAAAAAGATGTTTTTTCCAGATTTTGCTTTAGAAGTAGCTTAGTCACATTAATTTTACCTTTCCAAGAGTCAATGGAATCCATTTCCACTGCTTTCATCTCTTTTCTTGCACCAGTAGGGTTAGTTGGTAAAACTAGGGTTTGCTAGGGTTTGCATTTCCTTTCAACTTTCAGCTTATTTCTGCAAGTAGACTAGCCTCTTTTGAGTTAGCTTTCATCCATCACAATTAAAAGCTTCTTCTAATAGCTCATAAAAGTTAGCTTAAGCTCCTAGCGGACTTGTGCCAGCTGATCAAGTGATAGCCTACGCCAAGAGCTAGTACTTGTGCATATAGCACCGTCGCTTCCAAGTTTGTTACGAACTACTGGGTTGATAAAAGTAAAGAAGGGAGTCCCAGGAGTTGCAGCATTATTGTTTCAATACTGGAGCTCACCATCTTTTTGGCGTTGTTTCCAGGGAAGCGTCAGAGTATTTTTTATTGCCACTTTTCTTTTATTTTCTACTGCAACCTTCTACCAAGTAGTTTATTTCAGTAAGAGTAGAGTAGTTGTTTCATTTTCATTCTGCAATTTCATTTCTGCAAAAGTATATTAGACATTTTCTGCTTTCCTAGACTAGCATTTCAATTCTACAAGCGTAGATTAGCATTTCAATTTCGCAATTTCAATTTTGCAAGCACAGATTAGCATTTCAATTCTGCGAGCGTAGCTTAGCATTTCATTTCTGCAATTTCAATTCTTCAAGCGTAGATTAGCATTTCAATTCTGCAATTTCTTTTCAGCAACATAGATTAGTCCTTTCCCGCTTTCATTTCAATTATGCAATTTTCATTCCAGCAAGGTTTATTTTAGTTAGTTGCAATTTGTTGTTCAATCAATTTCAGTTTTGCAGGTACAAGCAAAAAAAAACAAAAATCAACCAAAAAGATTTCCTTTCATGCCTCGTAGGAGTATAGATAATTCAGAAAAATGTTTGCACAACACCCCCACTGCTTCGCACAACCAACCTTCTCTCTTCTTTTGTGGCTGCAATCAAGAAACACCCTTAGGTAACATCAAGACATATTTGAAGAACCTATAGGGGAGAAGAAGAAGAAAACATTCCTCTGGAGCCAAGGGCTGAAAACAAAAATGTTGGGAGCAGTACCTTTTCTTCCAACTCATCCATTGAAGGTGAAATTGGAAACATGTGGGAAGATTGCAAGAGTGAGATAAGGTAGATGGTTGCCATGCAAATGGATACCTTACGGATCCAAAGGAAGCAAGAAGAAGCAGAGAGGGCTTTGGCCATCTTTTTTCCTAGGTGCACTAGAAAGCATCCTAAGAACAAATGTCCATTGCACTCTATAGAAGTGTGTTTTGTCTGTGAAGAAGACCATCCTACGAATTAGTGCCCCTCCTTGCCTGGAATTAAAGTTGCATATCAGAGGGCCAAAGGAGCCACTGAACCACTCTATTATATGAACCAAAGGAGGCCACATGGACCCATACCTTACCAGTAGGGAATGCAAGGGACATCCCAGACCTATTGCAACCCCTATCAAGCCACTTCCATGCCTTCTTGGGGTCCCCCTGCTCATCCTTCCTAGTCCACACCTCCTCCTTGGTGCTTCACATCTCCATATTATGCCCAACCAGCTGCTCATCTATTTCACCCCTATACTCAGCCACAGCCTCAGTGGAATGCACCTCATTAGGGGTGGAGGCCCTAATACAACACTCCTCTCGCTCCTCTTCCTCCACCATCTGATCAGCCGCAACCATCGCCTCCTGCTCCACCAAGGCAGCCCCATATGCATGCTCAACTGAACTTGAACCCAAATAATGGGCAGGCTCAGCAAGTAGATAGTGGGAGACCACTTGCCAAACCACAACCCCATCCACATCCATTTCAAATATACACCCCCACTCAACTACCCATACCACCATTTCCAAACCCGCACATTGGAGTAGCTCAATCGAATTGCAAAGCTGAAGTACAACATATCCAAACAACTCCTCTTGAGCTCAATGATAGTCACCATAGCTCAAGAAAAGTATTGCAAAAAAGAGATTATATTGAAATCATTGAAGGACCACATCCAGCAAAATAAGATTCAAAAGTGGAGATCAAAGAACCATGGGTTGCACTTGATGAAGAGAACACATCAGAATCAAAGATCGAGAGAACCCCTTCATGGTTACCATCAAATCCTCCATGTATTCAAGAGAAAAATCAGCAAAAAGAGGAATATGAGAAGGTCATGGTAGAAGGTGACATGAAGAATGATCCAGATCAGCAAAAGGACCAAGTATATCAGAGCTATATTGAGATATGGTTCCAGACGGTCACTAAGTTGCAGCAGTACTCTCTTCCTCAACTATGTTTGATCCCTTCAAAGTCAAATCATTTGGTCTCTGAAATCTGGATACCTGTCAAAGCATGCATTTCAAGCCTCCACATCATTTTGTCTATCATCTCGATGTGCACATGGCTCCATTGGAAGTATTCTTATACTTGAAAATGATTTTGTTTTTCAAGTAGGGGAGGGTAGGAAAAAATAAAAAATAAAAAATAAAAAATGAAAATAAGAGGAAAATAAAAATCTAAGGTGAAAACCTCCTCGGAGGCGCCTCAGATTGGCTCATTGATTGAAAACCTCCATGAGGTGGTCAATGGGTTGGAAATAAGAGAAAATAAAAAGAGAATAAGATCCTTGGGTGAAAAACTCCATGAGGCACCCTAGTTGTTTTCAAAAAAAGAGAAAAAGAAAGAAGAAAAGAGAAAAAGAAAAATAAACCTAATTTCTGGTGAATAAATTGCAGGTTGCAGGAAGGACATTGCAGGTTAGGAGGATCGCACAAAACAAAGACAGAGGTCAGCATCAGGCTGCAAGCATCCAGTCACAATCCATTCCTACATGAGCACTACCCTTTCCCAAGATTTGGTCTCATTCAGACTGAGATTTCACCTTCTACAGGAAGTTCTGTGTCTTCTACAGGAAGATCCTGTAGAGCCTACAAACAAGCCAAAATTGATCTCCGAAGAGGACCCAAAGGTTAAGAATCTATCCATGAGGCCTGTAAACATCCCTGCTTCCATCCATTGCCATATGTCACCTTTTTCCATCTCCGTACACCTCCATTGCACTCATTTTTTTATGTTCCTGCACAGTCACACACAAAAATCCTGTTTTCTTCATACTGCCAGCAAAAACTCCTTAATGACAAATCAAGCAGCAGTTTTTCACTCACCATACCTGTTACCCTCCGTCTAGATTCCTCATCAGCCGAGACTCAAGTCTGCATTACATCCCAAGCTCATTTTTCCTTACTGTGCAAAAACTGTAGAATGCTCTAATACAAAAATACATAGAGCAGAAATTTGTTTTTTCCCTAACTTGAAAACTGTGCATCCATTTAAAAAACTGTTTTATGGGGAGTTGTATAGGGATGATGGCAACATGCCCAAGCAATTTCAGCCAATTCCAGTTCACGATTTCCAAGAAATCAGCCTCCATCACCTTCAGCTATTTTTGCATTTTCTCCATATCTGTGCATCCATTTAAAAACCTGTTTCATGGGGAGATGCATGTGGGTGATAGTAACCTATCCAAGCAATTTCAACCAATTCTAGTGCACAGTTTTCGAGAAATTGACCTTTGTCCCCTTCATCCATTTTCAGTTTTTCTCGAAATCTGTGCATCCATTGACCACAATTTTGCTATGGGAGGTGCATAATGATGATAGAAACATGCTTAGAAAGTTTCAGGTCAATCCGGTCTATCGTTTGGGAGCTATGGACAAAACAAGTCATTGTCCTGCAAAAATCCAACATCAGCAGCATGAGGGTGCAAATTTGAACATTGAAACAGACTCCTGCAGCTTAGATCCAGCTAGAGGATACTTGCACAAGAAAAATAGCCATGTATCAACAACCAGACTAGCATGCATCCATAGAAACAAAGGCATGCAGTAGAAGGAAAGGCCACAACACCTCACAGCAAATGCATTCGACTTCCAAGTACGTGACTAAACCCGTTCCTCTATTGCATGAATGTAATTTAAGAACTGCATGGACAGTGAGATGGTTGTGATTAAACAATATTGGTGGCTAGCTAACTGGCCACCCTCATCCAGTTCAGACAGCGTCTCGTCTAGTTCAAACAGTGCTCAGTGGGTGCAATCATCACGTGTGCTCAGCCATCTCGGGAAGAAAACTGAAAATAGGTAGTGGTGGTTGTTTAAACTCCAACGTAATTGATGGAAGTGATTACGGGCAAGAAGCATACAATTTCGTAACAACACTGCAATCTGCATGGGGCCAACATACATCCAGCCACCTCATCTCCTCACCATGAATCATGCCAACAATTAAAAGACAGCTCAGTTAACGCATTCACCACCCTTTGTTCACTTTGCATTCACAACATTCCTAACTGGAGCACATGTCCACCACTTCCAGAGCAGCTAACCAGTGGTCCTCTGCAAGATTTCTACCTGATTTTCGAGATTTCTACCTGTTTTTTTGAAAATCTCCTGCCTATCGGGCTCTGCAGGAAGCACAGTTTCATTCTATAGGAGCTGGGTGACTTCTACAGGAAGGCTTATACAGGAAAGGCATAGAACAACCCTGCAGAAAGAAAACCCGGGACTTTCACCAAATTTCAAGCTCAAAATGAGGTAGGCTCGGGAAAAATTCTCTGTGCATGATTTGTTGGTGCAAAATGGTGAATTGAACATGGCATTAAATTGAAAAATGAGAGTAAAAAGTCTACCTATGCATTGAGAAAAGTGGAAGTCTGCTGCATATTTCACTAAGTTTACCCAGTTTTTTCCTCTGCATCCAAAATCTCCTCATCATCATTTTTTAAATTCTCCTGTAAGGAAGATATGTAGCAGTAGAGGCCAACCTATGTGTGTGAAAAAACCTGAATTTACATATCTATCTATGTGCTGAGAAAAAAACTTGTGTCCTTATGCTCTGTTCTGTAAAAATAAAAATAAAAATAAAATAAAAATTCTTTCATACAGATAGACCAAATTCTGGGTGACATCATTTTTCAAACAAGGGAATTATTGCCATTTGATGTTGTAAGGAGCATACGAGAAATTCCTTCTTTGATCTCAGAAAAAACCGAATTCAACTATCCTCTGTTTTAGTGATTGACTATTTTTTTTCCCACCTGAGCAATTTCTTTTCTGGTTAAAACACAAAAAGAAGCACTCAACACCATGCTAGGAGGATTCAGGAAGATCAAACTAAAGAAATTGAGAAGAACATTGATAAGGGAGCACAAGACATTCAAACAAAGGGCAAAACAGAGGAAGAACAGAAGGAAAAAGAGGAATTTGACAAGACTGCTGAGCCTAAGACAGAAAAGGAGAAAATAGCAAAAACAGAAAAGGGAAAAAGGAAAAAGATTGGAAAGAAAAAGGAAAAGAAAGCCCAAAAGAAGGCTGCCACAGCCAAGACAAGCAACCAGCAATAGAAAGAAGAGACACACCCTGAGATATCAGGGACACAAGTAGAAATAGGGGGAATAGAGATTTCTACAGGAAGTGAAGGAAAAGAACAACAGGAAGAGAAATCCCCTGAAATGTTGGCAAGAGAGGTAGCAGTTGTGCTTGTTGCATCCAGCACATCTACAAAACAAAAAGGAAAAAGAAAAAGGCCAGGAAAAGCACAAGAATTCAAACAAGAAGAATAGGAGGAGCAGTGGAAGGACATGGACAAGAAGGCAGAATTTTATGGCACACATGAGTAGACCACATCAGAAGCTTGGGATAATAAGGAGGCCACCACGGCCATCAAAGATGAAGAGATAGATTAGTTGCTCAGAGGATGAGCAACACTTTCAGTAGGGGGGTGATGATGAGCCCCAGAAATGGGTAATTATATGGGCTCATTTAGCCTCCTAATTCGACTTAATCCACCATTCTCATTAGTTTATTGCATTTTTTTTATTATATTTATGTTAATAGAGTGAATTGGGTTAGTCATTATGCCAAAAAGTCTAATGTGTGCTTTATGTAGAGTTTTGGTCAATTTTGAGACAAAATCAAAGGTTTTAATGAGCACTTGGCAGCCAAATTCGTGGAAGAACAAGGGAGAGGATTTGTAGGAAGGTGTCCCCTTCATTTATGAGCCCTTACCTCGAATTCTCCATCAAAAACTCGGAGCACAAGGGGCAGCCAAGCAAGTCAAGTAGGACTGCTGTTAACTGCAAGTTTTGGCAGCCGAGTTCCTAAAGTTTAGGAGGGTTGTTGGGGTCCTCAATTTGTATAAATAAGAAGGATTAGGGCTTCAGTTTAGTTAGTCAGATATTAGGCAGATGTTAGTTAGATTTTAGTTAGATTTTAGTCATTTTTTAAGTCTATTTTCGCAATCTAGTGCAGCTCTGTATCAGCTCATTTTCGAGCTTTTTCTTGTAGACAGTTTTTGGGATGTAACTATTATTTGTTGATCAATAAAGACGAATCTAGGTTTTCACCAGCTTTGATATTTGTTAGGAGGCTATAGCTCTTGGGGTTGGGCCCAACCCGAGGGCGAGTACCTCCTTTGTGTACTTTTATGTGTCTTTTCTGCATTCATAGAATAATTTCTGTTATTTAGGTTAAAATTTTGCTTTGTTACTTAGGTTGTTTTTGATGATTAAAATAGCTTTTCATGCTTAAGGTTAATTTGATAGTTTGATAACAGAAAATATCTGCAAAAAGGCCATCAAGAAGTCCTTGATCTCATCTCTCCCTCCTTGGGACCATGAGCTGAGACCAAGGTATACTTGCTGCCACAGAACATTGTTTTTGCCTTTCAATGCAATTGCTAGTGTTAGATTTTTAGTTGGAAAAGTTGCCACCAGTTGTACTTTCATGTTTAGATATGTTCTTGCTTAGTTTCCATAGTTATCTTGTATGATCTCCTGTCTATAAACTTCTGCTCATCATGTTTCTGGTTTTTAGGTTAGATTAGGTCAAAATAGCTATATTTTTGGTTTTCCTAGTCTTTGTTGATCAGTTTTGGAAAATAGTGTGAAAAACACCTAAGATACCTCCCTGCCTACCCTTCCTCCATCATAAAACCTACTCCAACCCCTAATCCAAGATTCCTTCCCTTCATTTGCCACATTTTCCCACTCTGCCCTAATTTCTACATTCTTGTGCAACATTGCTCCCTCCATCCTTGAACAAATCCAATCACCTTAATCACTCCTTAGCTTCATTCACTAGGTCATAGACCCCTTCAAATCCTCATCCAACCTCCATTTCCAATTTCTCACCATTTTTCCACCATCAACCCTCCAAAATCCTCTTTCAGACTTCCTGTAGAACATCCTCTAGAACCCCTGCAGACTTCCTATAGAAGTTTACGTGAGCAATTTTTCGAGATCTGATCACTGTGAAACTCTCTGGAAGGGTGCTGGGGACCCCTTAGGCCCTCTTCGCACCTTCCCAACCTCTTGCAAGTGCCTACTCCATTTCCTTTCACCAATCAACCTTTGCACAGTCAAAAATCGTTAAAGCACATGCATAATAATTATGCAAAATTACTCAAAAATACAAAAAGATACTTTTTCCAGATTTTACTTCAGAAGTATCTTAGTCACATGCATTTTACCTTTCTAAGAGTCAGTGGCATCCATTTCCACCACTTTCATCTCTTTTCTTGCATCAGTAGGGTTAGTTGGTAAAACTAGGGTTTGCTAGGGTTTGCATTTCCTTTCAGCTTTCAGATTCTTTCTGCAAGTAGACTAGCCTCTCTTGAGTTAGCTTTCGTCCATCACAGTTAAAAGCTTCTTCTAAGAGCTCATAGAAGTTGGCTTAAGCTCCTAGCGGACTTGTGCCAGTTGATCAAGTGACAACCTGCAGAAAGAGCTAGTACTTGTGCATATAGAACCGTCACTTCCAAGTTTGTTACGAACTACCAGGTTGATAAAAGTAAAGAAGGGAGCCCCAGGAGTTGCAGCATTATTACTGCAATACTGGAGCTCACCAGTTTTTTTGGCAAATTGTGTGATGTGTATCTTGGCATCATCCTTCTTCTTTTGCGCTATCGCCTTCTCAAGTTCTGCCAGGTCTGGGGCGCGCCATTCCGTAGGCCATGTCTCCAAGAAAGTGAAGATGGTGTCGTCAGTGGCTATAAATGGGAGATTTGTCCACTACTTCGTTGTATCCTTGCATGCCCTGATGTATACATTATGCATGCCGACTTTGAAATATACAAAACTATGTAGACTGTTGTACACCATAGGTGACAGGCATGGCCTCCGATTGATCCACATTCGGATGCTCATCTCCATGAGCACCCAGAAAATTTCGTGTTGCAAATCTATTTTGCGTCCTTTGTGACCCAGAGCGAAGCATACTTTGTGGCCTCCGGTAAGTCTTTGTCAATGTTGGGGAATTGACTGTCTTTTGGTAGTTCCCCCGCTTTGAGCATGATGGATAACAACAACCACATGTAGTGGAAGGTTTTACCCTACTCCTGGGCTTCACGACAGTTTGTCAAAAATTCATTGCAGAGGAATTCAGACTAGTTGAATTGGACCCCCTCCGCACATGACTCGACCAGTGCGACCACCGCCATTGGTACTTCATTACCATGGCACTTCTTCATGAGTTTGTCGACCAGGATTTGGGTTGCTACACGTACCCCTTTGTCCTTGATACTAGAGATGGCGTAGCCCCTTTTCTTCTTCTCCAGCTTGTATTTTGTCTTCATCACTTCTGCAGGGGCCAAATCACTTCCCTTTCCTTAAGCGATGGTTTCGGGGTCCTTTCCTTTGCAGGGGAGCTGAGAAATGTGGTGAATGAGGTCTTTCGTGATGGGGATAGGCTCCTCCATCCATAGATACTGTTATCACAAAATCAAGCACTGAAAGGCTGCTGATCAGTTAGACTCTGTGTAACTATTTCAAACCAGACTTTTGACTAAGGCTTAGCCTCCTTAGCCTGAGAGGGCTCTCTCAAAGGGTTATTGATTTTGACTATTGATGAGATGGCTAACTCTTGCAAAGTAAATTTAACAAATATGTTGGCTAGATAGACATTACAAAGACATCCATTGGGCCTATGGAGTTAATCATCCTTCAGTAAACTATAACACTACTCATTCATAGAAGTCAGGGCATGTAATGTTTAAATACTCAAAACACATCTCATAGAAACCTCAGCTTATAAATACACACAGGAAATCAGAGCAGCAAAGTGAATTCTGAGTGATTGTGTATTTATACAACTGTAAAAACATAAAGGATAAAACAAAACCACATATCTTGAGCATTTGAAACACTATATGAATCCTGAGAAGAAAAGCAGTCACTTGTATTACTGAAAATGAGTTTGTACACAAGCCAAAATAACACTCTGTTTTCTCAAATATCCAACCCTCATTACATCAAAGTTTCATCTATATATAGAAACATAACTTTAACTACTTTGAGCTTCCTCCTCCAGCATGAGGGGAGCTCGATGTCTGCTATTAATGACCCATATCTGCTATTGAACTGACTCATTAAATACAATAATTGCTAAACTAGAGTTTTAAAGAGTCCTAATTAACCTATAACTCTAACTCTATCTTCTTCGTAGCAAGATTCCTTCTTGTTCTTTGACACCTGTCTCCTTTTAGCTTGGCCGAGATGACTGAGAGGATGATTCAATGTTCCACTCTAGCTTTGGATGCTGAATGCTTTGATGGTTCAGTGATGTTAGGAGAAAACCCCTGTTTTTCCGGTCCCTGTCTTCCACCATTTATTCGAAAATGCAGCAGCATGTCTCCAGCTCTTTAATATCCCAAAAATGTAGAGCACCACCATGTTTCCAGATGTGTTGGAGGCTTCGTTGATGGACAGGTATGCAAGCCAAGAATCCTCATATGCAACTCCTTCCAAACCCTAATGACCGGTAATAAAGTGCCTTTATCATCAAAACTTTAACTTGAGCCAAAACATTTCCCTTTTACAAAGGTACACCTGTCATCATTTGAATGGCCTGGTAGCTTCCTTTGATCTCTTACATGTCACTTAGGTGTTCCCTTTGAAAATTTTTGATTTTCACATCGAACTGTTTGCCTGTATTAAAAACAGCACCTACAGTAGTTTCGCAGTTTCATAGCGCGCTACGAAGCTGCGAAACTGTTTAAATAGTGTGTATTTGCCCTGAGGTATTTGCTGCTTCGGCTTTTAATTCTTTAAACCTCCTTTACATGTGGCAGAGACCTATATGTCCTCAAAATAATGAAACTAAGCCAAAATTTAACAAAACTTAGAACACCACCTTTCTTTGAACAACAACATCAATTAGCAGCTATTTGACTTAGCTGTATCTTTAAGTTTGCAACCTCCTTCCTCAAGGCTTTGTTTTCAGCTCTTAAATGCATGTTTATTTTTCTGATGAATTTGGCCTGTTTGAGAGCTGGAACTGTCCATGTATAAACATCAGCTACTGAATCCACCTGGCCTACTAGGTTTTTACTTCCTTTCAATACAGCTCTTCGATAATTTGCATACCTGATTGCAAATTCCCTAGTGGCATTCTTCACCTTAGCAATTTCATTTTTTGCTACCTCCAACTGGTTCTTTATGGCTATAATGTTACCTCCTTGGGAAATAATGACCATTCTATTCTTGCCTTTTTTCTTAATTTTCTTTGCCTCCTCTGTTCTGGACAATTCCTCTGCTACCTCTGTTCTGGGCAATTTTTCAACTTCCTCTGCTCTAGGCAGTTTCTCAGCTTCCCTTGTTTTCTTGTAACAGGTCTTCTTGGTTTGAAGATAAATTCATGACCTGGTTCATCAAACCTCAGTCTTTTTGAAGCTTTAGATTTCTTAGTGCTTTTTGGTGATGATTGAGTCAAATCAATGTGCATTGGTTCAATATGCACTGGTTCAACCTGCTCAAACTCAATGGCCTCAAGCAAATCACTCAAGCTGGCCTTAGATATCGGGCTTTCCTCAACAGCTAATGCTTTGCCTTTTTCTTTGCTTATTTGACTCCTTGTCCTAACTCTTGACACTATTTCAGATCCACTTGGTCCAGGTACAGCTTTCTTATGCTTAGCTTCTTCTTTTGATGATGGCTGAGGTTGCTCTTTAATGATCAGTGGCTTCACTGATTTTCTCAACTGTGACTTGGCCTTCCTTTTATTTTTTGCCTCCTTTCGAAGCTCAGCTATCGTGGGTTCTTCAACTAATTTTTCTTTTTCTCTAACCGGCTGTGGAGTAAGACCTGTTTTACTCTGGAAACCAGCCATGAAGATGAAGGAGTCCCAATCCCTACCTATTTTCTGAAGACCATCCAAAACCAACAATTTAACCAAACCATGGTGAAATAACGATGTTTCACAGTCATCCTTCCTTAATTGCACTTTGTCACACATTTTGCTTAGACTGCGAAACAAGTAAAAGGGAATATCTATGGATGCTTTACCAGTAAAATGTAACAGCAACTTGAAGTGATAGGAATAGACCTTATTGTATCTTCCCTCACAGGTTAAGTACTTCTGAATACAGGTGAGAAGAAGGGCATAGTGCTCCTTAACATAGTTTCTAGGCACTGCTTTTGTTAGGTCTTCATTCACATATGCCTCTTTTAGAAACTCTTTGCAGGGGTTCATATCAAATTTAAAGTTCTTAAACCACTCCTGCCCTCCTCTTGGGATCTCAGTTACAGCAGCAATTGCCTCCGGAGACACTTGAACTTCTAACATAGCTATTTTAGAATTCAAACCCGTGAAGTTTAAAGCAAAATCCTTTGTTACCTGAGTATGGCCACCCTGCAGCTTCTTACAGAAATTCCAACAGCCAGCATCCTTGAAGGCTTTCTTCACGCCTTCATCTCTTAATGCAAGGTCCAAACCTTCAGGCTCTGTTCTCTGACATTTTCCAGATCTATGTTCCTTCCTCTCCATTTCGCTTTTGAAATTTTCACACGGAGAATGGCCAACAGCTTCAACTCAAATGGTAATTCAATTTTTTTTAACGCGGGCTCGCTTGTAATCAGGCTCACTTGAAAAACTCGGGCTCGCTTGCAAACTCAAATATCTCATCACACAGGTTGGTCATTTATGCATCATCTACGATCATCATAAAAATCTTTGCACGATAAAACCCATTTGAATAATATTTATGTGCATGCCTAAAAATCTATTGGTGGAGTGATGGTTAATGAGTGTTTGGGAGGTACGCCAATTGACATGAACGGACGGAAGTGATGACTCACCAACAGACTTGACCCTTTTAGGAATATATGCTGCAAAACGCACGAATCTGCGATTTCGTAGCGCAGTTAGTTATGAATTGGCATAATGCGCTGCGAAATGGCTTGATGCTGACGCGCTGCGAAATGGCTAAACAATGATTACGCTGCAAAACTGACCAATGAGACTGCGCTGCGAAATTACGGAAAGGATCGGTGACATGAATAAGACAAGACATGGCTTTAACAATCATGATGGAGGATGACCGATAGGATTAGAGAACGATTTACATCAAACACCTTTGAAACTTCAACCCTAAGTAAAAAACATAGGACAAAAACCCTTTGACATCAACTTTTTGACATTTAACTTGGACAAAGGATTATATACATATGTTTATAATTCTAAGTGATAACAGATACCCATCATGTACCAAGCAGAGTAGCTGCTTGATGACAAAAATTGTGATTGGCATGCGGTGGAAATGTGGTATCCATAATAACTTCAACAGCCCAACCTTCTCCACACCATGTGGCCACTTCTGTGGCTCTAACCTGATCACCTCCCCCTTAGTGTTCTACTTCATTAGGTTCCCAGTCTCTAAGTGTGGGAACTTCTCGCAGTCAGCGAGGTCCCAGTCTTCAAAATTCATGATTGGCATGTAGCCTAGGTGCATGCCCTAAAACACAATGCCATCTGGGAGGAGCGAGTTCTGGAGTGAACTCTTGGTTTCGTCCAGGTCCTTTGGCACTTTGGTTTTCCCTTTCCATGGAGGGACATACGTGGGTAGTTTTGTTGCAGAGCATATAGGTTGAATATCTTCCTCCATATCTTCGTCTTCTTCCGTTGTGATTATAAGGGCCTGTAAATCTTCTTCTTCCTCATCTGTGTCGATTGTGACAACTTTTCCTTTATTAGCCATTGATAGCTTACTGCGTAGTGGGTTCCTCGGGGATGCACGTACGGGGGCCATTGCTTATTTATCTTTAATTGGCCTTGGCATTTGCGGTGATTTGGGGATTTCTGCCACAACCCTAGCACCTTCTAGAACACCCTCTACTATGGAGGTCTACGTGGCCTCGATGCGGTTACCTCTTCAATTCCCAAACCATCCTTAGTGGCTGTCATCATATCTAGGCTGTAGTCTGTCACTTGTGAATTCAGGGGCTCAACTATCGCTCGACTCTCACTACTCAATACTCTGCTCAAGCACTCAATCCTCAAATGACCAAGTGTTGTTTGCTAGCCAACCCTTTGTGTTTTATAGCATCTTATGAATTCGAAATTGACTGTTCCCCCCAATTTCGGGCCATTAATGCTTTCTTGGTGTCAAATTTTCCCAAATCTTACCCATAAATCATGTCTTAAATGCCCACTGCCCACTCCATTTGGCCTCAAATCGAACATCCCATTGTGAATAGTGACACCAACGGTCACTTTCCAGCCAATCTGTGTGGTAGCGCAACCCTTCATACGTGGTCATAGACCCTGTGACGCTCTGTTGTTGCACACATTCCCATTATAGCGCAACTTCTGGAAAGAGTAGTTTATAGTCCCACGCTTCCTTTCAACTGCCTGGAGCACTAAGACTATTCTTCTTGTGGCTAGTCAGGTGGTCGCACCACCCATGTGGGACTCCATCCTGTCCTTCATCATGGTTTACAGAGAATCCACACCTTCTATTGTTGTGATTGGCATCACACACTTTACTACTTGCATCATGCTACCCTGGTCACTCTATTTCGCGATATGCAGTTCAAGCCAAGGCAGTATCCTAACCAGTTCACGGCGATAGTTCTCCCAGTTTTCAATATGATCATACACACCTTGCCTTACCATCTTCAGTTTTTTGATGAGAAATGCTTCCTTTATTTCATCTTCTAGCTTCTTGACCTCCGCGTCCATCAAATCGCTTTTCTCCCTTAGCCATACCTGGTCTTTTTCAAGTTCGCGAAGTCTAAGGTTTCAATGTCGGATTTCTTCCTCAAGTATTATGTGTTCTGTTTCTTGTGGCTGTGTGATCCCTTCATTCTGGGCTTCATGGAATGTCTTATCTACGATTTATGCTATGCACGGACTAGGCTTCGTAGGCTCCATAGGGATTACAACACCTGCTTCATACTTTAGCTTCGGAAGTGCTCATGCAGTCAAGATTTTGCACATGGTCCTATAAGCCCATAGAACCGATGGTACACGCAGGTCCTAGTCAGTGCGTCTCACATGGTGGACCATGTTTAGCACTTCGCACATCTTGTCAAAGGCTTCTCTGTGTATAATCTTCAGCGCGCTTGGTAATATCATAACTTCGTCGTTCACGCCCTCGTCGTGCCCACTCTAGTTTGTTGTTCTTGTTTCCTATCATGAGGATGGTGTGCGTTTGTACAGGTCGCGTACCATACGGCCATACCCATCTGGAGAGGTGGGTGCCTAGGTTGTATCATCCATCATATTTGGCTTTCCTCCGCATCTGAGGCTTTCCAAACCATATAAGCATCATTCTTCTGTAGTCGCGCCAGTTCTCAACACTCCTCTGATGCATACCCCACCATCTTGCAGGTGTAGCGTGCAATGCCCATTTCAGAGCATCAAAATTCTATTGTTTTGGCACCTCTTTTTCAAATTTATTCAGGAAGTCATCCACCGCTATCAACCTATCATACATGAGCAGATTCCTTACCTCTGTTGTCACGCAGCACAGTGATCTTACCATCATGTTGCAGTTGAGTGTGGTTACCTCGTGTAACCAGTTCTACCATTGTTCTATTTCCTCATCCGAATTTGATGTGCAGGAGCTTTTGTGCTCCCACGAAATCTTGCCATCTGTATTTGGACTCAACCAATCTTGTTCCCAGGTGGTTATCTTGTAGATATAGTCTATATCATCGTCACACATTGGGTCCATGTAGCGGATCCTTCTGTAGGGTCTAAAGGTACCACTATGCACAGCGACTTTTTCTTAAAAATAATTTTGCGTTTCTTTATATTTATCACTCCATTCATGTCAGTGGTCCAATCTATTCCCAGTAGAGCAGGATAGGGATTGCTATCATCAACAATCTCTATCACTTCGAAATCTGCAAGCATGCTCACACCTTCGATATCTACCATTATTCCCTACAATCTTCCCATCGGTAGGATCTTCTGCTGGTTGGCCATTCGAAATTGAATAGGAGACCATTGCAACACGGGCTTGCCCATGCACTCCCATGTTTTCTTTAGCAAAACGTTTGCATTCGATCCTAGATCCAAAATCACTTGATCCATTTCATATTCCCGATTTTCACAATCAATCTCATCTCCCTTCCTATTTGCGTTGTATGCTTCCTAAGCTTCTGGACTACGTGCGGTTCTCTTGTCCTGGCACACCTAGTGATGAGTTCCTGTAGTCCCTTCATAGCCTTGCTGTCACGTAGCAACTTCATGCATGTCTCTAGAAAGGTAGTAAGCATTGATGGGTCCATCTCTAGTTCTAGTTTGTATTTACTACATGAAGTGGAGGCCTCCGTGAAGATTTTCTTAGCTTCCATGAATGTCTCCTTCATGCGCTATAAATAGAACTCTAGTTCCTTCATTGGTGCCTTGCGAGCCCAGGCACATTCTTCTGGCTGCTTACCCTTGTCATCTCCTATCGTGATACCGCTTCAGAGCACGATGTTTACATTCAGGTCCTCCTTGCGCAGCTCAAACCTCATCATTTGTAGGTTCTGAGTTGGGGGAGGCTGGAGCATTCCTTTATCCTGCAACCTCACTATCAGTGTAAGGAAGTCCTCCGTCTCATGATCAAACTGGGTACAATATAAACATGATTCTCTCGTTAGATTTGTACAATTGTAGGCATAATGCCCTAGTCCTTTGCAATTGTAACAAATCAGCTATCCACGACCCTTCTTGGTCCCATTCCACCTCGACCTCGTGCACACCATTCCTGCATTTTGATCGAGGGCTCATGTTCCATTTTGAACTTTGTAGGCAGGATTCTGATCCATCATCAGTTCATAACTTCTACAGTTTCTTTCATCATGGCCTAATGATTTACAAAAAGTACAAAACAACTGTTGGGACGTCTGTGTATACTTTTGTAATAGGTGATAGTTATCTATAGCATGCTTCCCTCCTATCTAACAAATCGTGCACCATAGTGTAGGTTCCTTGCTTGGTCCTACCTGTGCCTCTGGTCTCAATGGCATCGACCCTCCTCCTTCTAGGTAGTTCGTGAAGACTAGACAATGGTCCTTGTCATGCCCTTGGCCTTTGCATTTTATGCACCATACCTCCTCGTGTGCTTCTGGGTGATTTTTCATGTCCTGTTTCAAACTCTGCATTTCCAGAAACAAATTTTTTAGTTGTGCGTGGATTTGTTGGACCCGCAGGCCAGGATCTTGTATCGAGGTCTCGTGCAGTCTCATTGCAATCCCCAAAGCTTCGACTTGGGTGGATAACTTCTATTGTGACAATGTAGTCCTTAGATGCAACATTAGTGATGCTAAAAACCATGTGTGATGTTGTCCATCTGTCAAGGTCATGTTGGATTTGTGAATCATACTCCTCAGTCTTTGATCCAGCTCCCAAGGGGTCTCTCTTGGAAGCATCGTGATTTCCTTAAACCCGATAATCAACTATGTCTCCGATTTTGGCCTGCTAAATTCCATGTTCAACGTAGCCTTGATATTTGTGATCCCCACATTTGGATGGTCATTAGAATGCTTAATGTACCATGTCAGTTCGCAATCCTGCAATGCGCTTACCAGCATTGCCTTCTTTATATTGTCATCCACAACTCCTTGTGCTTCCTATACAGCTTTTACTATGAACCAAAATTGGTCTGGATCTTCATTCCCTACTCCTTTGAACATCGGCAATTTTATTGTGCTCGCCATATTGAACTGTGGTGGTGGCGGAGGTGGTGTGGGTGAACATCGGGGTGAAGATGGTGAAACCAATGGTGGTGTAGGTGGAGGTGGTATGCATGGAATTTGCTGCCTTATCAGACTGTTCGCACTTCTTGTTGAAACTTTTGCGTGCTCTTCCTCGCTTTCTTGCTGAGGCGAAATTAAGGGGCTAGTTTGTATCTCTGCACTACCTTCATTTCTATAGATCCTCCCACTTTGCGTAGCCCCAAACATCAATTTATTCATATAACCTGCTTTTCACACAGTAGAATTTTAATCCAAGTGTTTAAGGATTTAATGTACTTACCTCGAGGTCCTTTGAGGAAGCATCGCTCTGCCTTGCTGTAGCTGACTAACGTGTCTACCATGAATTCGGTGATAAACCCCCCTATAATTCGATTGAGCCTATGATATACAACACGCACGATCTTATCTTCTGATGCTTCTAGTTTGCGAACCAATTTTGGAGTCGACACAATCGGTTTGTCAAGTCTACACCTTCCCTGACTGTCTGCTGGCTTCTTGATCCACTCATACAACTCAGAGGGGAAAGATGCAAAGAAAATTTCATGGATTTCCATATATAAGTAGCGCTCTAACCACTATTCGTTCGATAATCGTGGATTCCTATTTTCCTGCACTGCGAACTCGTGAATTTTTCTGTCCAGCCACCCTTCAATTTCTTTGTTTGTTGGATTCCAATGACAAAACATCAGACACCCCTTATGCAGATCCCGGTCCCGGCAACGGAACCATTTGTTGGCTTGTTGGGACCTGACCCAGGTTTAGAGTTGATTTAGCCAAATAAATCCTGGTACTACTGGCCCTTTCGGTGACAATCCATGGAGCGTGGGCTGAGGTCTCACCCAAAGTAGTATGGGAGGGTGCTAGAACTAGGTTTTCGCACCCTAGAGATGTCTAATGGTTTCAAGTGGTCTGTAGTTTGACCCTGTGCAGATGTTGCTACGCGCACTTACCCATACCTTGCACCTGAGATGCTGCCTTCGCACAACCCTACTTGGGGGCTGAACGCTGTTATTACCCAATGTCATACTAGCATTCCACGGTTAGTTGATTAACTTAGCTTATTTGCATGTGTAAAGAATACTTAGCAATATAATTCATTCGTACAAGTGCGCGCAGTAAATAAATAATATAATTGCAATTCATATCAACAGAAAATAACCCAAGAATAGATGCATGGATTTAAGATAAAACTTCTCTTTATTATTATCTTCCTTCAGTTACAGACTTGAATCTGCCCTGCGCACTCATTTACAGGGGTTTGTGCACTCAACTGCGGACAACTAGGTCTCTGCACACTTAGTTGTAGAGCCTTCTCCTACCCTACGACCCAAGACACACTTTACACTTCTTCTGTCCTTCTAATTTTCTATCTCATGCTTCCTTCGATGTCTCTTTACCACTTAAAGCCTCACTCTATTTATACAATCCCATGGTCTACAGACCATGGGTAGGCCGACATTATATTGCAAGATTAGGGTGGACAACCCTATGACTCTAACATACTTCCGCACCCGTAATTCGTGGAGCTTTACAACCATATTAGATCGAAACTTGGGCTTTGAGCCCCAAAAAATTCTGTGGGGGGATTCCATGCCCAACACATCCACTATTTCAATTACTTTGAAGTCAGCCAGAGTGCTTGCTTCGTCAATGTCTATTATTACCTCGTATAGGCACCCCATAGGAATGATCTTTTGTTGATTTTCCATGTGTAGATGTATAGGAGACCATTCTAGTGCATTTTTTTCCATTCTTTCCCATGTTTTCTTTGGTAGTACGTTCACATCAGATCCTAGATCCAGGATGACTTGATCCATTTTGTAGTCTCCAATCTGCGCGGTCAGACTCATTTCATGCCTTGTCTACTTCTTATGTTTATCCAATTTCCTCACAGCACATTGTTCGAGAGGAGTCTTGATTTTACCCATACAATTTTCAATTAGCTCCTGGAGCCCTTCCACTGCCTTCCTATCTCACAAGAGCTTCATACAGGTTTTCAGAAAAGTAGCCAATACCGAGGGATCCATGTCCTACACTTCATTATTTTCAGCCGATTTCTCTCGACTTCTTGATGTAGAAGCCTAAAAAAAGTTCTTCTTGGCCTCCATAAAATTTTCTTTAGCCCTGTTAAGATCAAATTCGACCTCTTTTTCGGTAGCCTTGTGCACCCATCCTTCGGTTTCTACCTTCTTTCATTTATCTTCTCTCATGGTAATACCACTTCACATTACTATATTAATGCTATGGTCCTCTTCATGATGCTCTGCCCTCATCATCTGTATATTTTGTGTGGGTTGTTGAGTCCTTTTCTCCTGCATTTTGGCTAACAACATTGGGAAATATTATATCACATGATCAAACTATCTGCAATATTGACAATATGGATGTGTAGCGTTCTGACAGTCACACGCAAAATGACCTGCTTCTCCAGAATTATAACAAATGATTTGTTTGTGATCTTTGCCCGCTCCTCCTCCACATCCTCTTCCTTGGCTCTGGAATCCTCCGCACGCTACACCCACACCCGAGTCCTAAGGTTGATGTTTTGCTTGCATTCGATATGTAGGCATCTGATCCATCATCAATCCATAGCTTCGGTAGTTTCACTCATCATGGCCAACTAATTTACAGAAGGTACAAAACAACTATTGCGGAGTCTATACAAACTTTTGAAAAAGGTGAAAATGGTCAGTTGCATGCTTCCCAGCTATCTAGTAGATAGCACACCATAAGGGTACTACTGTGCTTGGTCCCACAATGTTCTCAGGCTTCAAAGGAAAATGACTGCCTCCAATCAGGTAATTCTAATAAACATGATAGTGATCCTTATCATGTTCCTAGTCTTTAAATTTTTTCCACCATACTTCTGCGCACACCTCAGTTTGAGCTTCCTTTCCTATCTTCAAGATTTGCAACTCCATGTGCTGGCTTGCTATCTGTGACTGAATTTTTTGTACTCCAACGTCCATATCTTGCACTGGTGAGGCTTCCAACCTCATCGTGATCTCCACATCCTCTGCTTGCATTCCTATATTCTGCTGCGATAATGGTAATCTTAGATGGGGAAGGAGAGAAGCGATGTACTAGTCCTTATGATGAGAATCCGTGATAGACTTATTAGCCTGTCATACCAGGCACTTTAGCCTCTGATCAAAGTCCCACGTGGAATCATTTACCCTCTATTGTATTTCCTTAAACTCTATTACAGACTATGCTTGAGACTTAGGTTTTTTAAATTCACTGTTCAATGCCTGCTGAGTCTCTGCCATCATTACATCGGGTATATCCATACAAAACTTGATATACCAAGTCAATGCCCTATCCTGTAGCACTATGACCAGTTGTGCTTTCATCATATTATCATTAGTAATCTGTTGTGCCTTCCACAGAGCATCCGCGACAAACCAAAATTGTTCTGGGTCCTCGCTTGCCACCCCTTTAAATATCGACATCTTCATCGTGTTCACCATGTTGAATGATTGATGTGGAGGTGGAGGTGGAGGTGTAGGTGTATGCGGTAGAGGTGGAGGTGGAGGTGGAGTGGATGGATGAGTTATCCTCGCAATACCCTGGATCATCAACTGTAGTGCGCTTCGTGGTGTTCTCAGAATATTGCCTTCATCATCACTATCAGAAGATCGTAACAACGGACTATATTCATAACCTGATTCTTTTTTTCTTCTGAAGGATTTTCTGCTTCGCGTAGTTCTAAACATCAATGTAATGGCATAACCCATTTTTCACACAATAGCATCTTAATCTAGGTTTTCATAGATTTTAAGTACTTACCTCTGGGTCCCTTGAAGAACCTGCATTCTACTTCACTATAGATAATAGTTGTATCGATTGCAAGCTCAGTCATGAATCCTCCTGATATATAATCAATCTAATGATCAATGGCTCGCGCAATGTTATTTTGTGAAGCTTCCAAGCGCTTCACTAGTTCTGGGGTCCACACAATAGGGTTGCCAAGCTTCCATGTACCCTGACTATCCCCTAACCTCGATAGCCACTCATGCAATTCTCAAGGAAAGAAACAAAAGAAGGCTTCAACCTCGTCTGTGTACAGGTATCTATTAAGCCAATATTCATTGGATAAGCGCAATTTCTATTCTCCTATGGTGCAAATGTGTGCAGTTTTCGATAAATCCACTTCTCAATATCTTTCTTAGTAGGGAATCACTTATTTGACATCACACATTCCTCAGATAGATCCCGGTCCTGGCTATAGAACCATTTGTATGCTTGATGGGGCCTAACCCAAGTTCAACGTTATCTGCGCCAACCAACAAAACCATAACTACTGGCCCTTTTGGCAACAACTTGTGTAGCGCATGCTGCAGTCTCACTCGAAGCAGTATTGGGGGATGACAGAACTAGGTTTTTTCATCCAGAGGCCTGTGTGATAGGTTTCTGCAGTCCTAGGGCTTATATCTACCTTCACGAACCCTTAACCCTTCCAAAAAGACAATTACTAGAAATTCACTTAAACCACTTCCAGATCTTCACGAAGGCTCTTAATCATTGATAACATGCATAATTATTACTGATCTACTATTTTCGCGCACCAAATAAGCATTAGTTCATATAAATTATAACATATAGAGAATATACAGAAACTTTGTATAAGTAAAAAAGAAGACACAGATGCATTAGAATTGGCTTGAAACTATCTTTATTAAGTATAATCAATTCAGTATAGACTTCTTTTCCTTGTGCACTCAGCTGCAAGGGCTCGCGCACTCAGCTTGCGAACTTACCAAGGTCTCACCGTTCCGAGCTCTAGGATCCTTCCCCTTTCCCCTAAGTGTAGGAAACAGACCTTTCTTGCCTTAGCTTACTTGCGCTTACAAAAATTATTCTTTATTAGATACTCCTTAGACTTTCTATGAATCATCTATATATAGCATTTTTCTTACAATACCATGGTCTGCAGACCATGGGAGGGTCTCAAAACCTCCTTATCACTTACCCACCTAAAGGACGAAAGCCCCTTTGACTCATACTAACTTCACGCTCTGCTTCCAAATTTCACAGATACTTTACATTCTTACAAAAACATATTATAAACTTTACCAAGCTTTGACCAAAACTTAACCCTAGGGATTTCAACGCAACAATTGAGATCGAGAAAGTGAGGGAGTTGTACACTCACTTAATTGATGAGTAAAAATTTACTTTTGGTGGTCCAAAATCTTCAAGTGGGGAGGAATGGTCTAGGGGACGAAAAATATGCTCAAACATCAAAGTGGCCAAAATCACTCCAAACTAGTGCCAAATCGTAGTGATCATCATCTTAATTCCAATGCTGCTTGAATCAACTCAATCCGATATCGTAAGCCAAAGTTATCATGTTTTGAATTTTTTGGTAAACAACTAAAAAGTCAACTTGCAGGGTTGAATGGGCTGCTAAATAGTAAGGTCATATGTTGATGTCATCAATTGATTGTGTAGGGTATGGTGTTAGATGGGCTAATCCCGTGCTGACATGTGGCAGGTCATCTAAGGAGTGTTGACATATTTTTTATTGGTTGGTTGATTTGATGTAGCCCAATCATGAGGTGCCACATGGCCTAATCAGAGGGTGCAATGTGGCCTTCAGGAACTGTACCAAAATTTTTATGGGTCAATTGGCCAACCTTGCCAGGATCAAACCCATAACCTGCACCGAAAAAAACAATTGTCGAACTCTTGGGCTGCATGTTGAACCTTTTTATAACTACCTAGTGGCTTATATTTAAATTATAATGGGTTTGGAGTTGGTGGGAGGGGTGAGGAACATGGACCCAACCCTAGGTTTTACAATCCACATATAACTGAGCAACAAGGAGTTGGGGACCTGGAAGTTAAGCCCTAGCCCCAAGCCATATGATACATAATAGAATCTTGATGGAAGAAAAGCTAGCAAGGGCAGGCTATTAAGCCTTAGCCTTGATTCCATTGATCACGGTGAGACCAACACTCGAAGCGGAGGGAGCTAAGGTCGGAGGGTTAGGCATGTGGCCTAGCCCCTAGCCACATGGCACCACCAAACCAAAAGTGGGGCTTAATAAATCATCACTTAAGGCCTTATTTGTATGTTAAACAAGTGACATTTTGCACCTTTTTTAGCAGGAATTTCGTCGATCCCAGGAAAATTTGTCACTCGTCGAATAGTGAAAAGGTGGATTTCGAAGCATAGTTAGCCAGGTTTTTCAATCTATAGGACATATAGCACGAAAATGGAGAAATAGACCTAATTTAGTAATTCTGCAGCCTTTTTGAGCCCAAGAAGAGAGTAAGCATGGGGGTTTGGGTATTTTGGACACAATACCAATTTCATTTTTTCAATTTGAACTATGTAAACTGATGTAATTTCATGTTTGAGAATATAATTTAAAGGTCCAATATTGGAAGTTGGACCCAGAGACATAACCCAGGATCGGTGAACTCTGTCATCAAATTTTTGTTTGTGTGATGTTGTTCATGGTCTATTTTTCCCTGTTTTATTTATGCAAACTTAACTAAAAACACTAAGCTTATGTGATTTTGAAAATTGATCCATTGTCCACAAGACATAAACTTACAAACTTTTTATGAAACCTTCAAATTTTTGTTTATTTCAAATCACTCTGCTAATGATTTCTTCATTCAAGTTGATAATGAATTCACTTACTATGATGATCAAATAATTTCCTCTTTGTGGTTGAAGGCTCAAATAAAATTCTTGAGTAACCTCATTATCAAAACCCTTGAATTTTTCAAAGAACCCTAGCCACTGATGATTGGTAAAGCGATCCCTAACATCAAGATTTTGATGGATTCTAGATGGATCTGTGGGCTCCCTACAGTTAAATCCACCCCCCATATTCTTCAATAAAAAATTTCCAAACTTGGACAAGCAATTCTTTCTCTCTGCTACAGGTTTTAGGGAATTTTATGCAATTACCGTTATTAAGGCATAGGTAAAAGGAACAATTTTTTACACTAATTAGAAGAGGGAATATTTCACAACACAACTCAAAAAAGTTTCATTTAATTTTGTTATCATGCTCAATTCAAAAACATTTATACTTCATTTTCCTTTCATACCTAAATTTACATCAGGAACTGCTGCAAGAAGTACTTCTGAAAAATTGAAGCATTTTATAGGATTTTTTTATCAAAAGGTGGGAAGAAAATTTCGTATTTACCTTGCCTCTAATTCTCTTCCTTGAATTCTAGGGTTTGAGTGATGGAATTTCTTAGAATCGAGCTCCCTATAGTTCTCTATAATTTCCTGTAGCACTCAAAAACTATCTTGTAGCACTATGTGTCTATCCTATAATAATAGCCTATAGGTCTTATAGCTTCCTTGGTAGTGGTCTATGGAAATCATGGAGGAGGTAGCTCGTCCTTCAACAGTAGTGGCAAACCTCCCTTGTCTTTAAAATAGACGTTTTATGCAAAATGAGGCTCACAGACTTGACTTATGCTATAGGTGGTTGAGTGGTTGGGCTCAACATGCTGTGTGAGTTGGCCCCCATGAACCACCTTCGCATACCAACCATAGGCACATTGATCCAATCTTTGGAGTCATAACACTATTTTTTTTTTCTCCGCGCATGTATTGAGTGAAGAAGCTGACTGTAGTTGACTATTGAAGGTGGCCAAGAATACTGAACCAACCTTAGCTTATACAACCTCTTTTTTTATGATATGATAACACTTTTTAAACTAAGATGTGCTTGTAAGGAAGGGTTAGGGCTTTTCATACCTATGATTTACCTAATGATGGTCATGATGGAGGTGTTGTAGCTTATGTTTCAACCAATTTATGCTTGCATGAGGCTACTGGAGCATTGATGAGTTAGTTTGAGTTCCCTCTTGATGAGCGCCAGTATTGCAGCAAGAATGCTACAACTCTTGGGCTACCAGCTTTACTTTATCAACCTAGGGTTCGTACAAAGTTGGAGGTGACAGTGTTGTATACACAAGTAAAAGTGATGGTTATACCTATTGTCACTATTCAGATGGCAAGAGACCACTGGGATTTTCAAGACAAACTTATATGGAGTTAGAAGAAGCTTGATTTCTTGATGGAAGAAAGGTAAACCTACTCTAATAGAGAGCAACTCTACTGCAATAATGGAGAAGACCAAAATTCAATGCTAAATCACACCATTTCCTAATTAAATGCTAAGAAGCTATGCTTTGCAGAAATGCTAAATCAACATGAACCAAATGCTACTATCTAATTTATAGAAGTAAGAAGAATTAAACATCACCAATGCGCAAGTAAAGATACTGAACTAAATCTCTTTTTCCCTTTTTGTCTTTTTATGTAAAATCAAGTATGCAAACTAATTTCTTCTGGTGAAGTGGCAGGTGAATTAAGGATGTTTGAGAATGGCTGGAAGGGTTAGGATATGGTTGGATGGTGTGGGAAACCTTTGGAGGATTTTGGTGACTTCCTAGAGGTTTTCCCTCAATTTGGCCTCAAAATAGGCCATTTCAGGAAAACTTACAGGATGTACTAGAAGCCTACAGGATTCCTTGTAAAGCTACAGGATACAGTTGAGAGAAAAATGTGAGGTGTTGGAGGTGATGGAAGGCTTAGTAAAGGTGTCTTATGGATGGAATGGAGTGTGAGAAGGTCTAGGATCACTCAGAAGTCAACAACAAAGATATGAGATGGTTGGATTGGCTCAATGTGCTTGGAAGGATTTATATGAAAAATGATGAAAACTAGTGAAGGTGATGATGAAAACAAGGGATGGATAAGGTGGATGGAGTGGAAGGTCACTACTGGATATGAAGTCTTCCTCTCCTCCTGAAGCACCTGCTCTGCATAAAACATGTATATCTTCCAAAAAGTTATGTAAACAAGAAACATTCTCATAAACTAGAAAAGCAGAATTAATGAACTAACTACCTATATTATGCATGAGGAAAGTTGATGAAAGGAATGCAAGCATGGATGAGATCTACTGCAAAAGTGAAGATGAAAAAGATGACAATGGATTCCTACCTTGAGAAACTGATAAAATACTAATTTAAAGACAACAAACTCCAAAGCTCATAAAAGAAATAGAAATCTGTGTTTTTGGGGCTACTTAAGGGTCCCTTCCTCAAGTCATGATCCCAAAGGGAGGAAGTGAGGCCGAGACACATTCTGAAAACCTTATGGTGCTCCTTTTATCCCTGCTAACCTACTACTGAAGTAAGGCACAAATGAAAGAAAACTAATAAACAACCAATCCAATCTACACTACTTGCAATGGAAATGCATCTAAAAGAAAATTAACAATGAAGCTATGAAACTACACTAAACATACATATACAAGAAAGAGGAGCCTTGGCTGCTAGGTTTGGGCCCTAACCCAAGAGCTTCATCCCTTTGAGTTAACTCAGGGCTGGCTCAAAACAAAACTCATTCTTATTACCAAAATAGAAAATTACATCAATAAAAATTTCACAAGTGTGGAGCTCGAAAATAGCTTATAGTTTTACAACCAAAATCTGAATCCTAATGAGGCTCTAGGCCTCTCTACTTATAAAAATCAATTCCCCAACGACTTCCTTAAAATCTGGTAGGCTCAGCCCCCAAACTCGAGATAAACTAGCTCTTTGTCTGTCACTTTCTCGACTGCCTTCTAATCCTCATGGCTTGGATTCTTTCACTCTGAGCTGGTGAGATGGACGGAGGAATATTGGAATGGGAGATAAACAAATGAGGAGGATTTACCTCCTACAATCGCCATCCCTTGTTCCATTTGAGTTTTAACCTTAGTATTTGCAAAAATTCCTTGATTTTCTCCTTCAATCCTGCATTCAATGCATATTAGTCCACTAGGCATAATATCCAACTCTAACTCATCTCATAAAAAAAATATAGTAAAAAAATGTAATAAGTTGTGAGAAAAGTTGGTTTGACTAAGCTAGGAGGTGAATTAAGGCCCATATAATTACCCAATGATGAGGCTCATCATCACCCCCTACTGAAAGTGTTGCTCATCCTCTGAGAAACTCAATCAATATCCATATCTTTTATAGCTCTAGTGGCCTCCTTGACATCCCATGCCTCTACTATGGTTTCCTCTTCTTGTTCATAGATGTTTGCTTTCCTTTCTAGTTCCTCCCACTGTCTCCTTTATTCTACTTCCTTCCTTCCTTCTAACATTCCTAAGAGTAGTGGTGGACTGAGTTTCATGCCAATCCAATTGATTTTCAACCTTTGCAAAGATTGCTTATACATGGGTGTCATGTTTAGTGCTTCTCTCAATCTTGGAGGAGAGTGGTACTCTCTTATCTTTAAGTTGTATGGAAACATGTCCCATCTCCTTAGGCAAGCATGTATGCTATCATCCCCTAATAGTCTGAACATGTCCTAAAAATGTGAAATTGCTTGCTATTGGGCAGCAAGATATCTAGGTGCAAGCTGAGGATCATTTTCAATCAAATTATGGGTACTGATGAGGGCCATAGGATCTAATTGTTCAGCTCTGATCATAAGAGGTTCATTTTTCTCTTTTGCCAATATCTTCTTCATCTCTGCAACCCTTGAATCCTCATGGTTCATCCATGATGCCAAATCCATAAACGATAAATCTCCTAGCTTGGCATTAGGGTCCCATACATTCATGTCTGTTAAGGCCACGTTGTGCAAATAAAACTCAACCATCTTGGCACTATCTATGTGCTATGATCACAAATATCAATGAACTGCCTGTAGTCCTAAAATGGCATGGTGCCTCTCTATGCTAGGGTCTTAATCTAGAACTACAACCATTGTTCCTTGAGGTATAGGGCATAATATTTAGTTGGAATCCTACACTGGATTGCTTCCAAAGAGAGACTGACCATACATGCCAATTGATTCTCTCTTTCCTGCAGCTATCTTCTCAACCATGCATTTTCTGTCTCTAGTTGATTTTTCATTATGGCCTCTCTGTCTCTCAAGCTACTTAGCTCTTTTCCCATGTCCTTGAGCTTCTCCTCCATGTTCCCAATGTCTTCCACCCCTTGGATTTGGCGATCTACATCCATCAGTGAGTTCTGGATCTCTCCTTCTCAAGCTCGAAGAACAGTGGAATAGAAAATTTTTGAGGTATGACACTGCCTTCTTCAATAAACTTGTAGTAGGAGTCATGTTAGGTTGGGGGCTAGGTTCTTTTGACTCTGGGTCCTCTTCTTTATTTTTTTGATGCTTTCCTACCTCCCTTTCCAATTTTTGTGCCTCCTGTAGGTTCAACAAAGTATCCTGTAGGACTACTTTTGCTTCCTATAGATTCTGTTGTTTATCCTGTAGGATTTCTTTATCTAGTCATAGGCCTTCTCACATAGGTGATAGGATACTTAGTGGAAGGTATTTTCTCCTTTTGTTTAGGGGAGTCTTCAATCAATTTTTTATTTTTTACTTTTATTTTTTTTTTGTGTTTTGGGTTTCCCCTACCTTATTATTGTGATTTTCCTTATCCTGAAATATAAGGGGGCCTGCCTCTGTCGTTTGCCTTTTTGCTTGATGGGGGTGTTGGGCACGAAATCCCCCCAAGGCATGTTTCGGGGCTCAAATCTTGAGTTTGAACAAATCTTGTTGTAAAGCTCCGCAAATTGCGGGCATGGGGCGCGAAAGTATGATAGAGTCATAAGGTTTTCTGCTCTAGTGTTGTAATGTAATGTCGACTAGATAGACATACCCATGGTCCGCGGACCATGGGATTGTATAAATAGAGTAAGGCTCTAAGTTTAAAAGAGAAGAAGAAAAAAATAGGAAAAGATCTAAGTGATTAAGTCAAAGTGTGTCTTTGGGTCACAGAGTAGGAGAAGGCTCTATAGTTGAGTGCACAGAGGCGTAATAGCCTGTAGCTGAGTGCACGGACCATTCCACCTAAGTGTGTAGGGCGAATTCAAGTATGTCACCAAGGAAGGAATTAATAAAGAGAAGTTTTGTTATAATTCTGTGTATTTGTTCTTGGGTTAATGAATGATTGATATAATTTGCAAATACACTGTTTATTTACTATGCGCACCTGTATGAATGGTTTATGTTCTTAAGTATAACTTAAAGCACTCAAATATGCAAAGCTAATTAACTAATGTTGGAATACCAGTAAGGTCTTGGGTAATAATGCAGAGCGCGATGTTCAGCCCCTTGGTAGGACTATGCAAAGGCAGTATATCAGTCTGCGAAGTACGGGAAAGTGCACAAAGCAACCTATGTGTAGGGTCAAACCACGAACCAGTTGAACTCCTACGACATGTCCAGGGTGTGGAAACCTAGTTCTATCACCCTCCCATACTACTTTGGGTGAGACCTCAGTCCGCACTTCGCGGACTATTGCCGAAAGGGCCAGTAGTTTCCAGATTTTTTTGGCTAACTTAACTCTGAACCTGGTTCAATCCCCAATAAGCCAACAAATGGTTCCATTGCCGGGACCAGGATCTGCATAGAGATGTTTGATGTTGTATCACTGGAATCCATCAAAGAAAGGAATTGAAGAGTTGTTGGACAGAAAAATTCACGAGTTCGCGGCGCAGGAAAACAGGAATCCACGATTATCATAGGAAGATTGGTTATATTGCTACTTATATATGGAAATCCATGAAATTTTCTTTGCATCGTTCCCCTCTTAGTTGTTCGTGTGGATCGCGAAGCTAGAAGACAGTTAAGGAAGGTGTAGTCTTGACAAACCTAATGTGTGGACTCTAGAGTTGGTCCGCAGACTAGAAGCATCAGAAGATGAGATCACGCGAACTATGGATCACTGGTTCGATCGAATTATAGGAGGATTTATCACCGAGTTCGTGGTAGATACTTCAGTTAGGTATAGCGAGATAGAATGATGCTTCCTCAAAGGACCGTGAGGTAAGTACGTTAAATCTTTTAACACTTGGATTAAAATGCTACTGTGTGAAAAGCAGCTTATGTGAATAAAGTGATGTTTGGGGCTATGTGAAGTGGCAGGATATACAGAAATGAAGGTAGCGTAGAACTAGAAACTAGCCCCTTGATTTCACCTCAGCAAGAAAGCGAGAAGAGCTCGCAAAGGTTTTACCAAGAGGTGTGATCAGTTTGATAAAGTAGTGAATTCCCCGCATACCACTCCCACCTACACCACCACCAGTTTCACTATCTTCATCCCTATCTTCGCCCACAAGACCTCTGCCACCACCACAGTTCAATATGGCAAGCACGATAAAGTTTCTGATGTTCAAAGGAGTAGGGAATGAAGATCCGGATCAGTTTTGGTTTGTGGTAAGGGTTGTATGGGAAGCGTAGGGAGTCGTGAATGACAATATAAAGAAAGCAACGCTGGTTAGCACTCTACAGTATCTCGCACTGACTTGGTACATTAAGAATTCCAATGAAAATCCAAACGTAGGGATCGTGGATATCCAAGCTGCGCTAAACAAGGAATTTAGCAGGCCAAAATTAGAGACACAGTCGATCATTGGGTTTAAGGAAATTGCAATGCTTCCAGGCGAGACCCCCGCGGAGCTAGATCAAAGACTAAAATGTACAATTCATGAAGCCAATATGACCTTGACGGATGGGAAACATCGTGCATGGTTTGTAGCATCACTAATACCGCATCTAAGGAAAGCATTATCACAGCAGAAGCTGATCACTCAGGCCGAGGCCTTGGAGATCACAACGAGACTGCACGAGACCCTGATACAAGATCCTAACCTGGGAGTTCAACAAATTCATGTGCAGTTGAAAAACTTGTGCCTTGAGATGCAGAGTATGAAACAAGATAGGACAGCTCACCCAGAAGCGCGCGAGGAGGTATGGTGTGTAAAGTGCAATGGCTAGTGACATGGCAAGGCCCATTGTCTAGTCTTTGCGAACTACTTGGCGGGAGGAGGATCAATGCCATTGAGATCAGAGGCACAAGCAGGACCAACCACGGCACCTGCATTATCGTGTGTGATTTGTCAGATAGGAGGGAAGCATGCTATAGATAACTGCCAACTATTACAGAAGTATACGCAGAATTCGTCGCAGTTGTTCTGTAATTTTTGCAAGTCAGTAGGCCATGATGAGCGTACCTATAGAAGTTATGAACTGATGATGGATCAGACTCCTACCTACAGAGTTTAGACCGAAACATGGGCCCTCGATCAAAATGTAGGTATGATGTGCACTGGATTTTAGAGGAGTAGACGAGGTCGAGGTGGAATGGGACCAGGAAGAGGTCGCAGACAACTAATATGTTACAATTGCAGAGGACTGGAGGTCGTGATTGTATGAATCCGATGAGACCATCATGCTTATATTGTACCCAATTTGATCATGAGATAGAGAACTGTCCCACGTTGATAGTGAGGTTACATGATAAAGGAGCACTCCAAGCTCCCCCGACTCAGAACATACAAATGATGAGGTCTGTGCAATGCAAGGAAGACCCAAATGTAAATATTGTGCTCCGAAGTGGTATCACGACAGGATATGAAAAAGACAAGCAACCCAAAGAGACTGCCTAGGTTCGCAAGGCTCCAACAAAGGAAATAGAATTTGATTTAGAGTGTGCTAAGGAGACATTCATGGAAGCTAAGTATAGTTTCATGGATGCCTCCACTTTAGGAAGTAAAGACAAACTGGAACCAGAAATGGACCCATCAATGCTCACTACATTTTTGGAGACATGCATGAAGCTACTGTGTGACAACAAAGTTGTGAAGGGGCTACAAGAACTCATCACTAGACGTGCTCGAACGATGCCAGGAGAACCGTGCATAGTGCGGAAGCTCGGGAATCACACAACACGAACAGGAAGTGAGATGAGATTGACCGCGCAAATCAGGGAATATAAAATGGATCAAGTGATTTTGGATCTAGGATCAGACGCTAACGTCTTGCCAAAGCAGACATGGGAGTGCATGGGAAGGCCTATGCTGTAATGGTCTCCTATTCAATTGTGAATGGTGAACCAACAAAATATCCTACCTATGGGAAGATTGTAGGGAATAATAGTAGATATCTAAGGTGTGAGCATGCTAGAAAATTTTGAAGTGATAGAGATTGTTGATAACAACAATCCCTATCCCGCTCTACTAGGAATAGGTTGGGCCATTGACATGAATGGAGTGATAAATCTAAAGAAGCACAAGATGATTTTTGAGAAAAAGTCACTACGCATAGTGGTACCTTTAGACCGTGCGGAAGGATCACGCTACATAGAGCCAGTGCACGACTACGATAGCGACAATGATCTAGATTGTATCTACAAGATAACCGCACGAGAGCAAGACTAGGTAAATCCAACAACGGATGGCAGACTCTCGTGGGAATGCAAAAGCTCTTGTACCTCAGATTCAAATGAGGAAATAGAACGATGGCATAATCAGTTACACGAGGTAACCACGCTTAACTGTAACATGATGAAAAGCTCACTGCACTGCGTGGCAATAGAGGTAAGAGATCTGCCTATGTATGATGGGATGAGCGAGGTGGATGATTTCCTGAACAAATTTGAAAAAGAAGTACCAGAACAACAACGTTTCAACGCTCTGAAATGGGTATTGTGCGCTACGCCCGCAAGATGGTGGTGTACGTATAAAAGAAGTTTTGAGGACTAGTGCGAATGCATAAGGATGATACAGATGTGGTTTGGAAATCCCCATGGAGCATGCAAAGCCTAGTCTAGGCATAGTAGCACGAATAGATATGAGGGTTTGCGAAGCTGAAACGAAGGGATCACACAACCACAAAAAACAAAACGCATGGGACTTATGGAAGAAATCCAACAGGGAAACCTTAGACTCCGAAAACTTGAAGAAGAAAGGGTATGGTTAAGGAAGAAAAATGCTTTGATGGACGTGGACGTCAAGAATATGGAGGACGAGACAGGGTGCATGCGATCACGATGACAGGGTTAACGCCTATTTCCGCAAATTGATTAGTCTGATGCCTTGGCTTGGACCACATATTGCTAAGAATAATGACCAGGGTAGTGCCTTGAAAGTAATAAAGTATGCAATGGTAACCATAATCGTAAAAGGTAGAGGTTCTCCAGGCAACATGATGAATGATCAACTGAAACTTTTTGCGGGTGGTGCAACCACCTGACTAGCCAAGGGATGGACAATCTTAGTGCTCCAGGTAGTTGGAAGGGAGCGTGGGACTATAAACTATTCTACCCGAGAGCTGCGTGATATTGGAGATGTGCGGAGAAGCAAAGAGTCACAAGGTCCGTGACCACGCATGGGGGGTTGCGCCACCACATGGGTTGGCTAGAAAGTGACTGTTGAAGTCACTATTCATGATGGGAGCTCGACTTGAGGCCAAATGGAGTGGGTGACAGGCATTTAAGACACGATTTATGGGCAAAATCTAGGAAAATTTGTCGCCAAGGGAGCATTAACAAACTGGATTTGGGGGGAACAGTCGAATTAAAATTCCAAAAGCACTATAAAATACAAAGGGATTCCCAACAAACAACACTTAGTCATTTGTGAATTGAGTGGTCAAGCAGAATCCTGATTGTTGTGAGTCGAGCATTGATTAAGCCCCTGAATTCGCAAGTGAGAGATTGCTACATAGATACAATGATAAAAACTAAGGATGGTATGGTGATAGTAGAAGTGACCACCGTGGAGGCCATATAGGCCCTAACTGTGGGGGATGTTCCAGAAGGTGTCGGGATTGTGGAAGAAATCCTGAAATCACCGCGCATGCCAAGACCTGAGAAGGACAAATAAGGAATGGCTCCCATACACGTGTCCTCGCGAAACCCACTATGCAGCAAACTATTGATGGAGGAGAAGGGGAATGCCATCACTATAGAAATAGATGAATAAGAAGAAGATTTGCAAGATCTTATCATTGTAGAAGAAGAAGATGAAGGCATGGAGGTGGATACTCAGCCTACGCACTCTACGACAAAACTACCCACCTATGTCCGCTCGCAAAAAGGGAAGGCCAAAGTGCCCAAGGACTTGAACAAGACCAAGAGTTCGATCTAGACCTTGCTCCTCTTAGATGGCATTATGTTTGAACGCATGCACCTGGGCCTTGTGCTGAGCTTGAAATTCGAAGATTGGGACCTCGCTGACCATGAGAAGTTCCCTCACCTTGAGACTGGAAACCTCACAAGGAAGAACACTGTGGGGGGGGGGTGAGGGTGATAAAATTAGAGCCACGGAAGTGGTTTTACAGAGTGGAAAAGGCTGGGCTGTTGAACCTACTCTGAGTGTCACTTTTCCACCGTGCCCCAATAACCATTTTTGTCATCAGGCAACTGCTCTGCTTGGTGCATGATGGGTGTTTATGGCTAGAGGAGTCCATCCCCATCACGACAAACTTGATTCATTGTGTTTCATGGCTTCCATACAAAGGAGAGGACCCCGCAGCCATATCAGAAGGGAAGGGCAGTGATTTGGCCATCGCGGAGGCCATGAAGAAAAAGTACAAGTTGGAAAAGAAGAAGAGGTTCTACGCCATCTCTAGCATCAAGGACAAAGAAGTACACGTGGCAACCCAGATCCTGGCAGGAAAAGTTATGCACAAGTGCTGCACAGACGAGGTACCTACGCCGGTGGTTGCATTGGCCAAGCAATGCGCAGAGGGGGTCCAGTTTAACTGGTTTAAATTTCTCTGCACAAAATTTTTAGAGAATTTCCACGAAACCCAGGAATAGGGCAAAATGTTCCACTATGCATGGTTGTTGCTATCCATAGTGCTCATAGCTGGGGAATTTCCGGAGGATAGTCAGTTCCCCATAATTGACAGAGATTTACCGGAGGTCGTCAAGTATGCTTCGCTATGGGCCATGAAGGATGATAAAAGGATATGCGACAGCAAGATCTTCTGGGTGTTCATGGAGATGAACCTCAGAATGTGGATCAACCGTAAGCCGCAGTTGTCACCCATGGTTTACAACAGTCTATAGAGTTTTGCAGAATTTAAGGTAGACATGCATAACATATATATTAGGGTGTGCAAGGACCCGACTAAATAATGGACAAAGCTACCCTTTGTAGCCACCAATGATGACATTTTCAATGTCCTAGAGGCATGGTTGTTGGAATGGCATGCCCTAGACATTGCAGAAATCGAGAAGTTGGCAGTGCAAAAGAAGAAAGACGAGGCCAAACTGTGCATCGCACAGTTGGCCGAAAAATGAAGGAAGGAAATAGTAGCAGTAGAAGTATGGGTAGCATGGGACACGACACAGAAATCAGTTGAGCAGGAAAAGTCCGCCGCAATAGCAGCAACAACACAGGAAGCAACCGTGAAGGCGGGCGAGGGCCAAACAATGCCTTCGTGGGGGCAGGAAGTAGAGGAAGCTGAAATAGAAGGAGGCCCGGACCGATGAACCGCGTCAACACAGCTGAAGCATCAACACCTAGTAGAACGGGCAAGGTCGCAGAAGAAGATCAAGGCCTCAAAATTGTCCATTGCCTTGATCACCCTAACCGAGGGTGATCTGCATGACATCAGTGAGATGGTGCGCGATGTCACCAATAAGGCTCTCCAAGATTTCATGTAGGAGAACCATATTGTGTTTGAGGTCCTCAAAGTGCAATTGTAGGAATTATAGGCACGCCCCCCTCAGGTTGGTACCCTTTTCACCAACCTCGCAGTCAGATACACGGAAGTAGAGCAGATGTTGCGTGCGTGGATGATGAACACAATAGTGCTACCGGAAGGGGCACTAGTGACATCAAATGAGGTCGACATGCCTTCAGTTAGCGCACTGAAAGGTCTCGATGTTAATCTAGCTGCCCTCCCATGCGAGACATTATATGTGTTGCAGGATGGGATAACTGCACAGCTGCAAGCTAGGGAGAGCCACATGCTCCAAGTCCTTAGTGAGAAGAAAATAAATATGGAACAACTAAGCCTGCAGTGTGAAGAATTGGTGTCGTAAAATAAACAGCTGGTACAGGTGATAAACAACACTTGCCAAAGCATCTCGGAGTTGGCCATCCCAGCAGATATACTAGCGGAGGCACGGATCCATAGGTTAGCAGCAGGGGTCCACGAGGCTAGGGAGGAAATGAAAAAGGTTCCGCTGGAGTTGAATATTCAGATCACCGAGCTGTGATTAAAGGCATAGCCATCCACTCCCCCAGAAGTCAGAGAACAACACACTAGCGCTATCAGAATGATTGGAGGAAATCGGAGGTGCAGTTCGAGACTACACCATCATGTTGGAAGAATCACTTAGGGTCCTCACAACTCTGCAGGAGAACCCCAACATCTAGTGCTCAGAGACAGAGGTGTAAAAACTCCAACAATAGTATGATAGTGTCTGAGGAACTACGCAGTTGGTTGTCCTCACCCAGAGGCTTGCGCGAATGTAGCAGGCTACAACACTGAAGGAGTAGTTGGACGCGGCATGACATAAGGAAGTAGTCCTCAAAGCGCGTGTCCAGCTTTGGATTGACGAGGCCTTCACCATCATGGCAGACATCAAAGGAAAGCTTGTACACATCTAGGGGATGTACACATTGATGCAAAGAAGCACTCCCGAAATAAAGGTCTCGGAACAACATGTGCACCAGATCCAGTAAGCAGTAGCTCAGTGCGCTGCTCACCTCCATGTAGTTCGAGAACATTTGGAAGGACTCCACGCAAAGATCACCACACCAACAAAGTGACTCGAGGGCGAGTCAGGATGTTTGTGTTGGGGGCCTGTTGCGCATGGAATCCCCCCAAGGCATGTTTTAGGGCTCAAATCCCAAGTTTTGAACAAATCTTGTTGTAAAGATCCGCGAATTATGGGCGCAAGGCGCGAAAGTATGATAGAGTCATAGGGTTGTTCGCCCTAGTGTTGTAATGTAATGTCAGCTGGATAGACCTACCCATGGTCTACAGACCATGGGATTGTATAAATAGATCAAGGCTCTAAGTGTAAAAGAGAAGAAGGAAAAAAAATAGGAAAAGGTCTAAGTGATTAAGTCAAAGTGTGTCTTTGGGTTGTAGAGTAGGAGAAGGCTCTACAGCTGAGTGCGCTGAGGCCTAATAGTCTGTAGCTGAGTGTGAGGACCCTTGTAGCTAAGTGCGCAGGGTGAAGTCGAGTCTGTAACCAAGAAGGAATTAATAAAGAGAAGTTTTGTTATAATTCTGTGTATCTGTTCTTGGGTTAATGAATGATTGATATAATTTGCAAAAAAATTGTTCATTTACTGTGCGCACCTGTATGAATGGTTTATATTGTTAAGTATAACTTAAAGCACTCAAATAGGTAAAGCTAATTAACTAATGTTGGAATACCATTAAGGTATTGGGTAATAACGCAGAGCGTGGTGTTCAGCCCCTGGGTAGGGCTGCGTGAAGGCGGTATATCAAGTTGCGAAGTACGGGAAAGTGCATGAAGCAACCTGCGTGTAGGGTCAAACTGTGAAACAGTTGAACTCCTCAGACATCTCCAAGGTGGGGAAACTTTGTTCTAGCACCCTCCCATACTACTTCGGGTGAGACCTTAGTCCGTGCTCCGCAGACTCTTGCCAAAAAGGCCAGTAGTACCGGGATTTGTTTGGCTAATTTAACTCTAAACCTGGGTTAGGCCCCAAATAGCCAACAAGGGGTGCTAAGAGTAGTGAGGGAAGCTGCTGCCTCTCTCTCAGTGGGTTCTGGAGACACCCTAGGTGACTCCTCCTTGTTTTCTATCCCCTCTTTTCCATTTCTTTCTTCACCTTTGTGCTTCCTTTCTTCTTCCTCTTGTAGATCCTCAACATCTTTATCAGTTTAATCCTTAACATCCTCCTCTATATCTTCATCATCCTCCTTCTCGTTCTCCTCTTCTTCTTCATCTTCCAAATTTTCTTTTATTTCATCTCCTTCTTCATCCATCTCATCTTCATCTCCTTCTGTTTATTCTTCTTCGTGCTCTACTTCTTCTTCCTCAGCTTCAGTCTCTTCCTCTTCCTCTTCACTGATAGTAGGACTAACATCATATGTGAGAGATTTGTTGTCTTCCTCTGCCTACATGTCTCTGAAAACTGACCGTGTTATAGGAATTCAGAGGTTTTGGAGCACATATTCTATAAGGATTCTAATTAACCCATGGTGAGCTAACTATTGGGAATTTCCCTCTTGCACTTTGATGCTTGAGTCTATTAGTGATTGCAGCAAGAAGTATGGTATGCTGATCATGTGGTGAGGGGGTGTTTCTGCTCCAAATCTCAATTGTTCAAGAAGCCTAAAATGATAGCCATAGACCACACTATACGTACCCTCACATGAAATGTATTTGATCAGTTGATAGCTTACCTCATTCCAGGGATATGGTCGACTTGCTCTCCTTACTCCATTTTTGTCCTTAGTGGGTTCCCCACCTTCTAAAAAGAATTTCCTTTTCGCAACCTAATTATCTCCTCTATCTTCCTTCCTCCATGGTATTCCTAGGCGAAGTGTGCTAACTCTGCTAATGAGTTTAGGGGTGAGTTATATGGAGAGGCCTCTTACCACAATAGTGGTATGGACTCTAATGAGTGGAATGAGGGAGAGAGCAAAATCTCAGGCCACCTCATCATCATACCCCGTGAATTTTTTGAAAAACCCCATCCAATTATTCCTTGTGAAGATTTCTAGTACCTAAGGGTGTTGTTGGATTCTCATAGTGTTTGTGGGCTCCCTCTTATTAAACCCTCATGTCATCTTGGTTGGTGAGATTTTGAGGAGATGAGAGGGTTGATAAAATGCAGAAGTAAAAAACTAAGATGATTGTGTAGAAAATTCTCTTGCACAACTACAAAATTCACTCAAACTAGAGGATGTTTTTGATCAATTTAATTGGAAATAGGAATGTAATTACAGAGTCTACCTCTTCATAATGTTTGTTGTGGTCAACCCTTGAGATTCCCCCTCTGAAACTCCTCTCAACCTATCCTATAGGCTGTCTCTGTGTATCCTTTAGGAATTCCTATGCACAATCCTGTAGGAATTCCTCTGCAATCTTGTAGGAATTCATGTGCAGTAAAATGTTGGAGTTTTTCTTTTGGTAGGTTTCCTGGATATGAGAACGACCTGTGAGAGCGAGCCTCAAGAAATTCAATGCATGAATGTATGGGGATGATGATTATTTACTCTTATGGTCATTTGGGGTGAGGTGGTGTGTTGGTAGTAGAGGTACGTTTCCATTTTTGGACCGTTGGTCCCCACTACCACCTCATCACTCCCCACTCCTCGTAATCAGCACCCACCTTATGCATCTGTAGCTTTAACTACTTTTGTGCTTCTCCTTCTCTATTTTTGAGTTGATTACTGCCACGTGTGAGAGGACACCTTGTTTTGTCTTTGTTGAGTAAGCGAAGGTGGCCAAGTTAACTGGCCACCTTTTCACTTATAAACCAACTTACTCGTAACCTTTACATTTTTTTGACTACATGATGCATATGAGAGAGTGAGCAGGATACTTACCTATGGTGCCAATACCTTGTTGTAGTTGTTGAAGACAAGAGGTGCTAGCTGTGTGTAGTGGTTGCATGTTATTCTTCTTCCCTTCTTGTTTCTTTCTGATGATCCCTTTGTTTTAGCAGGTACCTATTGTTGAAGATGGTGGTTTTGTTGTTGCTTTGGAGCTCCTTTTTCCCTTGGATCATCATGATGCTGCTATTATGATTTGTATTCTATGGGATATGCTGCTACACGATTTCCTACAGGATGTCCTGTAGCTGATTCTCCCTCAAAACTCTTAATCATACACTTTTCTAGCGTTGTGAGGATGGTGACATGGATGGAGAGAGAGAGTAGGAATGTGGAGAATGAGGAATACTCAGGTGATGCTCTCTATTCCTCCCTATTTCCCTTCTTTTCAAAGACTGTCAATTTTTTTTTTGAAACTGATTTTTTTTTAAGGATGAATGCAGGGGTGGTGGAATTATGGTGAGTAAGGTATGGTGATGGAATGATGATGAAGGGGGTGATATTTCCTTGACATAGTAGGTCATTTTTTCTTTAGGGTCGCTTCCTGTAGCATTTCTGGATCACTGTGGTTCCTACATGATCATCCTGTAGGATTTTAGGGGATCCTGTAGGTTTATAGGGGATCCTGTAGAAAACACAGTCCCCTTGTAAACTGAAGGAAAGGAGTGGAAAAAATTAGAGAAATGGTATATTGATGAATGAAAATGAGTGGAAAAATAAAATATGAGTGAAATAGGTCTCTTGGTGATCCTCCTTTGCTTCCTGGTCGTCCTTCTTGCTAGCTTGTAAAAATATAAATTTTCATAATTTTTCTCTTTTGTTTTTGTTTTTTTTTTTTTTTTTTTTTGAAAACAACTGGGCTCCCTCTTAGAGGTTTTCATCTTAGCTATTTTCCCTGGGCACCTCAAGAGAGGTTTTCACCCAAGGATCCTTTCATTCTCATTTTTTTTTATTGACACTATTAGGCCTCCCCAAGAGGTTTTCAACCCAATAGTGGGACTCAGGCACCTCATGGAGGTTTTCACCTGAGCCCTTATTTTTCCTTTTCTTTTTTCTCTCAATGATTTGATGAGGCAAGAGCTGAAACTTGCTCTGCTATTATCATTGTTTTATTGATATCATCAATGAACTCTTGTCTTGACAAAGGTCTCTTGTAGATTTTCAATCGGTGTCCATTAACAAGTAAAGGAATGGCCTCTTCATCTATGGTTTTGATCTTCACTGAACCATTATCATGGCATCTTTCTACAACATAAGTTCCTAGCCATCTTGTCCTTAACTTGCCCTTGAAGTGTTTATACCTAGAATCATATAAAAAAGCCCAATCATCTTCTTGGAATTTCTTTTCCTTGATGTTATTATCATGCCAGATCTTCCTCTGTAGTTGAATTACCTCTGTATGTAGGAGGGTTTGCATTCTGAACTCATCCAAACCATTCAACTAGAGCAATCTCTCTTTTGTACACTGCTGAGATCTAGATGTAGTTGGGCTTCCATCCTTAATGTGTTATACTCAAATTCAATGGATAACAAAGCCTTTTTCCCATAGACTAGCTCATAGGGTGTGAATCTAGTGGTGGTCTTCGAGGTGGTATTATAGGCCCGGGTGGCCTCAACTAGTCTATCTTCCTAATCCTTCCTTCTGTGCTTACCACTTTGGTCAAGATGCCCACCAATGCTTTGATGGTCACCTCCACTTGCCCATTAGCTTGTGGATGATAGGGAGTGGAGGTTATAAGCTTGATCTTATGTTGGTTGAGCAAGTCTTCAATCACGTTGGAGGTAAACTAGCTTCCTTGGTCTGTGACCAACTCTATAGGGTACCCAAATTTGTAGAATACATTCTCCCTTAGGAACTCAACCACCTTCTCCTCTGTTTCTGCCCTAATTGCCTTGGCTTCATCACACTTTGTCAAATAGTCAGTGCATACAATGATGTAATATTCTGGCTTGGAAGGAGGGTCAATAGGCCCAATGAAACCCATGCCCCATTTATCAATGGCTCGAAAGTCACTTGAGGCTACAGAGGAATTTCATCTCTTGGAGTAGGCCTTCCCATCCTTTGGCACCAATCACACTGAGTAGTATATCCTTTCGCATCTTGATGAAGAGTAGGCCAATAATAGCCTACTTGTAACACTTTGATTGTTTTCCTCTTTGCTGCAAAGTGACCTCCACAAGGCCCATCATGATACGTACAAAGGATGTCAAAGACTTCCTCCTCCCTAACACACCTTCTCAAGATTTGATCTGGGCCATGTTTGAAGAGATTGCCCCCAATCCAAGTGAAGGGGGCACTCTTCCTTACTATCTTTCTCTTTTATTTAGAGGACAAGTTCGGTCGGAACTGTGTCGATACCAAATAGTTTGCTATGTAAGCAAACCATGGAGAAAGAACTGAAATAGAAAATAAGTGCTCGTCTAGTAACTGGTCATCAACCATTCCTTCTTCACCTACAGGCAAATTCAATATGAACAAAAAGTCTGCAACAACATTTTCCTTACCAGGCAGGCTTATCAACAATAGTTAGATCAAATTGCTGTAATAAAATCAACCATCGTATAATCTGAGCATTCACATCTGGTTTATTCATTAAATATTTTATTGTAGCATGGTTAGTATGTAAAAATGTTTTATAGCCTATAATATAATTCCTAAATTTGTTCAATGAATGCACAATAGCCAGGAGTTCCTTTTCGGTCACTATGTAATTTAGTTCATGCTTTGATAGATTCTTACAGATAAAGTAGATAACATAAGGTAATTTTTCATCTATCTAACCTAGTGTTGCTCCTATGGATGTGTGTGAGGCATCAACATGAATATTAAAGGGGAGGGCCCAATTTGGGCCTCTGAGAATCGTTGCAGTGGTTAACTTGTCTTGTAGGGTGTCTAAGGCCTCTTGACAGCTTTTTGACCACATAAACTCAGAGTCCTTGGCCAACAAACCAAATAAAGGAGAGGCCAACTTGCCGAAATCCTTTATGAACCTTTGGTAGTATCCAGCTAACCCTAGGATACTTCTAACATCTCTATGCTTTTGAGGAGGTGGGACCCTTTAGATGATAGCTATTTTGTTTGGGTCCACTTGCAGTCCTTGCTGAGATATTGAATTACCTAGCATGGTCCCTGTAGTCATCAAGAATTCACATTTTTCAAGACTGAGAGACAGGTTCATTTCAATGCATTTGTACATTAATTTGCCTAGGTTGGATAAAGCCTCTTGAAAATCCCAGCCATAAGGTGTAAAATCATCCATATAATTTCCACCACATCGTGGACTAACTCGGCGAAAATACTCGGGACTACTCTCTACAAAGTGGCAGGAGCATTGCATAGGCCAAAAAGAAGGATCCTATAGGTAAATGTACCCCAAGGACAAGTGAAGGTGGTTTTATCCTGGTCTTCGGACTGATCTGGATTTCGTTGTACCCACTGAATCCATCTAGGAAAGAGAAAAACTTTTTCCCTGCCAGGCCATCTATCACTTGGTCAATGAAGGGTAGAGGGAAATGGTCCTTCTTTATGGCTTTGTTCAACTCCCTACAATCAACTCACATTCTCCACTTACCATTTTTCTTTGGAACTAACACCAAAGGAGAGACCCACTCACTATCAGAGATAGGGTAAATGAATCCTGCATCTAGCAGTTTTTGTAGTTCTTCTTTGACTATATCTTTAAGAGCTGGATTCATCCTCCTTTGGGGTTGTCAGATTGGCTTGCAACCCTTTTTGACGTATATGTGGTGAGTATAAACTGAGCGGTGTACTCCCTTCATTTCTTTGTAACTCAGAGCGAAGGCTTCTAGGTTTTCCTTTAGCATGTTGCATAACTTCTCTTCTTGGAGTGCAGAAAGAGATGGATTGATTTTCAAGGTTCTCTTAGGGCCAAAATCTATGGTTTTGACATGGTGGGGGTTGGAATCGGCCAAGCATAGGTCAATTGGATGATTGTTTTGGGTTTCCTTTACTACATCTTCTAAGGGGAATGTGCTGGGAGTTGGACTTTAGAGTAGGTGTTCAATCAAATCATCCTCATCCTTCTGTCCTCCTCCCATGGTTGTTTCTAAAGTATAAAGTTGGGTAGAATAAACTTCATCTTCTTCCTCCTCCTCCAACCATAAAGGTAAATCATGCTCTAGAGATGGCTGAGCAGGAGGGTATAGGACTAACTGCTTGGACATATGCCCATTCTTGATGGTCATATTCCTAGCTCTACAACTAAAGTAAGCATCGGAAGTGGCCAACCATGGTCTCCCAAGTATGAGAGGGTAACCAGTAAGCTTAACCTTAGGTTGGAGAACTAGGAAATCTGCAGGGTACTCCCAAGAGTCAATGGATACCATCACATCCTCCACAATCCCCTTAGGGGTTACTGTGGAGCGGTCTGCAAGTTGTAGAATTGTTGTGGTCTTCCTCAATGATCCTTGGAGGTTGAGCTTGAGCATGGTGTCCTTGGTGATCACATTAGTGGCCACCCCAAGATCGATCAAAGTGTGTGGGACAATGGTTCCATTGATGTGTACATCTACTACAAGGCTTCTAGGGTCCAAATATTCTGGACAGATTACCTGTCCCAGCATTAAGTCGGACAGTTTTCCAATGACATTAATGGTAGGGGCATCCCTTCTTCACCTCCCTGAATGCTTGAAGCACTTCTCCTTAATAAACTTATTGTAAATAGGAACATCTTTTATTTCTTTGAGAAGTGGAATCTTTACACATAGGTTTTTCAATTCTCCCAGAAGTTTAGTCTCTTCTGTGATAGGATGGAGTGGTTGGATTAATCTCTTAGGAAAGGGTGGATTCACTTTAAGCATGCTTTTCTCTCTTCCTTCCTCAACCTCCCTAGGTGGAGGTGGAGGTTGGTTATCTGGGAGAACTCTCCCAGATCTCAAGTTAATCTCTTGGATTTCCACAACATAGGTTGGATATGATTGTCTAGTCAATTTAACGTCTTAAATTGCTCTACATAAATTATCAATCCGGGTATCGTAAACTGATGAAGTGTGGTGCACCATATGTGCTTAGTTAACCTTTTTCTTACTTCGTTGTTTTATAGATTTTATTTTGTTTTGGGGTTTTTTTTTTGGTTTTCTAAAGTGTCTAATGCAAATGGAAATCCTATTATAAGGTCTTAAGAATACTTTTAAAGGACAAGTATGGATAGAGATTTCAAGACAAGGCCTATGTCCCTAATGGTAACTTCCAAAACTTAGCACTTCCAAAGATCCCAAAACATGTTATTGATGGAATTAGTACTTAAACAAAAGTGTAAATATGCAGCTACTTCAATCAAAATAGAATGCGACAACCAAATAATGAGCTAGTGACTACGAAACCCAGTATCCTTGCTACTGTATAAAAAGAAAACTGAACTTAAAGCAATTCAAAAACTGTAAGCAAAGTAAACTAAATCATATTACATCAACCCATATTCTGACCCCTCACCTTTCGACTCGCTCTGGCTATAGGAGGCAATCATAAACAAATTGAGTAATCTGATATCTAAATTGCATAAAATGAAACTAAGATCAAACTACGCATTCATACTTCAATCCCTCACCATTCGACTCGCTCTGGCTATAGGAGGTAACCGAAAATGACATGAGTAATCTAATCACTAACTTGCAGAAAAGTAAACTAAATCATATTACATCAAATAATATTCTGATTCCTCACTATTTGAGTTGCTTGGCTATAGGAAGGTAATCATAAACAAATGGAGTAATATGATATCTAAATTTCATGAAATTAAATGAGCAAAACAAAACTGAAAGAAATAACAATGCTGGAATTAGAACTCAGAAAATAAATCAGCAAAAGGACAAGATGATTCCATCATGTCATTAGTCATTAAAAAGCTATGTGCATTACTAATCTACAATCAACCGGTTGAACACACTTGCATGAAATAAAATTGCATGAATGAAAAATCTAATCTATCAAACTTGAAAGCAATCAAATGACATAATGAAATCAAAGCAAAATTTACAAAATGAAATCTACTCTACCTTACATTCTAATATGCTCCATGACATCTAATTCACATCTCCTTCCATGATGAGAACATCAAAGCTTTATTCAAATTCTTCAAAATTACAAAGTACAACAAAGTTCTCCAAAGCTTTCAAAAGCCATCAAGGTAAAACTACAAACTCCAAGCTAAAGAACTCACAAGCTAAAAGACTTACAAGCTAACAAATGAAGGAGAGAGATCTCCTATTTATACAAAAAGATGAGAAGCCATCTCATTAATGAGAGTTCGTGAATCTCTTCTTCTACCTCTAGAGTCCTAATTAAAATAGGAACTGATAAGACACATGTCTTCTTAGAGTTACAATACAATTAGGAGATGTGACACATATCCTCATGATCCCATGATTCTTTCCACTCAAATTCGAATTTGGCCTTAGATTTCCACATAAGGGTCTTCTAGAAGCCTCCTTTCAACCTACACATGTCAAAAATCTCAACCATTTGTTAGGTATAAGCATATGCACATTATTTTCTAATTTTTAACCACAAATTCACTTAAAAGGCTTAGAATTAATAAAGATTGGAAAGACATAAATGTGGCCCAATGATAATGAAAGTGGGATGAATGTGGTGACATAGTAGTGAAATGGAGGTGAAATGGAGGTGATATAATGGACATAATAGTGAAAGTGTAATGGAAATGAATGAAATTTTCAAGACTCAACAATGATGTCTCTCCATTATATACCTGTTGAGCCTTTATGTTGTTTGGGTTTGGATTTGGCTGGGCAGGCATATGGGTTTGCTTGAGTGGAGCAAATCGTAGCAAGTGTGGTTGGGCAGGTGGTGGAGGCAATAAGGCTAGAGCATTGTTGTATTGGGGCCTCCACCCCCAGGGCAGTGCATTCCACCGAGGTTGTGGCAGAGCATATGGTTGAAATGGATGGCTGGCTGGCTGGGAGTGATACTGAGATGCAAAGGAACAAGGAGGGGCTATAGACCAGTAAGGATGAGTAGGGTGTCCCAAATAAGGTATGGTTGTGGTTTGGTTGGAGTTGTAATACACATGGGATGACCCTTGCATGCCCTGCTAGTATGGTCTAGGCTCATAAGGTCTCCTATGGTTTACGTAGCAAAGCTGCTCAGTGACCACTGAGCTCCTTGATATATAGCTTTGAGTCCAAGAAAACAAGGGCATTTGTCTATGGAGTGGTTTTCTTCACAGACTAAGAAAATTTCAATAGAATTCAATGGACAATCATTCCTAAGATGCCTCCTAGTGCATCTAGGACAAAAAATGGCCAAGGCTTTCTCTGCTTCCTCCTACTTTCTCTTAATGTGCATAGTGTCCATTTGCAAGGCAAGGGTTTGCAACATCTCACTCTTAAAATATTCCATCATGTTTCCAGTTTCACCCTTGATGGATGAGTTGGAAGAGGATATGCTGACCATAGGTTGACTACCCCCACCCTTTTTCCTAACTGCCTTAGAATGGTCTCTAAAGACAGTATTGATATCCTCATAGGGTAATTGGTAGATATCTCCTCCTGCTAACAAGTGTAGGGTATCTAGAAGATCTTCCCTTACTCCCCTAAGCAGGACCAACTTTAGTGACTTAGGGTCAATTGTGCACCTGGCCCTTTTGTAACTAAGATGGATTCTTTCTTCATAATCCTCTAAGGATTCATCATTGCCTATAGTCATCCTGAAAATTTCCACTTTAGTATTAGTAGTCTCGATATTTGTTGTTAAAGGCTTGCTACATCTAAGCCCAAGTTGTTATGCTATCCCTGGGTAAACCCATGAACTAGCGCAATGATGCATCCTTGAGGGTAGATGGAAATAGTTTTAACTTATTCTCATCATCTGTATAGTCATAGGTTCAACATATAACAACAAAATCAAATAGGAAAGTGTCGAGGTCTTCTGTGGTCAAGCCATGGAAATGAGGTAGGGCAGAGGGGCTTATATTTTTCATCTTAGTGTCCCCATTGGTTTCCTTGATGGGGAAGGCACCCTCAACTCTCTCTCTATTCCCTCTGTCATTTCTGTTTTTAGCCATTGGTCAATAGGAATGAGTTATTCTTCTCCTTCTTCCCCTCTAGGTTCTTCAAATATGTTAGGTTGCTTACCTAAGGGCTCCTCCAGTTCACAGCCACCGAAGAAGAGGGAAGGTTTTATGTTTGATGCAGTGGGGGTATTTGGCAAAAATTTCCCTAAGTTATCCTTATTCCTACAAGGCATGAAAGGAAATTTTTTTCGTTTGGTTTTGTGTTTTTTTTCAAACTTGGAAAGTACTTTGCAGAATTGAAATTGTTGATTGAATGAGAAATACTGACTGAATGAAAAGGCTACTTGCTGAATCGAAATCTTTCTTGCAAAATGGAAAAACAAAGGAAAAAGCCTAAATTACTTTTGCAAAAATAAACTAATGGCACAATATTGGAGACAAGAAATAGAAGAAAAGAAAATAGTAATCACACTTTGCTCAGACACCTCCTCGGTAAAGCCACCAAAAAGTGATGAGCACTAGTATTGCAGCAAGAATGCTGCAACTCCTAGGCTACAACCTTTACTTTATCAACCCGAGATTCATACAAACTTAGAGGTGATAATGTTGTATACACAAGTAAAAGTGATGGTTCTGCCTACTGTCACTATTCAACTGGTGAGAGACCACTGGGGTTTTCAAGCCAGACTTATATGGAGTTAGAAGAAGCTTGATTTCTTGATGGAAGAAAGGTAAATCTACTCTAAGAGAGAGTTACTCCACTGCAATAATGAAGAAGACTGAAATTCAATGCTAAATCACACCATTTCCAAATTAAATGCTAAGAAACTATGCTTTGCAGAAATGCTAAATCAACATGAACCAAATTCTACTATCTAAGTTATAGAAGTAAGAAGCATCAAACATCACTAATGTGCAAGTAAAGAGACTGAACTAAATCTGTTTTCATAGGTGAATTAAGGATGTTTGAGGATGGATGGAAGGGTTAGGAAATGGTTGGATGGTGTGGGAGACGTTTTGGAGGCTTTTGGTGACTTCCTAGAGGTTTTCTCTTAATTTGGCCTCAAGACAGGCCATTTTAGGAAAACCTACAGGATGTACTAGAAACCTACAGGATTCCCTGTAAACCTACAAGATACAACCAAGAGAAAAATGTGAGGTGTTGGAGGTGATGGAAGGCTTAGGAAAGGTGTTTTATGGGTGGAATGCAGTGGGAGAAGGTCTAGGATCACTTAGAAGTCAACAACAAAGATAGGAGATGGTTGGATTCACTCAATGTGCTTGGAAGAATTTCTATGAAAAATGATGAAAACTAGTGAGGTGATGGTGAAAACAAGGGATGGCGAAGGTGGATGCTGGCTATGAAGTCTTAGTCACCTCCTGAAGAACCTGCTCTGTATAAAACATGTATATCTTCCAAAAATCTATGTAAACAAGAAACATTCTCATAAACTAGAAAAGCAGAGTTAATGAACTAATTGCCTACATTATGCATGAGGAAAGTTGTTGAAAGGAATGAAAGAATCGATGATATCTATTGCAAAAATTAAGATGAAAAAGATGACAATGGATTCCTATGCTGTGAAATTGACCAAATACTTATTTAAAGACAACAAACTCCAAAGCTCATAAAAGAAATGGAAATCTATGTTTTTGGGGCTGCTTAAGGGTCCCTTCCTCAAGTCATGACCCTAGAGGGAGAAAGTGAGGCTGAGACACCTGCTGACAACCTTATGGTTCTCCTCTTATCCCTGCTAATCTGCTACTGAAGTAAGGCACAAATGGAAGAAAAATAATAAACAACCAATCCAATCTACACTACTTGCAATGGAAACAAATCTAAAAGCAAATTAACAATGAAGCTATGAAACTACACTAAACATACATATACAAGAAAGAGGAGCCTTGGATACTAGGGTTGGTCCCTAGCCCAGGAGCTTCAACCCTCTAAGTTAACTCAGTTCTGACTCAAAACAAAACTTATTCTTATTACCAAAACAGAAAATTACATCAATAAAACTTTCACGAGTCTGGAGCTCGAAAATATCTTAGAGTTTTACAACCAAAATCTGAATCCTAATAAGGCTCTAGGACTCTATACTTATACAACTGAAGTCCCCAACGAATTCCCTAAAATTAGGGAGGCTCAGCTCCCAAACTCAAGATAAACTAGCCCTTTGTCTCTCACTTGCTCGGCTGCCTTCTAATCCTCATGGCTTTATTGCTTGCACTCTGAGCTGGTGTGATGGATGGAGGAATATTCAAACTGGGGATAAGTAATTGAGGAGTATTTACCTCCTACAATCCCTCTCCCTTGTCCCATTTGATTTTTAATTTTTTTATTTTCAAAAATTCCTTGATTTTCTCCTTCAATCCTGCATTCAATGCATATTAGTCCACTAGGCATAATATCCAACTCTAACCCATCTCATAAATAAAATATAATAAAAAACATGTAATAAGTTGTGAGAAAAGTTGGTTTGACTAAGCTAGGAGGTGAATTAAGGCCCATATAATTACCCAATGATGAGGCTCATCACCTCTGAGGTGTAATATGTTTCCTTCATTGATCGATTCATTGGCTTGAATTTTTGTAATGTTCATTATTGATTGAAGTTCATTAATTTAGGTGATCAGAAAATGGGTGCCTCTGCTAATAAAATGTTGTTGTTGTTGATGATCAAGGATCCTGTAGCATCCTATAGTGGATCCTATAGCTTCTGAGGGCTAGTGTTAGATCTTCCTAATGCTTCATAATACCCAAAAATATCACTCTGGTGCTTCAAATGGGATCCTATAGGGTTCATGTAGGCTACTACATGACTGTATGTATTTCTATAACAATCACATAGACCCCTTCAGATCACATTTTTCTATGAGTTCTTCCTTTCAAAAATCTTGATAATTGATGAGAAGGCTACTGATGGTGGATAGGGAGCTTTTCTCTGATGGAAATGAGAGGAAAATATATGAAGGATTAGGTTTTTGATGAACGGTGAGTGGAATGATGGTGGAAAAGGTGATAGTTAATGGACTGGATGGATGATAGCACTCTCATGGGTCCCCTCCTTTATTCTTAGGTGAAATTCTTCCAATCTTGTTATTCTCTCAATGTTGATCAACTTCCTGTAGTGGTAGAGGGACTATCTTGTATCATTTTAGGGAATTGACAAAATTGATTGAGAGGGGCTAAGTAATGATTTAGAAATACTGGAAAAGGTCATGGGATGGATGGAGTGGAAATAGAGAGTTGGATGGAAGTGTGTGAAGGTCAATTTTGATGCTTCTTACATAACTTTGTTGACCTTATTTGATTTCCATTGGAAACCTATTGTACCTGCATAAATTTTAGAATGGATAATGTAAGGGTTCCTTTTCACTTTCCTTTTTCCTTTTCTTCTAGTTTTTTATTTTTTTCCTTTTTTCCTTTTTCCTTTTTATTTTTTTGAGTCCTGTAGGCTACCTCAAAGTAGGTTTTAAACCTACTAGGGCTACCCTAGGTGCCTCAAAGGAGGTTTTCACCTGGGTTTATTTTTATTCCCTTTTTTCTTTTTGTTTTTTTTTTTAGACTCTTTAGCTGTCTCATGGAGGTTTTTGGACCAAGAGCTTGTCATAAGTGCCTCATGGAGCTTTTCACCTTGGAATTTTTCCTCTCTTTTGTTTTTTTTCTTCCTTCTTTGTTCATCAAGGAGTGAATGGATTGGTATATTTGAGGCTCCCAATCACATTTGATTCTTTGCTTATTGAGCTGGTAAATTCCTCCTTTGATAGGGGCTTCTTGTAAAGTTTCATCCTATAACCAATGAACATTAGTGGTTTTTTTTCCTCATCAATTATTCAGATTTGCACAAAGCCATTTTCATGGCATTTTTCCACCAAGTAGGGATCCAACCATATTGACATAAGTTTCCCTTTGAATTCCTTGAATTTGGAGTCATATAAGATGTCGGCTTAGTGGGACCTGACCCAAGTTCAGAGTTAGTTGTGCCAAAAAAATCCCTACACTATTGGCCTTTTCGACATCAATCCATGGAGCGCGGATTGAAGTCTCACTCGAAGTAGTATGGGTGGATGCTAGAACCAATTTTTCACACCTAGAGATCAGTGTGATGTCATTTTGTGCCCTAAATCTGCCTTTGCATAGATTGAGAAGCCTTTATGGCTTATTAATGTAACTTCTTTTAACTAGCCTATAGACCTCCGTGAAGGTCTATCACTGGCTTTCACGGACCCTGAATAGGTAAATTAGCTACTTACGCACATCCAAGATTATTCTTAACCCAGTATTTACTCAGATCTTCTTAATTTTTTGATAACTCTAACATACAATGATATAATCTTTGCGTAAATCATTAATGTCAATTGTGTTCACATAAAAATATAAATCGAGTAAAGTCGTGCAACGATACAAAATTATTTCATAAACCCATCATTCATCACAATATAATGTGCATTCATACGTAACATAAGTAAGTATGTAAAACACAGGAATTGTTGTAATAATCTTCTTTATTAATATTAAGTTTAGCTTACAGACTCAAGACTTACCTGCGCACTCAGTTGCAGGGGTCCATGCACTCAGCCACAAACTCTAATCTAGGCCTCTGCACACACAACTATAGAGTGTTTTCCTCCTCTAAGACCTCTACGATCTTCCTTAAAGTGACCCATTACATTCATCTTCATCAATCTCCTATCCCTTAGACTCTCTAAGACACACCTATTTATACAATCCCATGGTCTGCGGACCATGGGTAGATATTCAAAAGGATGACTTAACTTACATAAAGAAGGGTAAAACCCTTTTTGACTCTTTAACTATCTATGTGCTCCACGACCACAATTTGCGGAGATTTTACATTTCTTTACATAAAACATGGGTTTTTGCCCCAAAATTGACCCTATGGGACCCCATCCCAACAGGCAACGAAACCATTTATTGACTTAGTGGGTCTTGACCCAAGTTCAAAGTTAGTTGTGCCAAACAAATCCCTACACTACTAGCCCTTTCGGCATCAATCCACAGAGCGCGGACTGAAGTCTCACTTGAAGCAGTATGGGGGGATGCTGGAACCAAGTTTCCACACCCAGAGATCAGCGTGATGTCATTTTGTGCCCTAAATTTTCCTTCATGTAGATCGATAAGCCTTTATGGATTATCGATGTAACTTCCTTTAATCAACCTCTAGACCTCTTTGAAGGTCTACGACTAGCCTTCGTGGACCCTGAATAGGTAAATTAACTACTTACGTGCATCCAAGATTATTCTTAACCCAATATTTACTCAAATCTTCTTAAGTGTTCGATAACTCTAACATACAATGATATAATCTTTGCGTAAACCCTTAATGTCAATTGCATTCACATAAAACTATAGATCCAGTAAAGTCACGCATCAATAAAACATTATTTCATAAACCCATCATTCATCACAGCATAACGCAAATTCATACATAATAGAAGTAAATAGGTAAAACACAGGAATTTCTATAATAATCTTCTTTATTAATATTCAATTGAGTTTACAGACTCAAGACTTCCTAACGCACTCAACTGCAGGGGTCCGTGGACTTACCTGTGGACTCTACTCTAGGCCTCTGTGCACACAATTGTAGAGCCTTTTCCTCCTCTAAGACCTCTATGATATTCCTTCTATTGACCCATTACATTCGTCTTCATCAATCTCCTCTCCTTTAGACTCTCTAAGAAACACCTATTTATACAATCCCATGGTCCGCGAACCGTGGGTAGATCTTCAAAAACCTAACTTAACTTACATAAACAAGGGTAAAACTGTTTTTTACTCTTTAACTATCTACGCACTCCACGAACACAATTTGTGGAGAATTTGCATTTCCTTACATAAAACTTGGGCTTTTTCCCCAAAATTGACCCTAGGGAACTCCATCCCAGTAGGCCCCCAACACAAAGATCGTGACTCACCCTCAAGTCACTCGGCTGGCACGGATATCTTGCTACGAATATCCCCCAACTCCACTTGTGGAACCCCTACGTCTGTTATGCTCTACGTGGTTGCCTACTTGATCTATTGCACCAGCTGCTTTGGCTGGTCCTGCACTGTCCTGCTTAATCTTCTACTGCATACTCTGTAAGTTTGCTAAATTTTCCTGAATATTGGCAGAGACTATGTAGGCATCATCCAATCAAGGCCCTAATCTATCCGTAAGGACTGCCTCTTTCTTCTGCACTGCTTCCACATGTGTAAGCAGCTTCTTAGCCTCCTGCATCTTGGATAGGCATTGTGTTGTAGCAACGGTGTGCGCCGTCGCCACTACTTCATCGTATCACTTCTAGAGCTCGCAGACTTTTGTATTCAATACCTAGAGGGTGGAATTTTCCTGCAGGCTCGTCACTACTTCCATATCCTGCTCAAATATCATAGTGCAGTCCACCATCATGTCATCCACCATAGAAACTCTATCCTTGACAGTGGCTTCATGTTGTTCCCTTACCTCTAGTGGGGTTGACGGTTGTGACATCATCTCTAGTTATGTTATCTTTCTGTTTAGCTCAAACTAAACTCTAGCCATCTCTATCTTGGCATCCTGCACGCCCGCAACAATCTTTCTGATCTTTGCCTCAACTGTTGCCTCCTTAGGGATATTCAATTATGGGACCGCCCTACATGCTTCTGCCACCGCAGCTAGTAATTGAGCGCCCTGCACCTGGAATGTGTCTTTTTCTTTCAAGGCCTCCATCTTTTCAGTGAACATCTTCTCGTTGTTCACCCAATACTCGCATATGAGGTTGACCGCTGCTCGCATGCTCTTAGATCTACTTTCACACCTAACTAGAGTGTGTGAAGCTACTCATTGGGGAATGCGGCCAAGTTGAGGCCCATGTTCTTCAGATAACTTACGACGACCTTTTCATTTGCTACCTCCACGCTCAAGGATCCTTCTGGTAACACGACTGCCCAGAGATCTAATGATCTGACCATCTCTACTGCTTGACTGGTCCTAGGTTCTAAGCTTGTCTATGCAACGCGTACTTGTCCTATGCCCACATGGATCCTACTCGCTTGAATCTGCAGCTCACACAAATCATTTTGAATGGTACTTAGAACCTGTTGTTGCTGCTACTCAAATTGTTGGAATAGTTCCACTGTAGTATCGCACACCTTATCTCCAATTTCATTAAGGTCACCTTCTATTAGAGTGATTGGATCCAGCGATGGCTTTTTTGCTTTGGATTTCTTCCAGGGCCCTTCCTCTTCTTATTTCTTGTACTGCTTCACCCAGAAGGGAGTGCTCTGCTCCTCCTGACCGTCAAGCCCATGCTCGAACTACTCCTCTTCCTCTGTTTGGGGTGAAGGGACTTACCACTCCGCCTGGAATCGTACTCTTCTTGTTCAGCCTGTTCCTTCACGGCATGCTCATTTTCCACCTAGGCCTCCTGCTTGGTCTCTTTTCTGTGCTTCTCGGCCAAATGCCGGACCTTCTGCTTTGCTGCTTCCTTCTTTTTATTCTCTATGGATTTGATGGACCATGTGACCAAATCAGATGGAGTATGAAAATCTACTAGCCAATGCTTGATGGTTTCTAGGATGGTATCGCCCATGGCCAAGTAAGGGATATGAAACCATTTTCATTGTATTTCCTTCTGTGCCCTGATATATATACGGTGAAAAGTTGCCTTAAACTTAGTGTACTCTACTAGCTGCTTGAATACTATTGGGGACAACCGCGGCTTCTGGTTGATGGCCAAGTCAATGCTCACCTCCATTAACACCCAGAAAACTTTGGTCTCCATGACCCGCACAACATCCTTTGTGGCCCAAAGGGAGGAAAATTGGGCAGCCTCCAGCAATCCTTTGTCCACAAGAGGAAACTAACTATTGTCCTGTAGGTCCCAAGCCACTGGCATGATGGAGAGCGACAACCACATGTAGTGGAAGGTTTTTCTCTCATCCTATGCCTTGCGATAGTTCGCAAGGAACTCAATATAGAGGTAACATGACCAATTAAATTGCACACACTTCAAGAATTGTGAAAGCATTGGAACCTCATCCACATGGCATTTTCTCATGACCTTGTGAGCTAGAATTTGTGTAGTAACTTGCACCATGGGGTTGGTGATAGATGTGATGGAGTACCCATGCGGCTTCTTCACCAGCTTGAAATTTTCCTTCATTTCTCTGCTAGGTCACGTTCACTCATCTTTCCGCCAAACGCTTTGGCTAGATTCAACCCTGAGTGCAGCAAGAGTGTGATCTGGTGGATCAACATATCCATAATCACGATCGACGTGCTTAGCCACAAACATCCGTCATGTACCAGAGTCAACAATTGCTTGATGACAATGAGGTTGATGTTGGAGCAGTGGTAGTGGGGCACCCATAGTAGGTTTAGCAACCCCGACTAATTCACTCCGCGAATCAACTCCATAGGTTCCAATGCGATGACACCTGATTCCTTGAAATAGACCCTCTTCATATAATTCTTCATTGCAAGGTGGGGGAACCTCTCATGGCCTGCCAAATCCCTGTCTTCCAACTTTAAATGGGGAATCTGCGCCAAACACAGACCTTCAAAGGTGTTTCCCTCTAGTAGTAGTGGTGTGTTTAGGGGGAATTTTCCTGCATCTGGGTTGTTAGGGACCTTCACTTTTCGCTTATGAGGAGGGATATAATCTAACAACTTGAAGATAGGCTCCACGTCCTCGGCTCACTGGCATGGGCTTCTTCTGCTTGTCGTTCTTGGGTTTGGGGACTTCGCGCACTAGTGTAGGTTTTGGACCAAGTGACCTTGGTGCTATAGGTAGAGCAGTTGGAGCCTCCACTCTCACAGCTTCTAGAACCACTCCCTGAGAAGCGACATCTCCACCACTACTCATAGTTTCCGCGGGGCTTGGTCCTAGCATCTTTTCCAGGATGAATGTCTGATTTACCTCTGATAACTTAGCAAATGCAGGGTTCGCAACTAAATCTTCCCAATATGAGTGGTTCATATGCAATCGACAGAATAGCTTGATAAAAACTCTAATGATGCAAAGTGTTTTCCGTTGGATGACCACGCGTAATTTATAGGCGAATTCGAATTCAAATTTGATCGTTCCCCCCAAAATCCATCCATAAATGTTGATTTGGCAGCAGATCTCCAAATATTTCATCCTTAAATGCCTTAAATGCCACCTCCCACTCCTCTTAACCATCTCCTGGCAGTCAAATCATTAACAATGACTGTAATGGTCATTTTTTGGCTATGCTGCATGGTATCTCCCCTCAAAGTGCAACTCCCTTCGCGCGCCTTCTGATGATGTGACATTATCCCTTTTCATGTATCCCCTTTGTCGTGTAGTTCCACTAGCTGGACAATGTAATTTATAGTCTCGCACTTCCTTGCAGTTTCCTGGAGTGCTAAGACTATGCTACCATCATGTATTCATTGGGCTGGATCCCCCATGTATGGATTCAATTAGATTCCATTTACCCATCTCGGAAATGGATCTCCATTCAACTTCATGTGCTGAATGACTCCACCATCTGTAATTTATTTGATGACATATGGTCCTAGCCAGTGCATCTGAAACTTTATTGAAAACTTAGCAAAGTTACTATCATATAATAAAACCAAATCATTTACCTTGAAGGTGTGCAGTTTGATGTGTTGATCGTACCAAGCTTTTTCATGTTCCTCTTGTACCTGACGATGCAATACAACCATAAATATATCTTCCTTGAGCTCCATTAGTTGTGAAAGCCATTCTTCTAAGGCTTCACGGTCCGCCATTCTTGTGAAAGCAGCTATACGTAGACTAGGCACAATGTACTCCATAGGCATCACAACTTCTACACCATAGACCAACCTAAAATGTGTCTGACCAATAAGATTTTTACAAGAAATTCTATAAGCCCATAATATTGCAGGTACACGCACGTCCCAATCATTACGATGTGCATTGCAAACCTTTGTCAGTGCATTGTCTAATATCTTATTAAAATCCTCAACCATTCCTTTGGCCAGAGGATGATATGGTGTACTCTTCTAATGGTAAACCTGGAACTCTTCTGTCAACACGCTGATTGTTTCACTAAGAAAATGTGTACCGCGATCACTCATCAAAACCTTCGGGCAATTGAAGCTGTTCAACACGTATTCGAAAAAAAATTTGTTGATGTCACCCCTGTATGGTCTTTCATAGGATGTGCCTCCGCCCATCTTGGCAAATATTCTGTCACAGTGATGATATAACGTGCACCAGTTTTCTTTCCTGGGGTTTGAATTGGTCCTACAAAATCAATTGCTCATTTCTAATATGGTTGCAATGACACCTCCGGATTTAGAGGCAACTCATCCCTTTGCGATGGCCTGCCCATCCTCTGATATGCATCACATGCATTACAATATGCTTTAGAGTGTTTATAGAGTGTCAACCACCACAACCCAACATGCACAATTTTTTGTGTTGTTGCTTTCCCTGCATAATTCCCTCCTGCAGCTCCCCCATGAGTTTCAATGAGAATACTGTTTCACTCAAAATTAGACACATAACATCAAAGTACTTCATCTGATCCCATCTTATACAAATGTCCTGCAGTGACCGAAAAGTCTACTGTGCACACCACCAATTATTTCTTTTGTTGACTGGTATATCCCTCTGGAGTCATTCCTATAGTCAGGAAGTGGATAATGTCCACAAAATTATTATCCTCTAACCACACTGTGAAGAGCTGCGTGTCAGGAAACCCTTCATCCAAATTGGTAGGCTCCTCTCCTATTTCAATGCGCGACAGATGGTCAGGTCCCACGTTCAATTGTCTTGGCTTCACGATTACTTAAAAATCATATTCTTGAAACAACAACAGCCATTTGAATATTCCCCCCCCCAACACAGGCTTATTGACTAGATAATTCAATGCAGAATGGTCTGTGTACATCTTGAAATGTCCGCCTAGTAGGTAATTTTTGAATTTTTGGAGCAAGTACACCATAGCCAACCCTTCACACTCTGTCGTCGAATAATTCTTTTCAGCTTTTGATAGCTTCCTACTTGCAAATTCTATAGGATGTTCCATCTTCACTTCATTGACCCGTGTGAACACTACTCCTAACGCAATACACGAGGCATCAACGTGCACATGAAATTCTTTCTTCCAGTCTTGGAAGACCAAGACCGACACGATAACCATTTTCTCCTTCAAGACATCCAGACTGTGCTGACATTCTTCATTCCAATAGAATGTAGCATCCTTCATTAGCAACTTTTCCATTGGCGCGGTAATTTGAGCATAACTCTTGATGAACTTTCGATAGTATCCAGTATGACCCAACATTGCGCACAGTTGTTTGACACTTCTTAGCTCCTCCAAACTAATTATGACCGTGATCTTAGCAGGGTCCACCATTAATCCTTACTTGCACACCACATGTTCTAGCAAGATTCCAAAAGGGATGCAAAACAAGCATTTCTTCAGGTTTAGCACAATTTGATACCTTCGGCATGTATCCATCATCAAGTGCAAACTGGCTACATGGCGCTTTACTAGCCCAAACACTATCCAGTCATTGAAATATACTTCCAATAATTTGTGAATGAACTCCTTGAATGTTGTGATGACTACGCGTGAAAAGATCAGCAATGCATTCTTAAGTCGAAAAGGCATCACTATATACTAGAAACATCCCCATTCTATTGCGAAGATGGTCTTACTCCTATCCTTTGGCGTGGTCTTAATTTAATGGTATCCAGAGAACCCATCAGTGAATGAGTAGGCCTCCTGCCCTCCAACATTATCTAGTACTTCATCTGTGAACGGTGTTGGAAAAGGATCATGAATGTAGGAATCGTTAAGCTCCCTAATATCTACACAGATCCTTATTTCATCCTTCTTCTTCTTTTCTTGAACTACCATTGGACTCACCCAAACAGACTCCTCCATGGGTTCAATAATAAATGCTTCAAGCATCTTGTCCAACTCCAAGTGGACCTTTTCCACGTATTTGGGATTAAGGTGATATGAACTATGCTTAGTCGGCTTCACTTCTGGCTTCAAGGTAATCTTCATTACGCCCAAGCCCTTATGATACCTTTCAAGTCTGAAAATTTTGTAGGGAAAAAATCTTGATATTCATGGAGCAACTCAGCGACCTTATCTACTGTGGCATCATCCCAATAATCCCTAATCTTTGCAAACTTTTGCTCCTCCTCGGTGCCAACGTTTACTTGCTTAGTTTTCAATGGCACGATGATGTCTGGATTCTATATTTTTGATACCTCTACCTCACGGTGGCCTTCTATTTCTAAAATGTTAATATTCCTTGGATCCTCATCTTCTCCTTCAGCAGTCACATTATATCATTCCAGGGCATGGCATAGTTGGGTGCTCCAATATGGTTGAATCAATTATAAGGGATCCTATGGGATTCAAAAGATCACTGCTTTAACCTCTTGCAACACCTCATCAATTCTTTCGAACCCATCTTCAAAGCTAAATGTCATAAAAAATCCTTCCCTTAATACATCCCACTCCGCAGTACCGTGGTGGAGCTCTGTTTCCGGGTACCAATTCATAGGAATGATGTCCAAAGTGTGATAGAATATATTCACCCACTCTGGTTGTGTCTCTGTTCCATAAACCTTAGTCCACTTTGATAAATGATCACAAGGATCATTTCTTCCATCATATTTCTCAGTTAGCCGAACTTTTGGGTGACCAAACTGCAATCTCATCATTCCTCTCTACTGACGCCATTCTTCAAAACTGTCCTTATGTGTACCCCACCACCGTGTGGGTGTAGCGCCCAATATAGTCCTTGGAAGTGATGTTTCTTGGATACTTCTCTTTCAAAGACATCCAAGAACTTATCAACATTAGTTAAACCATCATAAAAAGGTAGATTTCTTACCTTCGACGACATACAACACAATGTGGATACTTCATGCAACATGTTTTTCCAATGTTCCAATTCTTCATCTAAATCCGAGGTATAGGAAATTTTGTAGTCCCATTCAATTCATCTATCAGCTGTCAGATTTAGCCAGTCTTGGTCTCGCACTATTATCTTATAGATTTGGTCCAAATCATCGTCGCTTTCCTCATAGTCGCAGACCAGTTCAGTATAGTGTGGTCCTTCTCCAGGGTCCAGTGGGACTACCACGCAAAGCGATTTCCTTTCAAATGAAATTGTTTGCTTCTTCATATTGATTACCCCATTCATGTTGATAGCCCAATCGATTCCCAGGAGCGCAGGATATGGATTGTTGTCATCAACAATCTCTATCACTTCAAAATCGGCCAGCGCACTCGCTCCCTCTATATCTATGGTCAATCCGTGTAATCGCCCCATAGGGATAATATTCTGTTCATTTTCCATCCTCAATTGAATCAAGGACCACTACAGCATAGGTCTCCCCATTTTGTCCCATGTCTATTTAGGAAAAATATTTGCATCCGACCCCAGATCTGAAATAACTTGGTCCATCTCATAGTCTCCTACTTGCGCAGTAAGTCTCATCTCACACCCTGTTCTCATCTTGTGTTTACCTATTTTTCTAACTGCATTGTGTCCTTCAAGAGCACCTTCCTTACCATCACACTTATTTATTACTTCTTGTATCCCTTTTATAGCCTTGTTATCGCGCAGCAATTTCATACAGGTCTCCAAGAAGGTAGTAAGCATGGAGGGGTCAACTTCTTCATAAAGCTTGTTTTAACTTCCTGAGGTAGAGGCCTCAACAAAGCTTTTCTTTGTTTCCATGAACATTTCCTTTGTGTTCTCTAGATCAAACCCAACTTCTTTTTCTAGAGCCTTGTAGACCATTCACTTTCTTCAAGTTGTTTCCGTTTATCATCACAAGTCATCATTTTGCTTCGTAGCACAATATTCACATTGGGATCCTCCTCGCGAGGCTCGACCCTCGCCATCTATAAATTTTGAGTAGGTTTCTGAGGTTGCACCTTCTTCTCCTACATCTTAGCTATTAATATAGGGCATTCTTCTATCATGTGGTCAAACTGATTACAATACCAGCATGATGGGAGTGTATGAGCCAGACACTCCCATGCGTACTGTCCTAGCACTCCGCAATTATAGCAAATAACTTGTCCTCGACCTCTACCAGGTCCTCCTCCTCCTCAGCCTCATCCACGCCCCTGATATCCTTTGCGCTCTCCCCCAGTGCCTTGATTCAGAGGCTGAGTTTCTATTTTCATTCGATACGCGGGTGTGCTTTCCATCATCAATTCATATCTACGATAGTTACACTCATCGTGGCCCACCGATTTATAGAAGTTACAGAATAATTGTTGCGGCGTTTGTACAAACTTCTGTAGCAAATGAAAATTGTTTGTAACATGTTTTCCAGCCACCTGAAAAGTAACTCACCATAGTGCGGGCCCTGTACTTGGTCCTGCTGAAGCTTCCTTCCTCAGAGGAATTGGCCCTCCTCTTGTAATATAATTCGTGAAGACAGGGCAGTGATCTTTATCATGCCCCTAGCTTTTACATTTGAGGCACCAAACTTCTTCGCGCATCTCCGACTGAGCCCTATTTCCTTTTTCAAGCTCTGTAATTCCAAGCATAGATTCTACAACTCTGTGTGAATATGTTGAAATCCCAAAGAAACATCCTAAATAGGCATTTCATGCAGTCACATCACAATTTCCAAGGCTTTCACCTGGGTCCCTATCTTTTTCTATGAAAAAGTAACCCTGAGTTGGGGCAGGAGTGAGGCTACAAACCATTCACGTTGCTGACTATTCGTGAGATTCATATTAGCTTCGCGGATCTAGCACTTCAATCTTTGATCTAATTCCCGAGGTGTTTCATTGGGCCTCATCATGATTTCCTTGAATTCAATGATTGATTGTGATTCAGACTTGGTCTTACCAAATTCTTTGTTCAGAGTAGTCTGAGTGTTTGCTAATGATGCTAGTGGGTTATCATTGCAGTACTTAACGTACCATGTCAACGCGTGATATTGTAGAGAAGTAACCAACTGTGCCTTCTTTATTTGATCATTTGTAATATTCTATGTCGTCCATACAACCTTCCAATGAACCAAAACTGATCTGGGTCCTGACTTTCCAAGCCCTTGAAAAAGGGCAACTTCATGGTATTCGACATGTTTAATGGTGGCGAAGGTGGTGGTGATGTGGTTGAAGGTGTATGTTGTGGAGGTGAAGGTCGAGGTGGTGTGGGCGGATGAGTTATTCGCAGAAAACCCTACTTTATCAACTTTACAACGCTTCGCGGTGAGAGCTGTACCGCTCCCTCGTCATCACTCAAAGGAGGTTCTATCAATGGGTTGTATTTAGGACCTACTCTCTCCTAGTTTCTAAAGAATCATCCCCTTCGTGTAGATCCAAACATCAAGGTAGTGGCATGATCCACTTTTCACACAAGATCATTTTAATCCAAGTATTCAAAGATATCAAATACTTACCTCGCGGTCCCTTGAAAGAGAATCGCTCTTCCTCACTGTAGCAGACTGAGGTATCCACCGTGAATTCTATAACAAATCCTCCGATGACTTAATCAAGCCAGTGGTCACCAACGCACGTGATCTTATCTTCAAAAGCTTCCAACCTCCACACTAGCTCTTGGATCCACACTATTGGACTATCAAGCCTCCACCTTCCTTGGTCGTCTGTCGATTTAACGATCCACTCATACAGTTGGATCGGGAAGGTGCAGAAGAAAATTTCGTGCATCTCTGTGTATAGATATCTGTCTAACCAATATTCTTTTGTTAGGTGTGAATTTCTATTTCCTTCATTGATCGATTCATTGGCTTGAATTTTTTTAATGTTGATTGTTGATTGAAGTTCATTAATTTAGGTGATCAGAAAATTGGTGCCTCCACTAATAAAATGTTGTTGTTGATCATCAAGGATCCTATAGTAATCTACAGTGGATCCTATATCTTCTGAGGACTAGTGTTACATCCTCCTAAAGGTTCATAATACCCAAAAATATCAATCTAGTGCTTCAAATGTGATCCTATAGGGTTCATTTAGGCTACTACAAGACTGTATGTATTCCTATAACGGTCACATAGACCCCTTAGGATCACATTTTCATATGAGTTCTTCCTTTCAAAAATCTTGATAATTCATGAGAAGGCTGTTGATGGTGGATAGGGAGCTTTTCTATGATGGAAATGAGAGAAAAATAGATGAAGGATTAAGTTATTGATGGATGGTGAGTGGAATGATGGTGGAAAAGGTGACAATTGATTGAGTGGATGGATAATAGGAATCTCATGGGTCCCCTCCTTTATTCTTAGGTGAAAATCTTCCAATCTCGTCATTCTCTCGATGTTGATCAACTTCCTGTAGTGGTACAAATACTATATTGTAGCATTTTAGGAAATTGACAAAATCAATTGAGAGGGGCTAAGTAATGATGTTGAAAGCCTAAAAAAGGTCATGGGATGGATGGAGTGGAAATGGAGAGTTGGATCGAAATGTGTGAAGGTAAATTTTGATGATTCTTACCTAATTGTGTAGACATTCCTTGATTGCCATTGGAACCTTGTTGTACCCGCATAAATTTTAGAATGGATAATGTAAGGGTTCCTTTTCACTTTCCTTTTTCTTTTTCTTCTATTTTTTATTTTTTTCCTTTTTTTCCTTTTTCCTTTTTATTTTTTTGAGACCTGTAGGCTATCTCAAAGGAGGTTTCAAACCTACTAGGACTACCCTAGCTGCCTCAAAGGAGGTTTTCACCTGGGTTTATTTTTATTCCCTTTTCTCCTTTTGTTTTTTTTTTTTTCAGACTCTTTAGCTATCTCATGGAGGTTTTAGGACCAAGAGCTTGTCATAAGTTCCTCATGGAGCTTTTCACCTTGAAATTTTTCTTCTCTTTTGTTTCTTTCTTTTTGTTCCTTCTTTATTCATCAAGGAATGAATGGATTGGGATATTTGAGGCTCCCAATCACATTCAATTCTCTGCTTATTGAGTTGGTAAATTCCCCCTTTGATAAGGGCTTATTTTAAAGTTTCATCTTGTAACCATTGAACAAAAGTGGTTTCTTTTCCTCATCAATTATTTAGATTTTCACAAAGCCATTTTCATGGCATTTTTCCACCAAGTAGGGATCCAACCATATTGACATAAGTTTCCCTTTGAATTCCTTGAATTTGGAGTCATATAAGATGTTGGCTTAGTGGGTCCTAACCAAGGTTCAGAGTTAGTTGCATGAAACAAATCCATACACTACTGGCCCTTTCAGCATCAATCCATGGAGCATGGACTAAAGTCTCACCCGAAGCAGTATGGGGGGATGTTGGAACTAAGTTTTGCAACCCAGAGATCAGTGTGATGCCATTTTGTGCCCTAAATCTTCCTTCACACAGAGCGATAAGCCTTTATGGCTTATCAATGTAACTTCCTTTAACCAACCTCTAGACCTCTCCGAAGTTCTACGACTAGCTTTTGCGGACCCTCAATAGGTAAATTAACTACTTACGTGCATCCATGATTATTCTTAACCCAATATTTGCTCAGATATGATTAAGTATTCGATAAATCTAACATACAATGATATAATCTTCACGTAAACCATTAATGTCAATTGCGTTCACATAACAATATAGATCCAATAAATTCGTGCATCAATAAAACATTATTTCATAAACCCATCATTCATCACAGCATAACGCACATTCATATATAACAGAAGTAAATAGTCAAAACACAAGAATTTTTGTAATAATATTATTTATTAATATTCAGTTGATCTTACAGACCCAAGACTTCCTTACGCACTCAGCTGCAGGGGTCCATGCAATCAGTTGTGGAATCTACTCTAGGCCTCTATGCACACGGTTACAAAGCCTTTTCCTCCTCTAAGACCTCTACGATATTCCTTCTATTGACCCATTACATTCATCTTCATCAATCTCCTCTGCCTTAGACTCTCTAAGACACACCTATTTATACAATCCCATGGTCCACACACCATGGGTAGATCTTCAAAAAGCTGACTTAACTTACATAAAGAAGGGTAAAACCTTTTTTTACTCTTTAACTATCTACACGCTCCGCGACAACAATTTGCAGAGACTTTACATTTCTTTACATAAAACTTGGACTTTTGCCCCAAAATTGACCCTAGGGGACCCCATCCCAACATAAGAGGACCTAATCACCTTACTGGAAGGTATTCTCCCTAATGTCCTTGTCATGCCAAACCTTTCCCTGCAATTGAACCACTTTAGTATGCATAAGAGAGTGCAGCCTAAGTTCGTCAAGCGAATTCAACTACTGCATCCTCTCTTCCTGAGCTTTTGTGATGTCTACATCAAGCTGTGTTACCATTCTCAAGGTGTTATATTCAAATTCAACGAAAAAAAATTCTTTCTTACCATAAACAAACTCAAATGGGATGAATCTAGTGGTGTTTTTCCATGTATTATTGTAGTCCCAAGTGGCCTCCACAAGATTGGCTTCCCAATCCTTCTTGTTGCTACCAAAAACCTTGTTCAATATGCCTTCTAATGCTTTGTTGGTCACTTCCACTCACCCATTTTCTTTAGGGTGATATGGGGTGGGCTGCCTATGCTTGATGTGACGATGCTTCATTATCCCCTCTATCAAATTAAAAATGAATTGAGTTCCTTGGTTACTGACTAGTTCACTTGGGAAACCAAAATTTGTAGAAGATGTCCTCCCTTAATAATTCTATCACCTTTTATTCTATTTCTTCTTTTACTACCTTCACAGTATCTGAATTTGTTAGATAATCTGTACATATAATAATATACCTCTTCTGTTTAGATGGAGGGTCAATATGTCCAATGAAATCCATGCCCCACTTCTAAAATGGCTCAAGAGTCACTTGAAATTCTTGCAGAATTTCATCCTTTTGTGTCATCTTACCCATCCTCTATCACTCATCACGTCGAGTAGTGTACCTCTTGGCACCTTGAGGTAGGGTGGGCCAATAGTATCCTACTTGGAGAATCTTGAAGGTTTTACTCTTGGAAGAAAAATGCCCCCCCATAGGTTCCACCATGGCATGTTGAGAGGATATCAAAGACTTCATCTTCCCTTACACATATCCTTAAAATCGGATCTGGTCCTAATCTGAAAAGGATTCCCCCAATCCAAGTGTAAGAGGTGATCTTCTTGAAAATTTTGATCTTTTCCTTGGAGGATAGATTGGGAGGGAATTTTCTAGGAACCAAGAAGTTTTCTATGTCAGCAAACCAAGGTGACAACAATGATATGGCGAAGAGGTTCTCATCTAGGAGCTAATCATTTATCATCTCTTCATTCTCTATATGTAGGGTTGGTCTAGGCAAGAAATATACAACCACATTATGTTTATGTGGCTTTTCAGGAATGGTTACATGAAATTTATGTAATAGTAGTAGCCATATAATAATCTTAGTATTGACATTGGGTTTGTTCATCAAATACTTAATGGTTGCATGATCAGTGTGCACAAAAACTTGGTGCCCTGTAATGTCATGCCTAAACTCATTCAAGGAATGTAAAACAAACAAGAGCTTCATTTTAGTGATTGTATAGTTAAGCTCAACCTTGGAAAAATTCTTACTGATGAAATATATAGTATAAGGAAACTTGCCTCCCAATTGCCCCAAGGATATCCCTACAGCTTTGTTAGATGCATCTGTGTGAATATGAAAAGGTAAGGCCCAATTTTGGCCCTTGAGAACTGGTGTAGTTATCAACTTCTCCTTGAGCTCTTCAAATGCTCCTTGACACTATTTTGTCCAACAAAACTTTGAATCCTTTGTTAGAAAACCAAGAAAAGGTGAGGCCATATTACTAAAATCCTTGATAAATCTACTATAATATCTAGCTAGTCCTAGGAATCTCTTGACATCCTTTTGTTTCCATGGAATAATAACCCTTCTGATAATGGAAATCTTGTTAAGGTAGACTTGAATACATTCCTTAGAGAGGAACTGGTGTAGAACAATCCCAAAATTCATAAAAAATTCACATTTTTTTGGACTTAAAGGGAGATTCATTTCAATTCATCTTTTTAAAACTTTACAAGTTAGAGAGAGGTTCATAGAAATCGTCCCCATAAGGAGTGAAGTCATCCATATAAATTTCAACCGAGTCATGAAGAAGATCAACAAAAATACTCAATACTAGCCTCTAGAAGGTAGGAGGGGCATTACACAAGCCAAAAGGAAGGACCCTATAGGAAAACATCCCCCATGGACAAGTGAAGGTATTCTTATCCTAGTCTTTAGGACTAATTTGGATCTGAATGTACTCGTTGAAACCATCTAGAAATGAAAATAACATTTTCCCTGCAAGACCATCCAAAACCTTATGAATAAAAGGTAGGGGAAAATGATTTTTCTTGGTAGCCTTATTAAGTTCCCTATAAATAACACAAAATCTCCATCTCCCATCATTTTTGGGCACAATAACTATAGGTGATACCCATTCACTATTTGAAATAGGGTAAATGAATCCGACATCTAACAATTTTGCAATTCTTCTTTTACTATGTCTTTAAGGGCAATGTTCATCCTTCTCTAGGGTTGGCGAACAAGTTTTTGTCCTTCTTTGATGTATATTTGACGTGTAGATATTGAGGGGTGGACCCTTTTCATTTCTTTTTAATCCCAAGCAAAGGCATCAAGGTGTTACCTTAAGAGAGTGACCAATTGTTCCTCTTGTTTTGTTGAAAGGAAATTTCTTCTTTTTAGAGTTCTTGAGGGGATGATTTCCACAATTTTGACATGGTATTGATTAGAGCTAACAATGAGTAATTATTCCCATGGACTATTTTCAGCCTACCATAAAGGTTCCTTATCTAGCCCATCAATTTGCATGGAAACAAGGTGGTTGTTTTACAAAACATTATCAATAAGATTATATTCATCCAATTGCCTTCTTTCCATGATGGATTCTAATGTAAAAATGCAATAGGGGGGTGATTTATAGAATTCTTCCTTTTATTCCTCCTCTACCCACACAGGGAAATCATGCTCAAGAAAGGGTTGAGTAGGGGGTATTTTACAAACTATTTTATGAGCTACCCATTCTTGATTGCCATTCTCCCTACTCTACAAATAATATAAGCATCAGTAATAGATAACCATGGTATCCCTAGGATGAGAGGATACCAATTGAACTTGGTCTTACGTTGGAGTAAAAATAAACTAGTGGGGTTGATCCGGGTGGATGTTGGTGGCCACCCACCTATCCCATTTGGACCCCCACAACTGTCTCTTTTAGTTTTTCAGTTTCCTTAATTATAGCACAATTTACTATTTTTAGCAGTTTTCGGGTCCTAAACTTCTGGAGCCGTTTTGAGGCCCTAAACGACGTTTTTTGGGAAATCCTACTCTCTGCGATTTTTTAGATAAAAAATCATTGTTTGCGTTATAGTCCTCAGAAAGATCTTTTCAACGGGTTATCATGCGCGTAAAACGGAGATCGTATGCCAAAGTTACGACCCCGGGAAGTTGATGTACCAATTTACCCAAACGGGGCCCATAGTTTGGCGTTTTCATCTTCTAGGGTTAGGTTTTGGAATGTTAAGGGTTTTCCATTGTTTCTCAATAATAAATAGGCCTTCGAGCCTCATTGTAAAGACACTTGGAAACAGTTCAGAGGCATGTAGCCGACACATCTCTTCTCAGAGATAAGCTACCATCACCCTAGCTGGGTTATTTCTATTTGTAAGCATATTTCAGTATTCTCCATTAATGAAATGAAGTATTATTTCCGCTGAATCTCTGTTTTTATGGTTATCGCATCTCTGTATTTATGGTTATCTCTGTAATCTATTGCGTTCCTGCTTAAATCAGGATCAGTGGTATCAGAGCGGTCTGCTTCTTCTCTGTTTTTTCTTTGCATGTCCCCAACGAGGTCGGGATATAAGGAGTTAGGGCTTGAATTGGTCGAACCTTTGCAAGACCAGCCTCACAAATCTCGACGACCTCCCATGGCAGATGAGAAGAAAGACGAGGGGGCAGGAGATCCTATCAGAATATTGCTCGAAGAAGCCCTCGAGCGACAAAGGAACGCGATGATGGACAGCTTTGCCCAAATCCTTCAGCGGCTACCTAGAGGCGACACATCGACTTCCAACAGTTACTCTGGAAATGCCACACCGTTTAAGGTACAAGTAAATTTTGAAATCCCCATCTTCGAGGGTCAAATAGACGTAGATGCCGTAGATAAATGGTTAAATCTGCTTGATGGGTATTTTTCTGTTCATGAATTTTCAAGTCGGGAAAAGATTGTTTTCGCTCTTCTCAAAGCAGCCCCCCACGTCAAGGACTGGTGGGAAACCTACTGCGAACAGAAGGATGAAAGTACAGGCTCACTGTTTTTAGCTGCACCCACTTGGAATGACTTCCGGGATGCAATCAAGGAGCAGTACTACCCTGTCAAAAGCTATGAGGACAAATACATCAAATGGACCACACTGCGGCAGGGACGAGACCAAGATGTGCCGGAGTTCAAAAACATTTTTCATACCCTTCGCACACAATTGGGTATCAAAGATTCTAAGCTGCATCTGGTACTCAAATACCGCGGCTGCCTACATAGATACATCCAAGAAGAGATGGAGTTCTTGAACATCTCCTCACTCGGCACTGCATACCGATACGCTGTCAAAATCGAGCAAAAGTTCAAACAGAAGAAGCGAGACTTTGGATCTGCAAATCTAAAGCCCAAAGGACAAAGCCAAGGCGGGGTGACCCAAGACAACCCGTCAGAAAAGAACAACACCACGAAGCCAAAGAAGGACACAGGAAAGTGGTGTGAGTTCCACAAGAGTCCCACTCATAACACAAGTGAGTGTCGGACCAAGCAGTCGCTGGTGGCCGAGTTGAAGGCTTCCGAATCAGATGCATGTTCCGACTCTGAGTCAGAACCCAACAAGGGGAATGACAAAGGGAAGCAGATCATTGATGCAGATCCCAGTGCCACTATTGCTACTGCCAAGATCCAGAAAAATGAGCCCGAAGATCCAGAGGAGGGGGAACGTCTTTTCCACTCACAGATGTGGGTGAAGGGTTCGCCGCTGCAATTCATTGTCGACAGTGGCAGCCAAAAGAACCTCATTTCAGCAGAGGTCGTGAAGCGGTTAGGCCTACCAACTACACCACACCCACAGCCGTACAGTATCGGTTGGCTTCACGAAGGACGAGATCTCAAAATTCGCCAGCAGTGCCACCTTCCCTATAGCATCAAGCCCTTCACAGACGAGGTATTGTGTGATGTTACACCTCTGGATGTTTGTGATGTACTATTAGGCCAGCCATACTTGTGGAGGCGACATGCTGTGTATGAGTCAAGGCCTCGTGCTGTCATCATTTCTTTGGATAATTCATTATACAAGATACCGGAGGTAGCCCCACCTACTGCCACCTCTTTGATTACTGCTAAAAAAGGCAGCAAGCTCATCTCACAGACTAAGAAATTTATTTTCTGTCTGGTTCACTCCCAAAGTAAGGGGAAGATCACTGCTACATCCATGACCCCAGCGAAGGGTTTCTCCACACAGCAGCAGCAACAAAGGGATACAGTGGTGACAGAACACAGGAACAACTTCTCCTTACCCGGAGGGGTACCACACAAGTTTCAGGTGGACAACAAAGTTTGGTTACATTTGCAGAGGGAGCGCCTTACCAGAACCCATCAGAAACTCAGACCACTTCGACATGGTCCTTATACCAGTAACAAGGCTACGGGAAACAATGCTTTGAAGCACAACATTCCTCCATTCCTTCGCTTGCACCGAGTGTTCAATGTGGACCGTCGCCGACCATGCTCCCCACCATTTCTGGACACATCAGAGATTGCAGAACAGCGCACCAGAGACCCAGATCAGCAGAAGCTTCCTTATCTCAGGGAGAAACTCAACGCAATGGGGACCATTGCTTCCTAAGGGCGGAGGAATGATCCGGGTGGATGTTGGTGGCCACCCACCTATCCCATTTGGACCCCCACAACTGTCTCTTTCAGTTTTTTAGTTTCCTTAATTATAGCACAATTTACTATTTTTAGCAGTTTTCGGGTCCTAAACTTCCGGAGCCGTTTTGAGGCCCTAAACGACGTTTTTTGGGAAATCCCGCTTTCTACGATTTTTTAGCTAAAAAATCGTTGTTTGCGTTATAGTCCTCAGAAAGATCTTTTCAATGGGCTATCATGCGCGTAAAACGGAGATCGTATGCCAAAGTTACGACCCCGGGAAGTTGATGTACCAATTTACCCAAACGGGGCCCATAGTTTGGCGTTTTCATCTTCTAGGGTTAGGTTTTGGAATGTTAAGGGTTTTCCATTGTTTCTCAATAATAAATAGGCCTTCGAGCCTCATTGTAAAGACACTTGGAAACAGTTCAGAGGCATGTAGCCGACACATCTCTTCTCAGAGATAAGCTACCATCGCCCTAGCTGGGTTATTTCTATTTGTAAGCATATTTCAGTATTCTCCATTAATGAAATGAAGTATTATTTCCGCTGAATCTCTGTTTTTATGGTTATCGCATCTCTGTATTTATGGTTATCTCTGTAATCTATTGCGTTCCTGCTTAAATCAGGATCAGGGGTACTCCTAGGAATCAATGGAAACCATAATATCCTTAATGACACCCTTAGGTGCTACTGTGGATATGTTTCCAAGTTGTGGCACAATTGTTGTTTTCCTTAGGAATGCTTGGAGGTTGACCTTAAACATGGTTTCCCTAGTCATGACATTAATTGTAGCCCCTATATCAATGAGTTTGTTGGGAACTACAATGTTGTTAATAAGTACATCCACTACCGGGCTACCATGATCCAAATACGTTGGGGAGATGACCTTCCCAAGCATTAGATCATCCAATTTCCCAACAACAATGATAATGGGGGAATATCTCCTCTTCCTTATTTATCTCTTGAAACATTCTTCCTTGATGAATTGCTTATATATGGGAAAATATTTCATGGCCTATAGGAGAGGCATTTTAACACACAAATTTTTTAGTTCTCCGAAAAGTTCAACCTCTTCTAGGGTGTATGATTTGGAATGGACAAGCCTTTTAGGATAAAGAAGTAGGTTGGCTAGAGGAGTAATTTCTTCCTTCTCTTCTTCAATATATTCTTCTAGAGAAGGTGGGCGAGCACTAGGAAGTACCTTCCCATACCTGAGGTTGATTTCTTGGATTTCTACAACATAGGTGGGATCAGAAGTTTCTCCATTGCAGACTTGTTGGGATTGCTTATTATTTCGGTTTGGATTAGGTTGAGTAGGAATTTGCTGTTGTTTAGGTTTATTGTTTTGGGGTAGATGTGGTTAAGGAGGAGGAAGCATTAAGGTAGGTGCTTGGACATCCTTGGGCCTCCATCCTTGTCAGATATTACCCCATTGAGGAGGTTAGGTCTGATATGGTTGGAAAGGTGCAATGATAGGTTGAGGTGGATGATAGGACTGAGGTGAAGGCATGGACCATGATGAGTTTTTTAGAGTATACCAAGACTAAAAGGGTGCATCATGACTTGAATTGAAAGAAGGAGGATAGAGTATACCTTCCATACTTTTCTAGTATGGCCTAGGGCTTTGTGGCCTCCTTTTCTTGACAAAGAAAATTTTCTCCATGCCCCCCTCTACTCCTTGATACACTAATTTCAAACCAGGAATAGATGGACACTTGTCAGTTGCATCATTTTCATCACACGTGAAGCAGGATTCTATTACATTCAATGGACCCTCATTTCTAGGGTACCTGTTGGTGCATCTAGGGAAACATATGGCTAATGCCCTTTCCTCCTCTTCTTGTTTCTTTTGGATATGAATTGTGTCCATATGAAAGGAAAAAGTATGTAGCATATCAATTTTAAAATTCTATAACATACTTCCTACCTCATTCTTGATGGTTGAGGTAGAAGGTGAAGAGCTTACCAAACCTTGGCTAAATATACCTTGATTCCTTATAGCCCTATAGTAGTTTTTAAACACTGTCTTGATCTCCTCATAATTGATATGGTAAATATCTCCATCATACCTCATGTTAAGGGTCTCCATCAACTCTTACCTGACCCCTCAGAGTAATACTAGCTTCATTGACTCTGGATCAAGGGTGCAAGTATCCCTCATATAACTTAGCTAAAATATTTCTTCAAAGTCCTCTAGGAACTCATCTTGACCTTGAGCCATCTTGAAGATTTCTTCTTTTGTGTCCCTTGCTCAGTGATAATATTTTTATTTGTTGAATTCATGTTGCATGTAACAACCCCAGGTTAAAATTTTATGTAATAAAGTTAATAAAGTCAAAATAAGACCAAGGTCATGGGACAGGTATTCCAAGATAAATTTTGGCAAAACATCCTAGTGGGTGTTCATTTGGTTTATTTTGGCTAAGGAAATTAGCAAATGCATTGGAAAAGTGTAACAACCCTAATGAAAATTCCATGAAATAAAAGTAAATAAAAGAAAACTAATAACCACAGATAATGGGAGACTTTTTCCAAACTAAATGTTGGGAAAAATCCTAGTGATGGGGATCACTTGTGATTTTTTATGGCGAAGTAAATTAGGAAGGAAATGACTAAAGCTTTGGAAAGGAAAAATGGCATTTTTGGCACATTTATTTATGAAAATAATGGATATTAGGAGAAAAGGGAGGTGAAAGGTCACAGGTTGTATGTGAGGAGGAAATTGAAGGAAAATAATGGAAAATGAAGAAAATAGAAGCCTCATTGATAAAAAGGATTCTGAGGATCAGTTGGTAACCTGTTGTCAGTTTAGTTTTGGATCTCTTTCATTATTCTCTATCTCTCCCTCTTTCATACTCTTGGAGACTTAGATTTTTCTTGGAGTTCTCTTGGTGGGTGTGGCATCAGGTTTTCTTGCAGGTACAAAGTTGCATGTATGTTTCCTTCACTAGTTTTGGCATGCATGGCATGTGCATGTGGTATGTTGGTTGTGAGTTGTCATTGGCATGGAGGATGGGCAGGATTGATAGTGGATTGCCTAGCCTTTCCATTTCTTGGATAGTCATGGAGTTTGTGGGTTTATTTACTTGTTTTGTTTTTGGTTGGTTCTCATGTTTCCTTAGATTGGGTTGAGTTACTAGTTCCTGTAGCCTTGGTTGGACAAACAATCTAGAGCCTAGTAACAACTTGGGTTGAGTTAATAGTCCTGTAGCCTTGATTGAAAAAATGCTCTAGAGCCCAACGATAGTTGTGGGTTGAGTTACTAGTCCTGGAGAATTGGTTGGAACAAACACTTAGAGCCCTGGATGGATGGGATATAGACCAATCTGATGATGGTTTTGTGATGTCTGATTGTGAGGTGGAATCACTGTTTGATGGGTTTAGGTGGATGGCCTTTGGAAGCCTTGGATGGTTTTTGATTGATGTGTTCTATGAGATCCCACATCCATGCTTGGAATATGGCACGAGGGTGAATGATTGAAGAGGGATTAAATCAACCATTCTATAGTTGGGTGTGTTATCCATTATAACAATTAGGAATAGTTTGTGAAGTATGTTGGTCAAATTAGCTAGGGTTTTCAATTTTTTTCAAAATAAAGTTCATGATCATAGGGTTTCTGGTCATCATTTCATGGTGTGGGGTCCATATAAGTTTATATAGGGTCAATCATAAAAGTTCAATTCCAAACTTCCATGTGTGTCAGGCTTATTTGTTCATGATTGGAATTTTGTTAGTTTTACAGAAATCCGTAGCAACTCCAGTTAGGTAAACCGAGGGTTTGCTACGAAAGTTCTTGACACTTCCGTAGTGAATTTGTCTCTTTGAATACCTGTCCCACTATGAAATTGTGATGAAGTACACAACTGTGCTTAATGGTGAAGTAACGGTTCTTTTGTTTGAAAAGTGTGATTGGTCAGTCTTATGGTGGGTCACGAATGTGCTTTACCAGTCTTTTGTCCATTTTCCATACACATTGACACAATGGAGTGTCTTTTTCTTAACTCATTCATTTCTATTTTATCTTTGCTGCCATAAGATTCACACTATCATAGGAGTCGGTTTGCTGTATATCACACAGGTCTTGTTGTCTCTAGGTTAGAGTCCACTGTTGTCTAGTTGTCTCTAGGTTTATTTGTAGGTGGCAAGAAGGTGACAAGGAGGAGCCCTACGTGTTGTAGCCATGACACACAGAAAACAATATAAAGGAGGTCCAGTTATGTGTTATGAACTCGTGGACATGAAATTGTTGGAGGAAGACCCTACCTTCGTTCAAGTGTTTGCCAACGTGGGATGTCTATGCTTTTTCCAAAAGTTACAGGGTTTCCATGCACATATTGCCAAAGACTTTGCTGTAAACATCACCGGAACATAAATGAAAGTTGGTCTTCTTAACTTTGTAGTGTAGGTTGTGTCTAAAAAATATCTTGAAGTGGACGACATAGACATTTCCTAGAGGTGGGAGTTGGCAGTAGATTGATAATGTGATATATTTGTTACCTAAAACACTGTAAAATAACAAAGATTCATCAACATTTATGACTAATCTTACAATTTTCCATTTTTCTAATCTTCTCTACACATTAGATCTAGGGAAGATGGATCTGTAAATTATAAATCCAGGGAAATATGCATCACAATAAGATAAATGATGCATAGACATGAAATTATTTTTAATGATATTGCATGTCTATTTTATGGGGGTTTTAGTTCTAACAAATAGAATGTTAGGAGAAACAATATTTGTAGAAATTTGAATTGCAAATGAGCACTTATAGAATTGGGAAACACAAATAGGCCAAGTTGTAGATGGGCAAAAAAAGGGAAACATATAAAAAAAGGCACATTCTAAAAATCTTTCTGGAACTTCCATGTAATATACTAATAAAATATAGGAATAGGAAATTCTAGGGAATGCACACCCAAAAAACTAAGTCTTTACACCACAAACAATTTCACTAAATAAAATCCAAAGCCATGGGCATGCATTGCACAGAGATAAATGGACCTGATATACTTAAGTAGCATAGGTAAGGAGGAATGGAACATGTATAAACACAACTTTGAATAAAAATAATAATAAATCTTTTAACATCCTTTCAGACATACTTGGTCTATGGGACTTGTTTTCCTAGAATGAAATTGAGGATCACATTTGGCCATATTAACATGACAACATCGTCTATGGGGCATGTTTTCTTAGAATCAAATTGAGGATCGAATTGGCCATATTAACATGGTTGCATTGTATATGGGACCAATTTTCTTAGAACCTTTCTCTAAAAGCACAACAATCTTATACAAATAGGGCTTTACATTTTACTGTTTAGGATTCACATGCACATTTGGAAAATTTTACCTGTGTGATTTGGAAGATGGGCTAGATCATCTGGAATGTTGTGACAAAATAGAGGACCTTAGAAAATGGCACACATCCTCGAAAGCATACTATAGAATTGGCAACTACAAAGTGTAGAAAACATATTTAAACATCTAAACCTTTCTCAAAAACTGTTAGGATATTTCGACCCATAGGAAATAGTTAAGTATAACTTGGTCTAGTGTAGAGTTAGGTAAAGTGTGCTTCTTTACTATGTACTTTCGTAACTTACAATCTGACGGTCATGATATGTTCTAGACATGAAGTGATACGATGGTTCATTCTCTCCTCGATATTACCGACACTTGATCTATGGATTAACACTCGATTGGTCCATGATCTCTATTTAAAGAGCATGGAGGGTCAATTTTAGGGTAACCATTCATGAGAGAAGCTTATGTAAATTTTCATTCTTTTATTAATAAATTTCCTAAAGTGGCTGCGTTGGCTCAAGCCGTGGACTATTTCCCTCTTAGAGGGTTTTAACCACATCAAGAATACTGGTGTATTGATCTATGATTTGTTTGTGAGTGGTGTGCTTTGGAGTTTTTTCTGAGGAACTTACCCAGTAAATTCCTACATGGTATCAAAGCTATTTGAGGGTCGCATCTGTTGGTGATCCAAATCTAAAGCCAGTACAACTTACATCCGACTCTCGTTTCCTAGATATATTGTTTCTAACTACTTTCAGTCCATGAGAAAAGGTTTCTGGTGGCCCTAGCTACAACATTTTTAAGATCTAGAGGTATACAATGTTTATTTGTAGTTCTAGCTATCCATTTCTTTGTTTATTTCTGTTTATTTAGCTATCTATTTTTTATTATCAGATCTATACCTTTCATTTCTTCATATGCTTTTTGCCTGCGACTCTGTGCAATTTGGGCAAATCGGAAACAGAAATGAAGGATTTTTCTCATGCGTATGCTCTTTTCCACCATGCCTTAGTTTGATCTCGGAAAATCAGAAACATTGACAAAAATATTTAGTTTCTGGCTAAAGCTAACTTCAATCTGTAAGGTTTAATTTTTTTTGTATGTCTGTGTTGGGTTTTATGGTTTTTGTTTTGTAGGCAAAAAATATATTTTTCAAGTAAGCACGCACCCTAAAGCTTTAGTGACTAAAAAAAGCTCCCCCCACCAGCCCCCTCCCCCCCCCCCACCACACCCCCTTCCTCTTTTCCATAAATTAATAACCTTTTAAACTAGCTCACTTGGTCCAAAGTTACTTTATGAGAATAGAGGTCTTGAGTTCAAGTCTTTCTTTTTGTTGAGTTACTTTTTCAAAAAACACATGTAACTTATGTTTTAAAGTTACTTTATGTAAAAGTGTTCTCACCCATTATAAAAAGTGAGTCACTTATAATTCTAAAGTGTCTTTGTCTTTTATTTAAGTTATAATTTAGTGGGTAGCTCATAAAGTACCATTGTAAAAGTGACCTTCACTTATTTATAAAAGTGAGTCACATAAAATCTTTTTTTAAAGTGAGCTAACTAGATCAAGTTTGGAAAGGGAGGAGGGGGGGGGGGTTTAAATATAACATTATCATCCATTTCACACATTCACACACTTCGTCATCATCTTCAACAAATTTTCTTCAAAAAACCATAACTTCTTCATCAAGAAGCCGTTTTCAGAGACGCATTTTTGAATTAGCCTAATTTTTCAAGATATTTCTATTGGAACACTTAGTTTTAGCATCTACAGCTTCATTTTCTATTAAAATGGAAATTCCATGCCAAGTTATTCTTGACAACACCAACTACTTTCAATGGTGGTCCTACATTGTGGATTTAGTTAGAAGTAAAGGTCTTTATAGAATAGCCTTAGGCCAAGAAACAAAACCTCAAGATAAAGATAAGGTAGCCAAATGGGAAAATAGGCAAGATCAAGCACGTGGGTTGATAGGGATGTCTCCAGACCTTAGATTGCATATCGTAGAACTTGATACTCCTAATGAAGCAATGAAACAACTCACTAAAGTTTTTGGAATTAAAAATGAAATTAGAACCCATCAACTTGAAAATGAGTTGCTTACATTGGACCCCAATAATTTTTCTTCCATTGAAGATTTTTTGTCCAAGTTGAAGACCCTTACACTTCTCTTGGAAAGTGTTAAGGATAAAAAAGAAGATGGTATCCTTATCTATTCCATTCTTACTAAGTTGGTGTAGAAATTATTCAAATTCTCTACAAATCTCCCTCCTCTGAGACCGTGTAGAAATTCTCTACAACAAATATCACTCTAAGACCATGTATAAAATCCGACTGTAGGTTAACCCGATAATGCAATATAGCCAAAGCAAAATACTATAACCTACTTCTACTATCAATTTGCAGAAGCTTAAAGATCGAGCTGAAAAATATAACTAGAAGAAGAAGGTGGAAATACATAGGAATTATACAAAGTCGTAGCTCTCACAACTAGCCAACTCTTAGTACAATCCTCACAGATGCTCACAAGATATTTTGGCTTCTCTCAATCCCTCTCCTCTACCCTCCAATCTCCTATTTCCTTGTGTTGTTCCTTTGGGATGATCTCCTTCAACCAAGTGGAAAAACTCAATTTACCAAGTGGATGATCTCCTGATCTCACCCATTGTTAGAACTACACAATCCTCAAGGAATGATTCCTTCTGTATGCATGAGTTTCCTTTATAGGTAAACACATGCAACTGATAGTACACTGTCCTTGACTTTAATCTCAACTGGGTCTTTCTCAAAGTAGACATGCATGAGTTTCTGATGAGGGAATCTTCAGTTAACTGGAGTACACTAATTGAGTGCATGCATGCATCAACTGACTGTTAACTCTATATTAGTTCTTCAAATAGTTTGGAACTAATTTAACTAAACTTAACTCAGTAGACTGAGTTAACTAATTACAACTCAAATATAACTCAATCTTATCTCCTTAATTTAAGGCTTATGTCCTTAATTTAAGGGATAACTCTTGCATGACTTCAAAAAGACTTCTAACTTGAATTTCTCCAACTAATTAAGTCAAAATAACTTAATTAATTATTTCCAAGTAGCCATTAAGACTAAATTTGATTTTAATTCAAGGACAAATTAAATTGGAATATTCTTGTTGCCATATTTCAAAAGTTGGGACCAGCCTACTCTGTTTTTGTTTCCACCTTCCATTCTACTAGAGAAGCCTTTATTTCTCAAGGACAAGACTACAAGTCCCCCTCTTTGATGCCTTTTGTGATTCTTTAATAAGAGAACAAGAAAAGCTCTTATATCTTAGTCTTCTTAATCTTGGAAACTCTTCTAAGAAAGCCTTAGCCATCCAAAAACAACCAAATTCAAAGAATCCTAAGAAGCAGTATCCTAAAAAGAATGGTCATAAAATAAACAAGGGTTCTAAGCAATTTCAGTCTCAAAATGAAAAATAATTTCAACAATATGATAAGGAAAATAAAAGCAAAGGGAAGAAGACTGGTAGACATTGTCACTTTTTTAATCGATATGGCCACTTAGAATCCAAATTATTTAAGAAGATGGAAGCCTTGGAAGAAGCAATGAAGAAACATAACATCCATTTAGAGCACTCTTCAACTTCAACTTCATCTTCAGGAATATCACTTTCTGCATGTGGTTGTCAAGCATCTTGGTCTGGTTATGCACTAAATGTATCTTCTTATTCTCATTCTCATGAGTGGCTCATTGATTCAGGAGCTTCTTATCACATGGCCAAAAATAAAGCCATGTTTTCTTCTTTAAATGATTGTAACACCAAAAATATATATGTTGGTGATGACATATCTCTTAGTGTTGTAGGGACTGGAACTTTTCATCTAGACAATGGTCAATTTAATGATGTATTATGTGCTCCAACCGTACCCTACCACCTTCTATCTGCATATCAGATAAATCATTCAGGTGAAGGTAAAATCTTTGAATTTTCACCTCACAATGTTGTAATTAAGGACCTAAGAGATCCTAGATAGATTTTAGCTACTAGTATTGTTGATGATTCTACAAGGTTGTATAATTTTAACAACTTTTGGTCATCAAATCTTCCCTCGCTATTTGTTTCTTATAATGATGAAGTGAGCAAACTTTGGCACAAGCGATTTGGTCACTTAAACTATCACTCCCTTCAGAATCTATGTAAAGAAAATATGGTGACAGGTCTTATAATGGTATCTTGTAGAGATGGTGTTTGTTCTGGATGTGTACTCGGAAAGCATCATCGGGATAGTTTTGAAAAATGTGCCTCTTGGCACACCTCAACCCCTTTACAGCTTGTGCATAGTGATTTATGTGGTCTACTTCCAGTTGTTTCATTCTCTAGCTACAAGTATTTCTTATGATTTCTCTAGACACACTTGGGTATACTTCTTAAAACTCGAGAGTGAAGTATTTAACATGTTCTTGGAGTTTAAGGCATTTGTTGAAAAACAATCTGGACATCAAATTCTTAAGCTAAGATCTGATAATGTCGGGGAATATGTTAACAAAAAATTCATCAACTTTTGCGCTGAGAATGGAATTCAAATGAAACATACTGTTCCATATACTCCACAACAAAATGGTGTAGTTGAAAGGAAGAATTGCACCTTAAAGGAAATGGCTAATTGTATGCTTCAATCTAAAGGACTTAGTCTTAAGTTTTGGGTAGAAGCAATTAACTGTGCAAATTACATAGTAAATCTAACTCCTACTAAGGTTCTAAAGAATATCACTCCAGAAGAATCATGGAGCTCAATTAAACCATATGTCTCATTCTTGTTCTTTATGTTGATTATGTTATCCCTACTGGTAGTGATCCAAACCTTATAAACCATGTGAAGTTTAGCCTTAGGACACTTGCATTATTTTATTGGTCTTCAAGTCTTGCAATCCAAAGAAGGTATTTACCTTTCCTAGTCCAAGTATGCCTGTGATCTTCTATGCCATTTTGACATGGAAGACTATAAGTCAACCCCTTCTCCCTTTCAGTTTGCAGGAAAACTTTCAGTCACTTGTACTTCCCCTGAATTTGATGCTACCTTATACCATCAACTTGAAGGAAAACTTTTGTGTCTGACCCATACTCGTCCTGACCTTTCCTTTGTTGTTGGCCTTATTTCTCAGTTTATGCAAAACCCACATGAAAGTCATTAGAAAGTAGCTAAAAGAATACTTCGTTATGTTCGAGGTAAATTTCAGTTTGGGATTCATTACAGTGCAGAAGCATCTCCTCTATTGGTTGGTTTCACTAATTCTGATTGGTTGGTGACCCTGATGATCGGAAGTCTACTGCAGGTTATGTGTTCACTCTTGGTTCAAGACCTATTACATGGGCCTGCTAGAAATAAAGTGCCATTTCTCTTTCCTCAGTAGAAGTAGAGTATCATGGTGTCGTAGAAGCTAGTAAGGAATCCCTGTGGCTTCATCAAATCCTCTCAAAGTTTGGCTTTCAGCAGCAGCATCCGACTACTCTTTGGTGTGATAATCAAAGTGCCATTAAACTATGCAAAGATCCAATCCAACATCAGTGCAACAAACACATTGAATTGCACATGCACTTCATCAGAAAGCTCATTCATGACCATGTTCTTGAAGTGCAATATTTTTCAACAGATGATCAAGTTGCAGACATCTTTACAAAGGCTCTCACAGAGGCGAAGTTTACTAAACTTCGATTTATGGTTGGAGTTCAAGAAGTTGTCACTAAGGGGAGATAGGCTCTAATGCTTCCTTCCTTCTCCTATTGTGCCATATTTGTACATCCTTCAATCCTATATGTTGGGAATGGAATTCGCCCACGACATGTTTTGGGGCTCAAAGCCCAAGTTTTGAGTTGATATTGTTGTAAAGTTCCACAAATTGTGGGTGCGAAATGCATGTTAGAGTCATAGGGATGTCCGCCCTAGTTTTGAATGTAATGTTGGCCTACCCATGGTCCTTGGACCATGGGATTGTATAAATAGAGTGAGGCTCTAAGTTGTAAGGACTTCTACTAGAGAATAGGCATGAAGGGTCTTAGAGATTAAGTAAAAGTGCGAAGTGTGTCTTGGGTCGTAGAGTAGGAAAAGGCTCTGCAGCTGAGTGGGAAGAGGCCTAGTAGAGTCCGCAGCTGAGTTTGTGGACCCCTACAGCTAAGTGCACAAGGTAGAGTTGAGTCTGTAACAGGAGAAGAGATTAAAAAAGAAAGGTTTTGTTACCATTTCTGTGTATCTGTTCTGAGTTATTACATGTTTGATATCATTTGCGAATATACTATTTCTTTACTGCACGCACTTGTATGAATTGTGAATATTGTTAAGTATAACTGAAAGCATACAGATAAGCTAAGTTAATCAAATAATATTAGATTACTAGGGTAATAAAACTGTTCGGCCCCTAAGTAGGGCTGTGTGAAGGCAGCATTTCAGGCTGCAAGGTACGGGTAAGTGCGCGTAGCGACGTGCATGCAAGGTCGAACCATGGACCACTTGAACTCATCAGACATCTCCAGGGTGTGGAAACCTAGTTCTAGCACCCTCCCATACTACTTTGGGTGAGACCTCAGTCTGCGCTCTGCAGACTGTTGCCGAAAGGGCCAGCAGTACAGGGATTTTTTTGTCTACATCACCTCTGAACCTGGGTCAGGCCTCAAAAATCCAACAAATGCTTCCATTGCCAGGACCGGGATTTGCATAAGGGATGTTTGATGTTGTGTCATTGGAATCTTATAAAGAAATAAATTGAAAAGTGGCTGGACAGAAATATTCATGAGTTCGCGACGCAGGAAAATAGGAATCCGTAAGTATCAAAGGAACAATGGTTAGAGCACTACGTGTATACAGAAATCCATGAAATTTTCTTTGCATCCTCCCCTTTGAGTTGTACGAGTGGATCACAAAGCTAGCAGATAGTCAGGGAAGTTGTAGGCTCGACAAACCAATTGTGTGGAATCTAGAGTTGGTGTGCAGACTAGAAGCGTCGAAAGATAAAATCACGCACGTTGTGGACCATTGGCTCGATCAAATTATAGGAGGGTTTATCTCTGAGTTCGTTGTAGATACGTGAGTCAGCTACAGCAAGGCAAAACGATGCTTCCTCAAAGGACTGTGAGGTAATTACATTAAATATTTGAATACTTGGATTAAGATGCTACTGTGTGAAAAGCAGGTTATGTGAATAAATTGATGTTTGGGGCCACGTGAAGTGGGACTATCTACAGAAATCGAGGAAGAGCTCGCGAAAGTTTCACCGAGAAGCGCGATCAGCCTGATAAGGTAGAGAATTCCACGCATATCGCCCCCACCTACATCACCATCGATTTCACCATAGTGACCTCCAAATCCTCCACCACCACAGTTCAGTATGGCGAGTGCAATAAAGCTGCAGGTATTCAAAGGAGTAGGGAACGAATATCCAGACCAATTTTGGTTCGTGGTAAAGGCTGTATGGGAAGTGAAAGGGGTCATGGATGACAACATGAAGAAGGAAACCCTGGTAAGCATGTTGCAGGATCGTGCACTAACATGGTACATTAAGCACTCTAATGACAATCCAAACGTAGGAATTGCAGATATCCAAGCTGCGCTAAATAGGGAATTTAGTAGGCCAAAATTGGAGACATAGTCGATTATCGAGTTTAAGGAAATTACGATGCTTCCAGGCAAGCCCCCGTGGGAGCTGGATTAGATATTGAAGGGAATGATTTGTGAAGCCAACATGACCTTGATAGATGGACAACACCACGCATGGTTTGTAGCATCACTAACATCGCATCTAAGTACGGTGTTGTCGCAGCAGAAGTTATCCACCCAGGCCAAAGCTTTGGAGATTTCAATGAGACTACACGAGACCCCAATACAAGATCCTGGCCTGGGAGTCCAACAAATCCATGTGCAACTGAAAAATTTATGTCTAGAAATGCAGAGTTTAAAACAGGACAAGACAACTTGCCCAGAGGTGCACGAGGAGGTATGGTGCATAAAATGCAAGGGATAGGGACATGACAAGGACCATTGTCCAGTCTTCACAAATTACTTGGTGGGTGGAGGGCCAATGCCATTGAGACCCGAGGCACAAGTAGGACCAAGCACGACGCTTGCATTATGGTGTGTGATTTGTCAAATAGGAGGAAAAAATGCCATGGATAATTGTCATCTATTACAGAAGTATACGTGGACATCCCAACAATTGTTGTGTAATTTCTGCGGGTCGGTAGGCCATGATGAGTGCACCTGCAGAAGCTATGAACTAATGATGGATTAGACCCCTATCCACAGGGTCCAGACCAAAACGTGAGCTCTCGATCAAAATGCAGGGATGGCGCGTACTGGATTTTAGGGGCGCGGATGAGGTCGAGGTGGAATGGGACCAAGAAGGGGTCATGGACAACCGATTTGTTACAACTGTGGAGGGCTAGGGCATTATTTCAGAAATTGTACAAATATAATGAGAGCATCATGTTTATATAGTACCCAATTTTATTATGAGACGGAGGACTGCCCTACGCTGATAGCAAGGTTGTGCGATAATGAAATACTCTAGCCTCCCCTGACTCAGAATCTACAAATGATGAGGTCTGAGTCGTGCGAAGAGGACCTGAATGTAAACATCATGCTTCGAAGTGGTATCATGACAGGAGATGACAAAGCTGAGTGGCCTGAAGAAAGTGCATGGGTTCATAAGGCTCCTACAAAGGAACCTGAATTTGATTTGGAGTGCGTGAAGGAGACATTCATGGAAGCTAAGAAGAGCTTCACAGAGGCCTCCACTCTAGGTAGTAAATATCAACAAGAACCAGAGATGGATCCTTCAATGCTCACTACCTTTCTGGAGACATGCATGAAGCTACTGTGTGATGGCAAAGTGGTGAAGGGACTGCAGGAACTTATCACTAGGTGCACTGGGTCAGGAGAACCACGCATAGTTCGGAAGCTCAGAAAGCACACATTGCGAATAGGAAGGGAAATGAGATTGACTGCACAAATCAGGGAGTATGAAATGGATGAAGTAATTCTAGATCTAGGATCAGATGTGAATGTACTACCAAGGCAGACATGGGAGCGCATGGGCAGGCTCGCGTTGTAGTGGTCTCCTATTCAATTGCGAATGGAAAACCAACAAAAGATCCAACCCATGGGAAGATTGCAAGGAGTAATGGTGGATATCGAAGGTTTGAGCGCGCTTGCAGACTTTGAAATGATAGTGATTGTTGATGACAGAAATCCCTATACCATGCTACTAATAATAGATTGGGCCACTGATATGAATGGAGTAATAAATCTGAAGAAGCGCAAAATGATTTTCGAGAAAAAGTCACTACATGTAATGGTACCGCTAGACCTTGCGGAAGGAGTGCACTACATAGAACTGATGTGCAACGATGATAGTGATGACGATATCGACTATATCTACAAAATAATCGCTTAAGAGCAAGATTGGCTGAATCCAATGGTAGATGGCAGGATTTCGTGGGAGCGCAAAAGCCCCTGCATTTCAGATTCGGACAAGGAAATAGAATGATGGTAGAATTGGTTACACGAGGTAACCACGCTAAATTGAAACATGATGATAAGGTCACTACGATGTGTAGCAACAGAGGTGAGAGATCTACCTATGTATGATGGGTTGACCGTGGTGGATGAATTCCTGAACAAATTTGAAAGCGAAGTGCCAGAACAGAAACGGTTCGATGCTTTGAAATGGGAACTACACGCTACACCCACAAGGTGGTGGGGTACACACTAGCAGAGTTTCAGGGACTGGTGCAAATGTAGAAATATGGTGTGCCTATGATTTGGGAAACCATAGATGTGGTTAACAGACAAATATGACGGCTGCAATGATCCACGTGCACACCTTGCGAAATGGACCAAGGTCTACAAGGAAGAGCCACAGCTTGAGTGGGTGCATTTGTTCTATCATACCCTGGATCTCATACCCATGAATTGGTATACTGAGACGGAGCTCCGCCATGGTACGAGTGAATGGGATATCTTACGTGAGGGATTTATGTTAACTTTCACGTTTGAAGATCGTTGATGGGATACAGTTGATGATGCGCTACAAGCAGTAAAAGTAGCTATCTTCAAAATACCCCAGGAGCCAATGGAAGTTCTTCAGTCGGAATGGGCGACATAGCTGAGCTATGCACTAGAATGTTACAATGTAAATGTTGAGAAGGATGATGAGGATCCACGGAATATTAACATTCCAGAAATGGAAGGATGTCATGAGGTTCAAGGACCATTGATTGAGGATCCCGACATCACCGCGCTGCTAAAAACAAAGCAGGTAAACATTGGGACAGACGCAGAACCAAAGTATACCACGCTCGGAGGTTGTTGGGATGATGCCATGGTGGATAAGGTCACTGAGTTACTCCACAAATACCAAGACTTATTTCCAACCAAAATTACCGATTTAAAAGGGACCGTTGGTGACTTAGGGATGATGAAGATCACCCTAAAACCCAACGTGAAGCTCCACAAATACCAAGACTTATTTCCAACCAAAATACGGATTTAAAGGGGACCGTTGGCAACTTAGGGATGATGAAGATCACCCTAAAACCCAACGTGAAGCGAGTTACGAAGAGGCCTTACTACCTGAATCTGAAATATAAGGAAAAGGTCCGTGTTGAATTAGACAAAATGCTTGTAGCCGGAATTATTGAGCCAGTGGAAGAATCCGACTAGGTAAGATCTGTGGTAGTATAGGAGAAAAAGCAGAAGGGAGAAATAAGAATATGCGTGGACCTCAGGAAGCTAAACGACGCCTGTGTACACATCCCATTCCCGACACTGTTCAAAGATGAAGTATTGGAAAATGTTAGAAGACAAGAAGCATACTCGTTCACGGATGGGTTCTCGCGGTACCACCAGATCAAGATCGTGCTGGAAGATAGGAGAAAAATGACTTTCGCAATGGAATGGGGCTACTTTCAATACACCATTATGCCGTTTGGATTGAAAAATGCACCAGCCATCTTTTCGCACATCGTTGTTGTCAGATTCAAAGAATACATCCACAAATTCTTGGAGGTCTATCTGGATGATTGGACTGTCTTCAGATTAATTAAGCACCATGTAGCAAGCTTACGCTTGATGCTGGATACTTGCCGACAACACCAGATTGCGCTGAACCTTAAGAAGTGAACATTCCTCATTCCCTTTGGAAGCTTGTTGGGGCATATGGTTTGCAAATAGGGACTGATGGTGGACCCTGTGAAGATTGTTGTTATTCTAAATTTGGAAGCATCGCGAAGTGTTAAACATTTGTATGCTACCTTGAATCACATTGGGTACTACAAAAAGTTTATAAAAATCTATGCCCAAATCACTGCGTCGATGGAAAAACTATTGAAAATGGATGTTACATTTTGCTGGAATGACGATTGCATGAAATGTTTGGATGTCTTGAAAGGGAAATTGGCCTCCGCTCCAATCCTGGTCTCCCCAAAATGGGATGTGGAGTTTCATGTCCATGTTGATGCGCCATGTATCGCGCTCAGAGCAGTGCTCACACAGGAGGGCGGGGAAGGCTTGGATCACCCTATCGCGTTTGCAAGCTGGAGGTTGTGTAAAGCAGATAAGAACTATTCCACCATCGAGCACAAGGGGTTGGAGATGGTGTACGTGCTCCAGAAATACCGACACTATTTGCTTGGAGGACATTTCAAGATGTATACCGACCATTCCGTGCTGAAATACCTGGTCAATAAGCCTGTGTTGGGGGGGTTCATATGAAGGTGGCTCTTATTGTTCTAGGAATATGATTTTCAGGTCGTAGTAAAGCCAAGATGCCTGAAAGCAGGAACGAATAACTTGTCATGCATTGAGACAGGCGAAGAGCCCACTAATTTGGAGGAGGGACTATCTGACGCTCAACTTTTTGTTATGCGCATTGCGGACAGACACTTCGAAGATATAATCCACTTTCTGACCATAGGGACCGTGCAAAAGGAATACTCTATCCAATAGAAGAAGGAATTTGTGATTCACGCGGTGGAATTTTTTGTCATCGTGGGGCACCTATATAAAATGGGAAATGATGAGATATTGCGAAGATACGTATCTAAATTTGAACAAAGTACGATCCTCACGTAAGCACATGGGGGTGCTGTAGGAGGACACTATGAAGGATGAGAAACTGCACAAAAGATTCTTCGCGTAGGGTTGTGGTGGCCAACCCTGCACCAGGATTTGAAAGCACATTGTAAGGCATGCGATATATGTCAAATGACTTGAAAACCATCATGGAGGGACAAGATGCCATTAAATCCACAGATGACACTGCAGCCGTTCAAGAAATGGGCAATCGAATTTATGGGACCAATCAAACCTTAGGGAAAGATGGGCACGCTCTGCATCATCACCACAATGGAGTACCTAACATGATGGGCGGAGGCGTATCTGGTCAAAGACTGCACGGCCACTACGACTGCGAAGTTTTTTTTTGACAACGTGTTGACCCGATTTGGCTATCCGAAAATCTTAATGAGTGATCACGAAACACATTTCCTAAATGAAACCATCAGTGTGCTCACAGAAGAGTTCCAAGTGTATCATCATAAAGTACACCATATCACCCATAAGCTAATGGGATAGTAGAGGCATTCAACAAAATACTAGAGACTGTGCTGACCAAAGTGTGAAATGCGCAGTGAATCAATTGGGACCTGTGCGTACCAACAATGTTATGGGCTTACAGAACAACATGCAAGAAACTAATGGGACAAACACCTTTCTAGTTAGTCTGTGAATATCAACATTCATAGGGATGACAGACATTGAAGCTCTAGAAGAAAGACTCATGCAATTAGAAGAACTTGAGGAGGAATGGTTCTTGGCTGGTTTTCATCAGAAGGTTCAAAAGCAGCGTGAGAAAGGTTGGCATGATCGTCATATTAAGTTGCGCACATCCAAAGTAAATGACTTAGTACTACTATATGATAGTAAGATTGAAAAAATTCCAGGAAAATTCAAGATGCATTGGCTGGGACCATACGTAGTTAGGGAAGTCACAGATGGAGGTGCAGTCCAGCTTATCAAATTAAATGGAGAACCCTTCCCAGGAAAAGTGACTGGTAGCCACTTGAAGCCTTACACAGGTGGGCTGACTATCTTACTAACTGACAGAAGCACAGTCTTCGCGCTCTAGGGAGCCAGACAAAGGTGCGGGACTATAAATGTATACTGGTCAAGATGGATGGGAACAGTTAAGTCACCGAAGTCTCAGCAGAGCGAATGCAGTAAGTTCAGCAAGTAGAAGCTCAGTGCGCTACAAACATTAGTACCATTCGAGAATAGTTGGAGGGACTATGCGCCAAGATCCCCACGCCAACAGAGTGACTCGAGGGCGAGTCACGATGTTTGTGTTGGGGGCTTGTTGGGCATGGAATCCCCCCATGGCATGTTTTGGGGCTCAAAGCCCAAGTTTTGAGTTTATATTGTTGTAAAGCTCCACGAATTGTGGGCGCAAAATGTATGTTAGAGTCATAGGGTTTTCCGCCCTAGTTTTGAATGTAGTGTCAGCCTACCCATGGTCCATGGACCATGGGATTGTATAAATAGAGTGAGGTTCTAAGTTGTAAAGACATCTACTATAGAATAGGCATGAAGGGTCTTAGAGATTAAGTAAAAGTGTGAAGTGTGTCTTGGGTCGTGTTGAGGGCCAAAATTGTTTGCCTCAACATTGGGGGATAACCATCCGGTCCAGACCTTAAGGAAGCTCATTTTCCATTTTGAGTAATGGTTCTGAATGGTTTAACTAGGTCTAGCTACCTTTTCCTTATCGCTATTGGTTTACGATGTATCTTTAACTACCAATAGACAGGGATATCAAATCACTTCTTCTTGCTGATCAGGCAAGAGAATGACCTTTAAGCTGATTTGGGTTCAGCCAAGCCATAACTAAAATTTTGCCTATTTGAAAAGAGGACTTAAAACAATGTAGAACTTAATCTAAATGCAAACTTATTCTATAATGCAAGGAAAAGAAAGTAATCCTAATCCTATCTCAATTAGGCAGATATAGATCTAACCCAACTAAGAGCAAGATAATTAAATGATAAGGATTTAAATATGTCTAGCTTTTAGTTAATATTAGACTAATGAGGTAATTCAATTAACTGACATTCGTGAATACCGAAACACATCCTATTGAGACCTCTTAACTGAAATAATAGACCAACAACACTCAGGAAGTAATTCACAAAAATGATAGTGACTGTCAAATCAATAAATCCAATAATTAAACAATAATATGCGGAAATAGTTCGCAACACATCACTATTTAATAAATCAATGTTATAAGACAAATTTTTTGAGTAAATAGTTACTCAGAAATCAGAATTTAATCCATAAGAGCAGAGACACATAATAACAATATTGAGAAAAATTACCCATATCAACATAAGTGCACAAACATGAATAAAATGACACATTCTTGTTATCATAAAAATGAAACTAGTATTTGAAACAGTACTATTAGAAATACTGATTTATTGAATTCATTTCTCTGGCCCTAGTCTCCAACAGTCCTTTACATTGCTTGAACTTCTACTTTCAAAACTAGAGCTTCAATAGTGCAAAACTCTGCCCATCATACATAATTCAAGATACAAAGGAAAAACCCTCAAAATCCTTAGATCTGAGATTTTCTCTCCTCCCTCCCACAACTCTAAATTCCTATTGTAGAAGTTCTTTTAGAAGTCCAAAATTGCAGAGGAGAGCAACCCTTAATTAGATTCTGCAATCTGCCATTTATAATATTTCCAAAAGTATTTTTGAGAGGAAAGTTTGTTGAAGAAAATTCTGCCCAATCCAATTTTATTTGCTCAAAATTCCAATCTTTAATTGTTGGAGCATTATCATTGATTGAGATCTTTTTCTCCATATCCCTTCTAATGTTTTCTTGCAAAAAGAAATCAAAATAAATTAAGATGCAAAAATAAAATCACGATGCCGTTTATGGCATTTAAAACAAATCCAATCAAATACAATTAATTAATTGGAAAAGAAATATGTGCTTTCTATTGATGCATATGATGATTTTCATTGATCAAAGATATTATTGATGAATGAATATGCAATTAGAAGAGGCTTGGGCAAATGAAAATGAAAATAAAACTCAGAAAATCGATTTTGTTTAAAAATTCGGAGCTTGATCTTCTGCCTATTTTTAGACCCAATAAATGACTAAATCTGTTAGTGAAACCTCTTCAGAAATGTTTTCCTTGATTTTATTTTTCCAATGAGCCGTCTTGTGCCTCATTTGTCTAAGTAAAATTCATTCTATGAGCCTTCAAAGTTAATGAGTCAAATCTGGCATAATTTTGGAAATTCTGTCGCTGGGCTAAAAATAAGAATTTTAATTAAAAAAAATCTAATCCTAAATTAGACTCTAATTATCTAATAATTAATTATTAATCATAAACTAAACTAATTATTTAATAAATAATTTATTAATTAATATTATTCTAACTAACTAAAATATATAATAAACTATTTATAAACTAATTAATAATTAATTTTAATTTAATTTAATTAATTATATTTTACATATTAATTAATTTAAAATCAAAGTTTATTCTAATATTAAATTACATTAACTTACCACTTCACTTCACTCATACGTATGAGTGATAGTTTAAAACTTAAAAACCAAAATCGAATTACAAAGGTTTGTTATGAGACTTTGTTTTAATGCCCCTTTGACTTTTCTATGATCGGAATCGGGAGATCGGGAGGATTGAAGTTGTCGAGGTTTTTTAAGAATGTTGCGATTGAAATCTCCGATGCGATTTTTTGAACGGGTAATAATTTTTTATTATATATATATATATTATTTCATTTTTGGTTTAATTTTATTGAGGTTTAGTTAAGTTATGAAATTATCTAAAGCATAATTTATCTATCTAAACTACAGTTACTTTAACATTTTGAGTTTTCAAGATTGGTAATTTATTTGAAAATAGAAAATTGGAATGAATTACTGAAATCCCTATGCTTCATGATTTTGCTGGGTTATGTATAAGTAAAAAAGGAAAAATGTTAGGAATAAGTAACTAGGGGTTAATATTTAAAATAAATACTAATTTAATTACAAAAATGGAATATTGTACATTTTACGCATTTTTAACCTAGGCGACATAAATGATTAGACTTCAAAGGAATGCCATTTACAAACCAGTTGACCAAATGAGGCAAAATAAGTATCGATGGGAAGCTTGCCAAAAATCGATTTCAACAAAGAAATCAAAACAAAAATATGAAAAAAATAAAAATTAAAAAAATCGTAGGATAAATAACTTAATAAAAATCCTAAAAGGTGTTTAGCCAAAATTTTTATAGAAAGGGTCCCCATTATTTGAAGTAAACAAGTCAGAAAAGGGGGGGTTGTGTTTTACCACAATAGGTCATAGAGTAGGAAAAGGCTCTGCAGCTGAGTGCGTAGAGGCCTAGTAGAGTCCCCAGCTCAGTGCGCAGACCCCTACAGCTAAGTCTGCAAGGTAGAGTTGAGTCTGTAACCGGAGAAGAAATTAATAAAGAAAGGTTTTGTTACCAATTCTGTGTATCTATTCTGAGTTATTACATGTTTGATATCATTTGCGAATATATTGTTTCTTTACTATGCGCACTTGTATGAATTGTGAATATTGTTAAGTATAACTAAAATCATATAGATAAGCTAAGTTAATCAACTAATATTAGATTACTAGTAATGACAAGGGTAATAACACTATTCGCCCCCCGAGTAGGGCTACGTGAAGGCAGCATCTCAGGCTTCGAGGTACGGGTAAGTGCGCGTAGGGTCAAACCGCCGACCACTTGAACTCATCAGACATATCCAAGGTGCGGAAACTTAGTTCTAGCACCCTCCCATACTACTTCGGGTGAGACCTCAGTCCATGCTCCGCGGACTGTTGTTGAAAGGGCCAGTAGTACCAAGGTTTGTTTGGCTAAATCACCTTTGAACCTGGTTCAAGCCCCAACAATCCAACACTATCCCAAGTTGTTCGTAAAGGGGGATGTTAGGATATTCCAAAACATAGGAAATAATTAAGTATAACTTGGTCTAGTGTAGAGTTAGGTAAAGTGCATTTCTTTACTATGTACTTTTGTAACTTACAATCTAATGGTCATGATATGTTCTAGACATGAAGTGATCCGACAGTTCATTCTCTCCTCGATATTAGAGACGCTTGATCCGTGGCTTAATACCCGATTGGTCTATGGTCTCTATTTAAAGAGCATGGAGGGTCATTTTTAGGGTAACCGTTCATGAGAGAAACTTATGTAAATTTTCATTATTTTATTTATAAATTACCTAAAGTGGCTGCGTTGGCTCAGGCCGTGGACTGTTTCCCTCTTTGAGGGCTTTAACCACATGATGGATACTGGTGTATTGATCTGTGATCTATTTGTGAGTGGTGTCCTTTGGTGTTCTATTTGAGGAACATACCCCGTAAATTCCTACCGAAACCTAACTCAGATTCAATTATACCCATGATAAAGAGGATGGTTTCTCCATGGTGCTTCTAAACAATGGGAGGACTCTATCCTATACCGATTTCAACTCAATTGACAACATATAATTGCTTGCAACCACACAATTACTTTTCTTTCTCTCAATCCATTAGATACACCAGGTTGCATCTACTTTTGAAATAACAACTATCTTCCAATTCTTTACTCAATTTGATGAGAAATATTTTCATGCATGGTTAAAAATAGATTATCCAAATGTATGTCCCCAGCTAGAGCTTTTGTCATCCATATGTCCCCACTTTCATGACCATACAGTTCCATAAGACATAGTTGGGGTTAAGAAGAAATATGGTGAAAGTTCAATGAAAAGAATTATTGGAATCAATAATGAGAATAAGGAATTAATAGGTTGAAATGTTGCTATTGATATATTATTATCAGACTGGTAATGTGATTGCTTAGTTACGTAATTAAAAGTAACAGACAAGGTTACTAATGGATAAACATATCAAATTAAAACTTATCAAATAATGACAACAAAGAGACATGAAACTGGTTGTTGTAATGGAATCCCATGAGATGCAATGTTTCATATTGAGAAATTGACAAGGAAGGCAACTGGATACCAAGATGTAATATGACCAACCTAGATTCATCTTAACTCTGGATTTACCAAGTGTTGAGAGGGATCAAATATCTTCAGGTAGATCCAAAGTTAAGATGGTTCTAGGTTGGTTTAATTATGAACCTTAAATAGGCTACAATAGAGCAGAATACCATGGGAAAAACCATGGGTTGGAATCCAAAAATGTTTTTTTTTTACTGGCTCAAAATGTTAAACATTACAACATCTCTACCATAATGCACTGTAAAGTGCCTCTTAGCGCCACAATTAAAGAGGCTTCTGGCAGGATAATAATAACCATAACATAGATAGGTCTATAAATGGATCCCAATTATTGTCTTGAAACAAGGTCACAAGAAAATCAATATTATACCTTATAGAACCTCTTGCTAGACTTTACGTTTTAATCCACTAAAAAGTAGTATACTACAAGACACAAATCACAGTTGATAAAATGTCTGAAGGAAAATATTTTAACCATGATTGATAGATAGATTGATATATTTTTCCACATATATATATATTTAGAGACACATAGAATGATATAGAGATAAAATAAAAAACTTTTAAATCAAACAAAAAAATAGCCATCCTTCAACTTGATTTACGTTTAAAATGTTCACTGTGAATAGTGAGATTTTCAAACTTACACTAATTTCTCAGGAATGTCTTTCGAGGAAAAAAGGGGTGGTATAAGTATCATCAGATCATCTTTCTCTATGTAAATAAGACTTCCTTTATCTGAGACATGTCAAACAACAAAACAAGAAATGAAGTCCTTGATACTCAACTTATAGCATATTCAATGTCAGATTAGAAATTATATTGACATGTAATGAATAATAAGTATATTTTAATTGGATATTGCATATAGAAATAATTGAATGACAGTACCAAACTCAGATTCTCATTCAACCCATCAAAAGTCTTGAGATCTTACCAAAACGTGGATCAATGCATTTTTTTCATTTTCCTGGCGGAATCAACATGTCGAGTAGTCAGTACATACTGATAGTCTACCATTCCTGCACAAGCAATAGGGATAACACAAGAGGTCTCTTCAAAAAATTTAGTTCAAGAAGCTATCTAGTCTCACCATCGTTTTGATGAGGCTCATCAATAGGTGAAATATATAGGTCACAATGCCACTCTCCAACTCATTAAAATTGACTTTTCTCATGCATTTATTTACATGTTTTGTTATATTGTTCTTAGTGATAAGGGTGAAGGTGAGTTACTATGTCATGTGCCCTAATATGTATTAAATGCAAGAATTGAAGCAGTTTTGGGTTTACTTAATTACAGGAGCTAGAAGTGGGAAAGCAAGAGATATTTTAGGAGATTGGTCTCCCTCCTTAACTCCTCAAATCATTCGAAGATTCATCCACTATATCTCAACATCTCATAGTTACTAGCAACCAAGCAAGTCGAGTACATTGGCAGCCAAGCTAGTGACAGTTAAGAAAGAGTCATTCTCGAGTTAGGAAGCCAAGTCTCCCTATCTTCTAGGGATATGTTGGGAGCTCTAATTTTGTATAAATAAGAGAGCTAAGGGACTCATTACAATTGACTTTTTTGTTGTATCCAATAGGCCATTTTGATCTAAAACATTGTGATTGTTATTGTTATGTTGTATTTGATATTTTGACGACAATGAGAAATTCTACCTTGATCCAACACTGAGTTGACTCAAAAGGTTGAAGCTCTTGGGTTAGGGCCCAACCCTAGCAGCATAAGTTCCTCTTTTTGTATCTGTATTCTTAAATTAAAATGATAGTTAACTGTTGAAGTTATTTATGTTTTGTTTAGCTTAATAAGTATTTGAATTATTTCTTCACCTAATTTCCATTAATTTGAAGAGGTAGATCAGTGGTGCAATAGTGAAGGAAAGTACCTTAGAAAATCTTGTGACAAAGGCCTCTATCTCATCTTCCTCATGGGATCATTATTAGAGGGCCGCACTCTCACAACCCCAAAAACAATGTTTTTCTTTTGGTCATTGCGTAGCTTAGGGTTCATTTTTAGCTATATCATTGTTTATGATTTCTTGGAATCACCTGCAGTTGTTATCTTGTTTCCTTAAGTTTGATGTAGCTTAAAAAGGCATTCCATTTCATAGATCTAGTCCTTAACAATAGATAGATCAAATTTCTCAAATTCAATTCATTTTTTCCATGTTGACATGTAGTGATGCATAAATGAAAAGAAAGAAATGTCTTTTTGCAAAGGATTTTTGATTTGTAGGGAGGAACAAATCTAACCAGCTTCACCCAAGTCCTCTCCACCTTCTACTAAGGCATACCATCCCATAGTCTGAACCTCTGTTTTGCAGCCACCGTGAGCAAGCCACCTTAGGAGCATCCAACCTCCTTGGAGTGATAGGCTTAGTATTGGCTAATATGCACCTTCCCTACACCTTCTATCACCATCATACATCTCTCCAACACACCATGTCATGTTTATTCCCCCCCTAATCCCTTAAGCTAACTTCTTGTAGCAAACCCAGACATTATGTAGCAGATCAGGATATCCTGTAGCAGTTTCCTATAGTAGCTATAAGATCTCCTGTAGCAGCCTGTTTGACCCTATTTTGACCCTCTCTTGACCAAAGATGATAGCATAAGAGCAGGTTAGGCCCTCATCTTAGATTCCATGCCTATAAGTGCCACTTGAGATCAGCTCTCCCATGTCTTCTCCCTCTGCAATATCAGACAGAATAGCTTAACATTTACATTTTTTGAATTTAACAACTAAAAGGTTCTTTCTCTGCGAATGTAAAATGAGATAGTTAGTGCATGTATGTATGAGTCCTAGAATGATAGAACAACTTTGCATTTCCAAATAGTCCTAATAGCTACAGGATAAATTGCAAGGTTAGCATAGTTCTTTTTTTCAAATAATTTGTGTCATTTCCTAGCTAGATGATTTATGCCATTTCATAGCATTTATCATTCAGTAACTTTCATTTCCTAAATAGGTAAGCATTTAATTTCCTGCATTAGAACTAGCTTTACATTCACTATTAGTAGTCAGACTCCTTCTAGTCAATAGAAGACTGGTCATGGAACCTTAGTGGTCTAGTGCATCAGTTGAGAAGTGACATGAGTATAATGTTGCATCTGCTGTGTATATATCAGTTCCACGCGCAAGATTGTATGAAACCCCAAGTTGATAAAGTAAAGTTGGTAGCCCTAGGAGTTGCAACATCCTTGCTACAATACTGAGGCTCATCACGTGTATGCATGGTCAACTCTTGAAACTAGATCAACGTTTAGCTCCTCACTTGTTGGCATTTCAATTTGTGAGGAATCCGTTGCCTCGATCACTTAAGTAGCCTGTTCCTTTGGACTCCTTGGAAAAAATATCTCTAATCCAAGGGTTAATGTATCAACCCCTCTATCAATATATATTTCAATTGTATCACAAGAAGAAAAGGTGGTATTTGAATCAGAATCAGGTGCATGTTGTATGATTTTTCTCTTCAATATATGTAATAACAAATAGTTACTGTGCTGAAGCTCCCCAAATACAGGATTAAAATACATATATTCTGGGTGAAATCTAAGTTCAATATAATTGGTATCTAAAGACCATACATAAAACATGGGAGGCTTCTCAATACTTTTCACAATTTCATTATTTTCAAGGAAAAAACAAATCATCAAGAACTTACCAAAATATTCTGACACCCCTATGTGGGGTTTGCGAGACAAGACTATTAATTATATTGAATATTGTTGATGTAGCCTTCAAGCAACAATATTTTGACTAGACATGTCCCCTCCCCTATGTGGGGTTTTCCAGATGTGTCTATTGATTATATTGAATATTGTTGATTTACCCTTCAGACAAATTATAATATGGTGCAAGAAAGATAACAACAAACACTATTCTTGACTTAGTATGTGAGGATGGGTAGAGCTTATTTCTAGGTTTACTGTCTATACAAAGGCGGGTTCCCCTTCAAAAAAAATAAAATAACTAGATAAGAATAGTAGTATAACTATTGTGAACAATCATACAAAAGCTTTTACATGTTCAACCTAGTTCATTGAGATGTTAATTTTTAACAACTTTGTTGCAGAGAGGAGTGATATAACTCAGATATGAAATCTAGAAAATCTTCTTGGTTGCTGCTACTTATTGGTGAAAAAAATAGTGGGAAGGTAGGGGATTTGTAGGGTTCAACTCATTTTTTTTTGTGTGTGATGTCCTTTATTTTGCTATTTTTAGAAAACAAATTTCTTTTATAAACATTTATTTTTCTTATTAGAAATATTATGCAAGCCGAGTGCAACCTACTTTCCTATTTGACACATTGTCTTTTGCAAGTGTTTCATAGCTGCAAATATCCAGGAAAAGGGTTGTTGAGAAGAAATTATAAAATATGACATGAAAATTATATCAATCACATTTTACAACAATGTTATTTTTTCCACCTACCAGAAAATCCCATTGGTATGTCCTAAACATAGCAACAAGTCCAAACGCTAACACATAATGCATGGATTCCAGCCGAATATCCAATTCTAAGTTCTTGTCTCACAAAACTATGAGTGAGAGGGAGAGATGAATATCAAATCTCGATTTCTTTCACACAATTATGCTATCTTTGATATTGTATTTCGGAGAATTTCCCATTTGAGACCCGATTTCCATTAAATCAAAATTTTGCTTGAATATAAAATCTCGAACTCAAATGTCATGTAAATGTCATTGGGTTTTTAAGAAAATGAATAGAGAAATAGACGGTCTCACGTTATAAATTCCTTAGATACCTATGGGGGTTTAAATAACTCGAGAAATGAAAGAAGGATAATCGGGGTAATTTACAGCGAGGGTTTCAATAGCTAGAGAAATGGAAGAAGGATAATAGGGGTAATTTACAGCGAAATATGTGGTGTCTGTAATCACTCCCGGCACGCTTCCATCCTCAATTACTCCCATCTATGCTCCATTCACAACACAATGTGATGCTTAGAACCCCACATTCACCCTCTTCGAGAATTGTTGGGCTTGGATTTGGCATGCAGTCCGCTATTTTTCAAATTCCTTTTAGTTCCATAGGCTCTAAAGAATTCCCTCTTTCTAAATATTAAAATCAAGCTTCCACAAAATAGCAATTAGCATGGTATATGTATATTCAACTTAAAATAAATTATCTGTATAATTTCCTTTTGAAAATGAGGGTCAAATTTGGGTGGTTAAAGATGGGAGGAAATTTACGGAACACTATATATATCATCTATATTATAGGCAGCTATTATGTGATACAATACATGAATTAGATGATATATTTGTTGGATGTGATATAATATATATGAATTAGTTGATGCTATATTTTTTGGAGTAGTTTCTTAGGTCACCAATTTTTCTAGCCTTATCACAACAGGTTCAACATGTTAGTTCAGGGAATTGAACACATGTGGCGAGAGAGTTAACATCCTATCTCAACCACCCAGTCTACCTTTACATGCCATTGATTTTATGGTGCTTTCACATAAATTTTAGATTGTTTTGTTAAGTGCACTCACATTATCATTAATGGGCTCTTCCTTTGTTTAGAATTTGTGTATTTTTTTGTAATTAATTTTCTTACAAGCTAAGGTATAACCCATCCATTTTCATTGGCGTTGGCTTTTCAAATATTTTTCATCACTGAACCCTTTGTCAGTTAAGCTTAGTATGACATTTATTATTCCAATAATTAGTTGTAATTTTTTATCATCATTATCCATAAGTTTTACACTACTCAAATCCTAGATAAATGAGATTTAGTCTTGTCAAAATATTTTTGAAATCAATTGTGTAGATGTTTACTTTATCCGACATTTCTGGTGGACACTCCACCCATTGCCAGGGACTATAAAGTAAATATATGATACTTTATCTTGTCCATACTTTATCGATTTTCATTTATGACATGCTTCCTTTTTGTATGTCCATTTGAGGAATAAATTCGTGAATGAAAATTGCTTAGTGAATATTTACCTTTATATATTTCCAAGTACAAATCATGTTATTAACTAGAAAAAAATAATGTTTCCAATGGAATGATTAATTCCCAATGGTTTTCCAATCACTTGAGTTCTCTCTCTCATCACCCCTACCTTATTAAGAATAATGAATGAGTCAAATGGAAACTTAATATCCGTAGAAGCAACAACTATCAATGATCCATTGAGACTATAAATCATGCCCATCAGATTCAACATATAATAAAGTTCTTTCTTAGTTTTGAAAACCTATATTTTCCTTAAATATTTCATTTATATTTCTTGTTTTCTTTAAGGAAGAGGATTTTCTTTTGGAAGGGGTCTATTTCACATATGTTCATGAGGTGAGTCAATCCATGGAAAATGCCTCTCCAAACACATGTTAAGCACCTTACCTTATAAATGAGTCTCATCTCATGTGCTCTTAAAATAAATGCAAGAGGCCTCTCCATATCTCTTTCTTTCCACTTCAAAGTGAATAAGCACATTGAATCTCCTTAATTATTACTCATTATATCATAACATAAATAATTCAAATGAGTCAGTTGGGGTTATCTCAGGTGGTTGGGTAGAATGGTTGTTATCTCTCCCACTTAGTTTCAATTCCATGCAAGTGACATGATGATGAGAAATATTGTTGTAATGTCTAGGTCCTTGTGGATATTGTTGTATTGACTCTCACACTCACCCTCGAGCTAAGAAGGAGGATAATTTCCCTTGAAAAAAATAAGTCAAATGGAAGGAAGGCACCATGGAAACTTGAGTTTGTGGGTAGGAATGAAAAAAGTTTTGTTTATTGTGAGAGAGAAATTTATTGGACCAAAGAGAGATGACACACTTATATTCTCTTTACTGACCATGTCAAGAGGGGGAGCAACCATGTAGGACATTTTTTTTTCTCTGGATGATGGCCATTATCTAGTAATTATGTGCATTGGGATAGTTAGAGTATCATAATATCGTAAACAAAAGATATAAATCATTCGATTTATGCTTGCCTTTTTTTCATTAACACTTGACTTGTTCATTAGAACACTACCACAATAATGCAAAAAAAGAAAAGAAGAAAATGAGTAAAAGAGTAATGAGTAGCTTTATTGTGAAGGTGAATCAAAAGAAAACACAAAAGGAATGCAATAAAGTAAGTCATCTCTTTCTTCGAAGGTTGGTTATCTTTCTTCGTGACTTTGGAATGGCAAATAAGGCTTCATTACTTCTTGTTTCATTTGAGAGAGATACTTTACCTCTACATGCACATGAGCATAAGATGAGTTGGCAAGGTCATATTTAACTAAGCTCCTTAAGGTCAATGGGTGTTGATCCCAGATTTGTGCTACATGGCTATGACAATTTTAGAGTTGTTGTCGAGGAGATTACATAAAAGCATGATTACATATATAAAGATAATATGCATCACTAACATACCTCGAGGTAAATGGGTTGTGAGTCCAAGGCTTGATAATTATTTCAACCCTGTCATGGTATTACCTTATTTAGAAGGCAAGGTTCTCCTTATTTCTTCAAACCCACCCACATTTCAAATGTTAGACCAAATAAGAAAGCATTGAAACCCTTATTCTTGTGAAAATGAGAGGAATTGGGACTTGACTAGATTGACCTCCCCTCCTAACTTCTTGAAGCATTGACTCGCCTTATTGAAATGGTTAGAAGGTAGTTTAGCTTCTTCTTTTCATCATACTCATACTCTCATGAGGGTGGAGAGGACCTCCATGTTTTCTCCTTGGCATAAAATGTACTTTAATGAGCTCTATCTAATGATGCATTCCTATATGGATTCCTTTTGTGTGTGAATGAGGTGCTTTCTACTTTCTCATGGTTAATGAAGAATATGAGTGAGAAGACCCAAAGCCCTTGTTAAAGTGAAGAGACTAAGCAATGAAGAGAAACTGAATGGTGTTTGGTGATGGGAAGGGCATATTGAAGGTCAAGAGCTACATTGGAGGTTCACTTATGACTTATTTCTTAATCCAATGTTCATTTGTCGTCTTTTCTGAGACTAGCGTGTTTATCATTCCACTACATGGTTTTATGGTCTCATAAAATCGGTGTGATTAGATCCATCATCCATACATGAATTTTTTTGATGGGAAATAGGATAGTATGGTGCCCACCTATAGGGGGAAGTTTGTTGCCCTTGATTATTATGTCTAGGGGATTGCAAATATAAAGTGGAGGTTTTTCAAACCAAAATAGGGTTGTTTTGAATATCAAACTTCCTAAAACAAACAAGGGAAATTTTTTAATTAAATCAACATTTCATATCGATTTAGGATTTTATATATGCTGAAGGTTTAACTTTGATCATTGATACTGCTATGCTCTTTTTTCCCATCAAATATATATATCCTAGAGAAACCCACTAGACAAATCCATTATGTCTGTGTTGTACTTGATGGCAACCCACTTGTAGCAAAACAACTCACTTGTATATGGTAACTAGATGAATCTACGTAACTAGATGAATCTACTAGAGAGATATCAGATGTGATAGAATGCATGGCAGTTGTGTTTACATATGTGACAAAATCTAGGGTAGTTCAAAGGAATCATTTCATAAGTAATATCGAAAATCATGTAGGGCATTTCATAGGAATCATTTCAGAAGTAATATGGAAAATTACATTATAACAGGTCTATTCAGAGGTAATAGGGCATTGGTACAGAAGATCAGGAAGTTGGAACAAAGGAATAGAGATCAACATCAAGAAGAGTAAGAAAAAGGATGTTCTAAGTCAGTTTAAGGTGTATACGCAAGTTCACCTTATCCAAGCAGCGTATACACGTTGCTTCACAAAACAAAAAGAGTGAATACATATGCACACACTTTCACAAGAGGAAAAGCACGTATGGGTTGGAAAATCAAGGAAATTTAGGATTAAAGAATACCCAGGGTCAATACCATAGTATTAGCCCACAATATTGAGCATAGTAATGGCTATTTGATCCCGTCCAAGAATACCACATGCTCTAAGTGTTGTTTTTGTCTGAGGTATTGAGGAAGGCCAAAAAAATATAAGGAGGAGAAGATAAAAGGGCCTAGTGTGGAAGTGAAAGGGTTTCTTAGGAATACTTCTATCTTAATTATATCTTATGTTGTAGGGGCTATGTTTGTGATATGATCTTAAATATTTTTTGCACCTTCAATTCAATGTTGGATCAGGATCATGAAACCTGAAATGACTTATCATTGAATGATCTGATATTGATTGGGCTAGATCTAATTGTGCACACCTATTTTATTCTTTAAATGTCATGATCTGGGTATGTCTGAATTCTAGAATAGCAACAAAGTTGTGAATTAATATTTGTAGATCTATACACTGGTTCGCCTCAGTGAGGGTGTGTATACACGCTGGTTCGAAGCTTCCAAGTAGCGTATACAAAAGAAAATCCTATTATTCAAAAATTACTGATCTATCTAATTAGTGCTACTGGTTTATTGTTGTATGTCAACTATGTCATCTTAGCTCTGAAGGTAGACTGAATTCATAAGGAGATTGAGTCTGATTGATTGATTGATTAAGTGAGAAGGGTGATCTTTGTTGTTGACTATCTAGATCTTTGTAATTTGTTAGTAGATGTTTATAATATCACTGGTTGGTACAGATTTGATTAAGAGGTTTTTACGATTCAATATTTTTAGAGGTATATGCAGGTTTGGTTAGAGGAAGTAGTGTATACATGCAGGATGGCTTCATTGAAGTAGCGTATACATTCTGACACATGATTTTTGAGGTTGTATTTGGTTCTAGTTGTCGATGTAGTGCTCTGGGTTCAGATATGTGTATTGGTTACTGTGATCTGTCTGTTCCAGTTGATTGGTTGAATTTGAATAAGTTTGAATGAATGGTTGATTCAATTTTGTCAGAGGTTCATTGATTGTTTGATTCAGTATGTCAGGGGTTTTAGTGATTGTTTGATTCAGTATGTCAGAGGTTTTAGTGATTGAGTGATTCAGTTATGGTTGATTCAAATATTGATGATTGGGTTTCAGTGATTAGTTGATGGAGATATATTTGCTAGGTGTATTAGAGTAGTGATAGATTTTGAGCTTCAATATTACTGATGGATCTAGCATGAAAATTTAATTAAATGTGGCCTTCATATTGTGTTGTTGTGTACCAGGAGTATCCAATCTGAAAATTAATGAAACATGGTCCTTGGAGGAAGAGAGAAGGTCGCAACCCTCTATAGGCTAGCGCCTATGTACTAGTAAACACATTAGCTCGTGCAAGAGCTAGGGGGTTGTAGCTCCCTTCCAGTAGCAGTTGGAGAACAAGAGAAGGTTGTAGCCTTCTGTAGGTGGGTGCCTTCTTACTGGTATAAGTTTGCACTAGTACAAGATTGTAAATAGATTATTCTTTATATTAAAAGAAGATAGAGACAACAGTAGCAGGTGGTTTTTATCCCGCATTGGGTTTCCACCTTAAATCTTGGTGTTCATGTGTGTTGCTTATGTGTGATGGTTTATTCTATTATTACTACACATAGTTACTATTTAATGTTTAATAAATTATTGATGCACTGATTAAAGATCAACATATGATGAGTCAACTAAATCACAAGTTCACTAGATATATGCTGGTTTCCTTAAGAACAATTGTGTGCACACACGGGTTCCCTTCACTGAAGTGGTGCATATAAATTTGATTATGGAAATGAAAAAGTTAGTCATTTGTAAATACCGATTCAACCAACCCGCCCCCCCGCCACCCCCCCCTAGTATTATTGCCATCAATTGGTATCAGAGAAGGTCCTTTGGCAAAAGCTTGATCACTTGAAGGAGATTTGCAGTAACAATGGGAAAGAAGCAAAAGAAGACAACACCTCAAAATAAGAAGACATCTCAAAGGAACTATGGCAGTGGGAGAGAAGATTGGCCATTACATGGAAGCAACTCTTTAGATTCAGAATCACCTCAGAATGAAGATGAACAAGCAAAATAATTATCAAGCATGAATTTGTTGTCCTCTTGTGATACATTTCTCTATTCATTTGAAGATAATGAATGTGACAACGAAACAACTAAATTTTCTCTTATGGGTGAAAGAGAAAGAAATCAAATAGAGGCAGAATTTAAAAATCTCTCAGACACAATCAGAGATCAAAAAGATCTAATTGAGAAAAGGAAATGTGCCTACAAAGAAGGAGTTACCAAGTTAAAATCTCAGTTGGAGGAAGGAAGCAAAGTAAGGAAGCAGTACAAGGAAAAGGAAGATCAATTTCAAAGGCTGCAGGATGAAGTGACATCATTGAGAAATTAAGTAAATGAAAAGGATACAACAATCAAGAAACTTATAGAAATATCCAGTTACTATAAAATTCTTAAAGCTGAGATGGTATCTCTAAAAGAAGATCTTGAAAATTCAAATAAGTAGAATGAATAATTACTGCAAGTAGATGAAGAAAAATAAAATGAGATTCTCAAATTAAGGCAACAAGTGGAAGAAGGTAGAAAGGCTGAAAAAATCATGAAGAAGAAAAGTCTAGAAAAGGAAGAGAAATATCAAGTTGAAGTAAATATGTTAAAAGGTAATTTAGAAGAAAAGGATAAACTATTACGATTTCAAGATAGTACTAAGATTTTGGATAATATTCTTAGTAGTCCAAGGTCTCCTATCATCAAATATGGTCTTGGTTTTCATGAAACTATTGAAGGTGAATCTATCTAACAAGATGAGGCAAGGAACTCTAATGCAAAACTTGAAATGCTCAACAAGGAGATAAAAGGTCAACCCCATCAACAACCAAGGAAAGAAAGACTTCAAAGAAAATGATTTACTCCTAACTATGGAAATGATAATCAGTTCTTTCCTCTGATGAATAATGTTGAATGTTTTGTATGTCATAATTTTGGACATGTTGCAACAAGATGCAGAAGTAGAATGGTTCAAGCTAGTAACTGTCACACAGAAAGATCATCAGATTCCATGTACTTTAAGGGATATTGTTTTTCTTGCAATATGTTTGGACACAAAGCCATTTATTTCTTCATAAGGAATATGAAAAATATAAGATGTTCTTCTTGTAACAAGTTTGGGCATATAGCAAAAGAATGTAGGAGAAAATTTTGGCCAACATACCAAATGGAGAAAACATCATCACACTACAAGGTATGGAAGAAGGAATCACAATCAGAAAGATGTGGGATAGCTCAGTGTACAGACAAAACAGACTCAGGAGGAACTGAAAGTATGAAATTCTAGGGTTCTAATTCTCATACGTAGTTATGATCAAGACAAGTCACGTATATATGCAAGTTAGAATTTACACAATCGTGTATATGTTGGATTAATGAAGAAGCTATGAGACAAACCTAGAAAAGGGGTCTGATATGGTTCAGTCAATTATCAATTGTATTTTCTGTCTTTATGATTGATGATTACAGTTTATGGATGTTATTTGGAAGTTCTTTTGATCCTCATAAATGGTTGATGACTTGATGTATTACTGGTTGATGATGATGCCTTGATGATTCTTAATGGTATATGCACTGTTCAAATCTGACAGTGAACAATTGGCACAGGTTCAGGGGGAGAATATGCTATGCTTCTAATAATGCATTGTTGGCATTATGTTTAGAAGTATTTGGTACATAACAATTTTTACCAATGATGAGGATGCTTATGTTGATGAAGTGTTTAAATGATACATCATGCTATGCTACCATCATGAGTTACCTATGATGAAATCTCAGATGATACTTATATTGCTTGATCCAGATAGTTGTTATTTAGATCCGATTTATGGATGATTTTGGATGACTCGTTTGATGATGCATATAGTACATATGGTATGTTGGTTACATGGTGATATTCATAAGGATAAGGAGAAGACCAAAGCTTGAGTACACAACTCCGTTATTTGATAAGTGTCATTTCTTTTATGTTGTTGTCATCATGCCTTCAAAGATGCATAAACTTCATATGGTGTAGTTATGGATGAGGATTCATATAGTTCTTGGCTCTCACATGGTTGAGGATTGTTGCTGTTGATTCTATCAAGAAAGCTTGCCAAATGACTATGAGCTCATGGTTTTCTAGATACATAGTTCTATCTCTTTGATGGATACACATTATGCTGGATACATGGATGATTACTTAAGTTGCATATCGATAAATATTGTTGGTTGGCCAAGAGAATGGTGTTATTACAGGTCTCATGAAGACATATCTATTTGAAGACATGGATATTCAGAAACATGGCTTACTTAGTCACATAATGATGATGACTTCTTACTTTATGATGATAGGTTTGATACTCACATATGTTGATTATCATGGTTGATGCTTATCAGATGTGGGATGTTTCCTAGTGATGATATATTTAGGGTTCTTGTGGAAAGATCATGCAGTTCTTGATGATGATGTTATGGTCATAGATGATGAATATGGTGTTTTCACATACATATGATATGATGTGAACGATTTTGTGTTACTTCTTGAAGATATGACATATTTTTAGTTGATTCATGGAAGTTTATGATAATACTCTTTCTACTAAGGAAACGAAGCAAGTTGATTTGGATGAGATCAAGAGGATGAGTTGATATCTATATGTGGAATACTTTGTCACAGGTTGATGATATTTACATTGTCATATCTTGGGAACTAATGATGGACATATACAGGTTGCTGGTCTGGATGAATCTGATAGATGCTTATGGTGCAAATCATATATGGAGTATGATAGTTTTTTTATGACTATCATGGTCTTGTTTAGATCTTTGGTCTCTGTTATAAATGTCATGTATATCATTCAATGTAAAGGTCATATAAAGACCCGTGATGTAATAATATATCTTTGTATGTCGTAGTCTTTTAGTAAGTCCTTTTTGGTGATATGATGTAATTTTTACCCCCACTATGCATCAGAAGGATGATGTAATAATTTCTATATTTTAGTCATGTATAAACAATTGGTATATCCCCACTTAGTTGGGTAGATGAGTCAAATTTGGTATATCCCCACTTGGTTGGGTAGATGAGTCAAATTTGGTATATCCCCACTTGGTTGGGATATTGACGTATGTATGAGTCATTGGTGATAGGAAGGTCATACTCACATAGTTGAGTTATAGAGTCATGTTATTCTTTTGGAAAATATTTTTGCAGACTCTGCATGTGCTTAGGGGGAGCATGGATGATTTAGTGCATTTCAACATGTACAAAGGGGGAGTTTAATCAGATAATTTAGCATGTTCCTAGGGGGAGCATGATCAATGTTCATATTCAGCTGTTCAGATATGGAAGTCTTCATTTTGGTCAACCCTTTGCCCTTGATCTCAAAAGGAGAGAATATCTTGGTCTGCCCTTTGCCCTTGATGTCAAAGGGGGAGAGTATCTTGGTGTTGCTTGATACATCTAACAGGTTCTATAGCTTGAAGTAATTAACACCAATATGGTTGCCATCAAGTCCAAATTGGGATATTGTTGGCATTATAATGCATGTGTTGTACTTGATGGCAACCCACTTGTAGCAGAACAACTCACTTGTATATGGTAACTAGATGAATCTACGTAACTAGATGAATCTACAAGAGAGATATCAGATGTGACAGAATGCATGGCAGTTGTGTTTACATATGTGACAAAATGTAGGGTAGTTCAAAGGAATCATTTCAGAAGTAATATGGAAAATCACATTATAACAGGTCTATTCAGAGGTAACAGGGCATTGGTACAGAATATCAGGAAGTTGGAACAAAGGAATATAGATCAACATCAAGAAATTTAAGAAAAATGATGTTCTAAGTTAGTTTAAGGTGTATACACAGGTTCTCCTTAACCAAGCTGTGTATACACTCTAGTTCACAAAACAAAAAGAGTGTATACGTATACATGCAATTTCATAGGAGGAAAAGTGCGTATGGGTTGGAAAATCAAGGACATTTAGGATTAGCCCACAATATTGAACAAAGTAATGGTTATTTGATCCCGTCCAAGAATACCACAGGCTCTAAGTGTTGTTTTGGTCTGAGGTATTGAGGAAGGCCAACAATATATAAGGAGGATAAGATCAAAGGGCCTAGTGTGGAAGTGAAAGGGTTTCTTAGGAATACTTCTATATTAAGTATATTTTATGTTACAGGGGCTATGTTTTTTATAGGATTTGAAATATTTTGTGCACCTTGAATTAAATGTTGGATCAGGATCATGAAACCTGAAATAACTTATCATTGATTGATCTGATATTGGTTGGGCTAGATCTGATTGCATACACGTGTTTTATTCTTTAAATGTCATGATTTGGCTATGTTTAAAGTTTGGAATAGCAAAAAAGTTGTCAATTAATATTTGCAGATCTATACGCTGGTTCACCTCAGTGAAGGCACATATACACGTTGGTTCAAAGCTTCCAAGTAGCGTATACAAAAGAAAAGCCTATTATTCAGAAATGACTGATCTATTTGATCAGTGCTACTCGTTTACTGTTGTCTGCCAATAATGTCTCTTAGATTTGAAAGTAGAACTGAATGCATAAGGAGATTGAATTTGATTGATTGATTGATTAAGTGAGAAGGGTGATCTTTGCTGCTAACTGTCTAGATCTCTGTAATTTGTTAGTAGATGTTTAGAATATTACTGGTTGGTACATATTTGATTAATAGGTTTTTATTGTTTAGTATTTTTAGAGGTATACATAGGCTGGGTTAAAGGAAGTAGCGTATACAAGAAGGATGGCTTCATTGAAGTAACGTATACATTCTAATACATGATTTTTTAGGTTGCAGTTGGTTCTAGCTGTTGTACAGTGTTTTGGGTTTAGATATGTGTACTAGTTGTAGTGATCTCTCTGTTCTAGTTGATTGGTTGAATTTGACTAAGTTTGAATGAATGGTTGATTTAGTTGTGTCATAGGTGTTATAGACAAATTTGTGCCTTACAGCAACAAGCATGAATTGTCAATAATCCAAGGGATCCAAAGTTCCCTAAACATGATGTTCCTACCCCTAGAGGAACAAGGTCAGCAAACCAACAGCTCTCAGATCAGTTCTCCACCTGAAAACACTCAAAAACAAGCAATCCTGAAATCAAAGCAGGTGCTCCACTAGGTTTCTGCGCTGAAAATTAGTTGCTCCATGGTGTACCTGCGTTGCAAAGCAAGTGGAACAAAGGCCACCTGCGCTGAGCAAGATGGGACAAGTGGCACACTGAGTCATTGCTCTGGAATCTTCCAAAAATGACACTTGGATCAGGTATTTCGCCTTGTGATGAGTCAGAGGCTCTGTTTCTCCAAGTGGAAGCAAGGGTCTCCAAGTGGACTCAAGAATTAAAGATCAACTAAAGATTAACTGAAGAGAGAGAGGACACAAGGCAGCTACACATCGGTTGCAAGCTGACTCATCCTTTCTCAATTCATCTATATATTGAGCTCTCTCCTATGAGCTCAGCAGGCTGGAATTTTGTGCAAAGTAATGATATGCTGTTGGTTTCACTATAGAACTATTGGGTGATTGTTTGAGAGAGGTGAAGAGGAGAAATTCTTTCTGCTGGGAGGTGTTGCTGGGTTGGAGCCTTCAATGGTTGTAATACTCTTAGAACCTTTACTTCTTCATTAATAAAAGCTATTGAGGTTCTTCTATGTGCTCTTGTTTCAATAATATATTGTGATGATTGCATGTTTGGTTTACACTAATCCATGAACCAGTTATGATTGCATGCCTCTTGTAGTTTCCTTCTTTGTTATTTTGCAGGATCTCATTGTAGCTGGGCAAGCAAAAGAACAAGGAGCTAGGAGCAAGCGGCCAAAGAGAAGAGTTTGGATTCGACATTAAGTGCAAGGCAACGGTTAGTGCATTTCTCCATTCTCTTTTGCTTTCATAAAGAAGTAAACCTTAAGTAGTTTGTTTTACAGTTGTTGCTAAGGAACTATCACCCTTAGAGTGGGATAGGGTCATCCGAGTCGGATACTTTTCCCTACAACAAACTGGCGACTCCGCTGGGGATTGTATCCGTTTGATTGTGTTTGTAGTATCTTGCTATTCATTTCCTGAACAAGAGAGTACCAAATCGAAAAGCTTTTGACTATATCAAAAGCGAAGTAGAGGGCAGCTACTCTGGCTCATTTCTGAGCAAGTTCATGATTTGAAGAGCTGATCTACAAGGATCCTTGTAAGCTCTTAGTGATAGCTTTTCATCTTCCTAATCATCCCTTTGAGTGTGCTTGACTGATTGCTTCTGATTTGAGCAAAAACTGTGCATTTTTGAGAAAATTGTGACCCGGAAACTGAGAAAACGCAACTTTCGTTTTCCAAAGCAGGTAGTACACAGGCTACCTGCTTTGCAACGCAGGTCCCGAAGGGGCTACCTGCGCTGAGAGCCAGACTGGCTGTGCAGCACCTGCGTTGACCCAATTTTTCCTAGTGCTGTTGGGGTTTCCTCCTTTTCTCTTGCCTGTTTTCACTATTGATTTGGCTGCCAATTACCAGTCTTGCACCTGTTCTGAAACCAATATTACTTGCCATCATTCTGCTTTTGTTATATAACGAAATTGTACTTGTTCTTTGTATTTCTTACTCATTTACAATTTCCCATAACGAAAAGTAAACTAGTCTTGCTTTTGGCCTCTTAGATCTGAACCTGTGTTAGGCATTTTGCTGGTCTAAAGAGTTAGCTTGTTTGCTGTCCATAGCTGATTAGTCATTTACTTTCGCCATTATGGTTTGATTTCATGCATTTCCAGTGATTAAGCAAGTGAATCTTAAGGTGTCTTTTGATTTTGGACAAGCTTGTTTACTTTCGCTTTAGATCGAAATCAAAGTTATATAACAACTTTCTTTTTGTAACCCATCCACATTAAGAAAGGGAAAAGAAAATACATGCATTGTGCATTTTGCATTTGAAAAAGTTTGCATGATGATTTAGGAGAAAGTGCATTAGTTTGTGCTGTATGAACTGTGTGAAAAGATTTGCCTTTCTTCTCCCTCAGTAGTTAAGATTTTCATCAGTCAAAAAGATTTGAAAAAGCTTGCTTCTCATCTTAGGCTGCATTTAGGAATTGTTCATATACATCTCGTGGTGAACCTTGAAAGGCAAACTTTAAAAAGATCAACTTAAAATATACTGAATGAACCTAACAACGCATTTGAAACATAACGCAAACACATAGAGGTCTAGGTAGAGACGTGTTCCGGCGTCGTTAAACATAGTGACTGTCGATCTCTACGAAGGTGGGTGATTCCTCCTGAGAGTTGGTGGCACTAATACGGACTTGTGCTCCCACGTACCGTCGCGTATATATTGGGAGACCCCTATAGGCATTTATCCTTTATCCTTAGGAAGCCGTGTCGGCCGCCCTACTGATCGCGATGCAGTGAACACAGCATTCACAAAGATCGACCACCCGTACCGTAAAACGTATTCTGTGGTTTCACGAAAGGTTTGGCACACCCTCTGCCTAGATCTCCAGAGCAGTTTCTTTTGGCCCTTTTCAAACTCTATAACTGAAAAGGTCCAACCGAGCATTTGTCACTTCGGGCTCGTTAATACATCGAAGGAGACTAGAGTCATCTTTAGCTTTTTCTCGACTCTTAAAACATGAAAAAGCAAAGTTATGTCTAAAAGCATCTAATAAAATTCATTCAAATCGGAAACACAAATTTCCCCCTTTATATTTTAGTTGATCGAGTAATCCGCAATCGTGGAAGAAAGTCAATTGAATATCCGTCGTTCTCGGAGGCTTGCGAGTCAACCATCTTTGTCTCCGGAATCGAAAACAATCCGGACAAAGCGAGCTCGTCGAACCAGTTCAAAATCTCCTTTAAAAGTTAGAACAAGTGTTCCGACAACATCTGAGATTCTGGTTACTCCAAACATTTCCGGAAATCTTGCCTCTGTAGAAGAAGTTCAACCGCCACAGAAGGACAGTAATACTGATCCTAGTCTGGGGGCAAATACTTGTATAACTGAACCAGTTCCATCTGTAACTGGTCCAGAGAGTTTTGTTCCTCAAACATCTGTCGCTGTTGATACAACCCCTTCTTCGGCACCGGAAATCTTTTACGGACCTGACGGTCTTCCTCTTCCACCTGGTCTGATTGCGATAGAGGAAATTATAGAGGAACCGCAAGTATCCACTCCAATTCATTTTGGAGTAGAGGTCACTCTATTTCCTGCTACAACAGAAGTTTGTCCATCACCAGTGGAAGTTCCTGTAGAATCACTAGGCAATCAATTGGATAGACTTAAAATGTCTGAACAACCGTCAACATCTAGGACTGTGTCAAATGACACGGCAACAGCAGAATTACCTGCTGCGAATCCAAAAATGTTCGCCGGCATGCCATCTGTCCCAACTAGCTCTCAATCGCTAGAAGGAGTCCACCAAGGGACTATCTCGACAGTATGGTCTGTTCCTATCTGTTCCGGAGTAATGTCTGGTAACTCTTATGGTGAGACTCATCAAATTGACCCTTTTGGGAATCAATTTAGGCCATCCAGTCCTCCAGGACAATCAATTGCCTTGAGTTCTGGATTACCACCGTATGGGGGGCAGTATGCCTTTTCATTACCCCCTCCGGGAGGGTACCCATACGGGAGTTCTCAACCTTACTCAAGTTATGGTGGAATTGCAACGAGTAGTTGGGTGCCTATGCTATCCCAGCCACCAAGAGTTGTATATTCTATGCAACAGTGTGTACCTGTGACGAACATCCCAACTACGCCGGCTATTGTAACCGTGTTGCAAGTTCAAACGATGCTTGTTGTATGTCAACCTCAGATTTCTCAGGTTCTCATGCAACAGCCCCTTGACCCTGCGACCCAACCACAATCGCCTACTGGTGGGGCGACACAAGTACAATCGGGTATAAGTACCCCACATCTTGGTCCAATGGTCAGTGTAGCACAACAACCCATGGTATCGCAACCGTGGATAGTGCAATACCAACAGCCACAATTCCAGCAAGTGTACCAAGGTTCTGAACAGCAAATCTTTGCGAATACTGGACAACCATATACCCAAAATGGTCAAAATCAACCACTTTATAGTGGTCAAGTCCATGAACCGTATCAGTCATACCAACATCAACTCCATTATGCTGGTATGCAAAGACCAACTGTTCAGGCGATGCCATCTTACCCTGGTTACGCTTCACCTAACTTGAATCAACAGTTACCATTCGTGGCGACTTTAGAGTTGCCTGATTTACATCGGTTAACCAATGATCCAATTGCTTACGCCCCATGGTGGCCAGCGATCCCACACAAACTTCCATCCGACATTCCTAAATTCAATGGAAATCCAGGTGAAGACCCGTCAAATCATGTGATGACATTTCATCTGTGGTGTTCGTCGAACACTCTAAATGATGATTCGATAAGGCTTCGCCTCTTTCAGAGGACATTGACAGGTCTAGCGGCAAAATGGTATATAGAATTGCCAAGAGCTTCGTTCGACAATTTTAGCTCCCTCGCCACGACATTCTTAACCCACTTTCAATTACCAATAAGGTATGAAACGGGAACAGAAATATTGACTAACTTCAAACAGACAACTGCAACTCATATATCAGATCATATACATGAGTGGAGACGTCGACGAAGAATGGTTAAAACATACGTTCCTGATCAGCTTTTAGCTGAGTGGTTTATAAAGTCGTTACTTCCGGCCATAACGGAAGATGTGGCGAAGGGGGGAGTCGTAACAGAAGAGCAGGTTATTGCTCGTGCACAATATTTGGACTTAGTATATACTCAGTCCGGCACGCTCTATGACAAAATACCAGATGCCCCTAGACCAGAGTTTTCAATCCCTCCTCCTCCTAAATGAAATAGTGACTCTCATGCCGGCGATGGCGTGATTGGCACGGCAAACACGAATCCGAAAAGGACCCATCAAAAGAAGGCCCGTAAGGATTCGAACCAAAATGCGCATGAAGAAGTTCTTGCTTCGGAAGTAAATGCCATATCGACAGATAAGGGCAAAGAAACCAATCAACCAGGAAGCAAGAAGAAACAAAACAAAGGGAAGAAGAATAAACAAGGTGAGTCATCCCCTAAGAAAAATTCTTCGAACCCTCCTGGCAATAGGAAACCGAGTCCATGTCAAATATGCGATGACAAAGATCACGACACTAGGAATTTCCCATTCAAAGCTGAGCTAAAAAGGTTCTTTAAGAGTCCTCATACCTCAACCGTGTCAAGTGATCCATTTCCTAACCCAGGTCAAAATCTGGTTGATAGTGGAAACGCTTCCCCATCTCAAGTGCTTATGTTGTCGGTTTTAAAACAACAAAATGATGCTTTGATTTCGACAAGAAACAAAGATTACGGGAATCCACAGGTGTCGAACGATAAAGGTAAAGATCAACCTAACAGTTCGACAACAACCTCGGCAGAAGTTGTACCCCCCATCACGCATGAATTAACGATAAAACCGCCAAAGGGAGTAGTGCACAAGTCGACCTTTAATCCTCGTGCTAGAGCAGCACAGCATTATAACATAGTGGAAGATTTGGAGCAATCGCCATCTGCTATGTCGACTCTTGAGGTACTACAGCATTGCCCATCCCAAAGGCAGGCATTGTTATCAGCAATTGGTGGGGTGGATCCTAAAGATTCCAATCTAGTGTCCTTTGATCACAAAGGATATGATCCTCAGTTACCAGCTCAACTAGCTTTCCTCGTCCAAGTGAAAGCCCTCAACAAAACAGTTCATAGAATGATTATTGATGAGGGGGCATCAACATGTATTATGTTGATGAGTTGCTGGAAAACTTTAGGATCTCCAACATTGTCACGATCATCGACAACATTAAAAGCATTTGACGGAAGGATATATACCCCTTACGGTATCCTTAGTAACCTGAAAGTTGAAATAGGGGGCAAAACAGTAGAAATAGATGTTGAAGTCATTGATGGCAATCTTGACTATAACATCCTACTGGGAAGACCATGGATTTATGCCATGCAAGCGGTTGTGTCGACTTATTTTAGGAAGATCGCATTCCCCTTTGAAGGAGGGATTACGGTCGTCGATCAACAAAACTTCCTCCCTAATGGTTCACAAGTTACAGGAAGCGTTCCCATGATCCATGGCAGCGACCGGTCGATTCAAGATATTGGAGTAGGTCTGTTGAAAGATCCCACTATGATGGGAACATTCACGCTACCACCTCCTATTTGCATAGGAAATGTACCATTTGTAGCAACATGCAATATGGTATCCACCTTGAAGGAAACAGAAGGCAAGGTCGCTATGGATCATGCAATGGTTTTGCCACCAAGCCCCATTGAAATATTGTAGCAATCAATGTTTCAGGCCTGGGAGGCGAACCCCAATCAGCGCTCATCGAGCGTTTGGGTAGATAGATCTAGAGAATATGGTACCCCATTAGATCCTTGGTCAAAAGTACATGGGACTGACGAAGGGATCTTACAATCAATGATGATTGAGGGGGCACCATGGAATGACCACCACCATCGTTCCCTTCTTCCGGAATACGAAGAAGATACTCAAAAAGATCTTTACCACCCTTCAGTCTTTGAATTCCTAACAAATACTGTAAACACGGTGGATTCTGAGCGAAACTTATCCAATATTGAAGAGACTATAGCCATAAATATCTCGACCAAAACAGGTGTTGTAGAGAATATTCATGTTGGCAAAGGTTGTTCCCCTTCAGAACTGGAAATATATAACGCTCTTTTTCGTGAATTTAGAGATGTCTTTGCTTGGTCATATGATGAAATGCCAGGCATCGACTCGAGTATCGTTGAACATGAAATTAAAATGTATCCTGATGTCAAACCAGTAAGGCAACGACTTCGACAGGTTCACCCTAAGAAAGCCGCTGCCATCAAGGCAGAAGTTGAGAAACTTCTCCATGCTGGATTCATCTACCCGGTTCCGCTAACTGATTGGGTATCGAATATTGTACCTGTTATGAAAAAACAAGGAACAATACGAGTGTGCGTCGATTATAGGGATGTAAATCAAGCTTGTCCAAAGGACAACTACCCTACGCCCTTCATCAACCAAATAATTGATGAATGTGCCGGATGTGAAATCTTTTCCTTTATGGATGGATTCTCCGGGTACAATCAAATTAATATCCGCCCACAGGACCAGTCAAAGACTGCTTTTATATGTCCGTGGGGCACATTCGCTTATCGAAAGTTACCCTTTGGTTTAAAGAATGCAGGGGCGACATTTCAGAGGGCTATGAATTATGCCTTCCATGACATCAAGAGCATTGTTCAACCATATCTCGACGATCTTCCGGCTCATTCGCGAAAGCGGACTCATCATCCGCAGCATCTAAGAGCGATATTTCTACGTTGCCGACACTACAAGATAAGACTCAATCCACACAAATGTGTATTTTGCGTCGGTTCTGGTCGTTTACTTGGCTTTGTAGTCTCCAAAGATGGGATTCGTCTCGACCCCTGTAAGGTTCAGGCAATCATCAACTTGCCTCCACCTTCTAATTTGCTTCAGATTCAGAAACTCCAAGGGAAAGCAAACTTTCTGAGGAGGTTCATTCCTAATTACGCAGAACTTGCTAAAGGTTATACACGTCTGTTGAAAAAAGATGTACCCTTCGACTGGGACCAGGTTGCGCAAGCTTCCTTTGACGCTTTGAAAGAGTCTCTAGTAAAAGCATCATTAATGTACGCCCCGGATTATCTTAGGGATTTCAACCTGTATCTAGCTGCAGCGGATACAACCATTGCAATGGTTTTAGTTCAAGAAATCGATGGAGTTGAACATCCTGTATATTATTTAAGTAAAAACTTAAATGATATAGAAAGTAAATATTCTTACGTTGAAAAGCTAGCGCTTGCTGCTGTTCAAGCGGTACAGAGATTTCGACATTATATCCTCTTTAGGAAAACTACCATTCTGTCAGATTGCAACCCCATGACTTATATACTGTCGCGACAGTTACTGGGGGGCAAGTATTCCAAATGGATAGCGATCCTTCAAGAGTTTGATCTGGAATTTGTGAAATCCAAGTCAAAGAAAGCTCTGGTATTTGCAGAATTATTATGCGATCTCCCATCGTCGTCCAACGATGAAACTTCCAAGGAATCAATCGTGGACGAGACTTTATTTTTGATATCTGCGAGCGATGAATGGTATGGAGATGTAATTATCTATCTCCAAACCCAAAAGTTTCGGCCAGACACCTCACACTCCGAACAGAAACGTATACGATACCAAGCAAAAGACTACGTGATCGTCGGTGATACCCTTTACCGTCGTGGTATCGATACAGTTCTGAGGAGGTGTCTCACCCATGAAGAAGCCGAAAAAGCCCTGAATGAGTGTCATTCAGGCGCGTGTGGAGGGCATCAATCCGGTTTTGCTATAGCCCAAAGGATATTAAGAGCAGGATATTTTTGGCCAACCATGTTTAAAGATTGCATAATCGCAGTCCGAAGTTGTCATTCCTGCCAAATCTTTGATAGCAAAACCAGAAGACCACCCGCACCACTGCAACCAATAGTTGCAGTTGGGCCTTTCGCCAAATGGGGCATCGATTTCATGCAATGTAACCCCACCTCGACCGGGGGGCATGGGTATATTATAGTCGCAGTTGACTATTTTACCAAATGGGCCGAGGCGATGCCTACATTGGACAATACTGGTGAAACAGCTGCCCTATTCTTTTTCAATCATGTAGTCGCCAGGTTTGGCGTACCCCAGGCTATAGTTACAGATCATGGATCGCATTTCTGCAATCACATGATGGTCGAATTAGCTGCCAAACTAGGGCTATCTCACGACAGCTCTACTCCGTATTATCCACAAGCCAACGGACAAGTTGAAGCAATCAACAAGGTCCTAAAGCGTATGTTGCAGAGGATGATCGGAGTTCATAAAAGAAGATGGCACCTAATCCTGTATGTAGCCTTGTGGGCCTACCGAACCTCGGTAAGAAATGCAACCGGATTCACACCTTTCCAATTGGTGTATGGGCTAGAAGCAGTCTTACCGATCCAGTGTGAAATTTCGTCGCTTAAACTCGCAATTGATCTCCTCCCCGGAACTTCAGAAGAAGAGACTCGTTTCTTGGAATTAATCCACTTGGATGAAACCCGTCGTGATGCCGCTTTGGCTAACGAAGCCCATAAGAAACGAGTCAAGGCTCAGTTCGACAAAAATGTCAAACCCCGTGTCTTCTCAGAAGGTGATTTGGTCTTTCTTTATGACCAAGAATCCGACAAATTAGGAGCAGGTAAATTCAATTCCTTATGGATGGGCCCCTATATTGTTAAAAGAGTGTTAGCAAAAGGAGCCTACGAGTTAATAGATTACGACGGGATTCCACTGGCGCAGCCCCGGAACGGGCTGTACCTCAAGCGTTACTATGCTTAAATAGTAACCTGCATGCTTTTATTGTATTTTGTTTTCGCCAAAGTTCTTGTTCTGGTTGAGTGATTCCCTTTTTCCGTTGCAGATGTCAAACCTTATGGAGACATATGTTGGATATGCCGACAGAGCGAGTCGTAGTTTGCGGAACCTTTCCTCCGCAGCCTGGGCCATTTTTGATCCAAGCGGCGAGTTAGTAAGTTTCAGAGGTGTATGTATTGGGCAATCAACGAATAACATCGCTGAGTATAGCGCGTTGATAGAACTACTCTCTGATGCCATCAGACATGGTATATGCCGACTAATTGTCAGGCTAGACTCACAGCTCGTAATACGGCAACTCAATGGTATATATTCTGTTCGCAATCCAGCTATTTATCGCATGTTCCTAAGAGTAAAGATCTTGGAAAGACGATTTGATTCAATTCAATATCAACATATTTCAAGAAATCTAAACACATTAACCGACTCATTGGCAAACTATGTGTTAAATAGACATTTGCAACATTTATAAAAGGACGCATCATAAAAAGTGTACATATGAATCATCCAAATCAACCAAAATGAAAATCGAAAATCAAAATATAAGTAAGCTGTTCATAAAGTTCATACATAATGTTCTGTAACCGAGACAAAATTGGTCATATGACCTAAAAACTCCAAAAGTGCTAGGGGGCACCCTAGCCTAGTGATGCTCCTGATAGTAAGCCACAGTCTGCGCTATCATGCGCAGAAGACGGGTCCATCGTCTAGGTACACCGATAGTATGCTGCTGCATCGGTAAAGGTAACTCGTCGATCTGTACATCCGGAAGACCACGGGTAAGGTTCTCAACCTGCCCCTGCACAGCTGTAAGGGTCTCAATATCGCTAAGATCACGGATAATAACTCTCCGAGCAGGTTCCTCTGCCGGAGCAGCAACAGGTGGTCTCAGACGAACCGCAGGACGAACAGGACCAACATCTGCAAGCACACATGAGTTCAAATTAAAGTCTTGATAGAATAAAGCACAAGAACATTATAAATGAAAACAATGAACAGTAATATGGTTGAAGTTCTTACCAGTAGCATCCCACTGAGCACTGTCTGGCAGTACCATATCCGGATCACCCAGGAAATCCATACCAACATATGGATACTCGGAAAAAGCCATCTCCTGGTGATCGAACCACCTAAAGAAAGCAGCATTGAAAGAAATCTGGGATTGACCTGCATGTCTGGACATGTGATCGACCCATCGCTGCATACGTGGCTCGGTAGGAGAAGGCACTCCGAGATCAATATACTAAGGTTGCATCAAAGGGATCTTCTCCAAGGCAAAGGCAGTCAGAATCGAACCAAAACCAAAGTTCTTCAACTTCCCGTCCTTCACCTTGTTCAGTTGATTTTTCATCTGAGTAAACACTGCATCACTCCAGTCGAAAATTTTCGGTTGGAGACACTCCAAGGCGTGCTGCATATGAGACCTGTTGGCAACATGTAAAGATGCGCTACCGGCCATCCTACCAAGAGTATACAGAATAGACCTGAGAGGCCCGCTGGTAACATCACGGATGATTACCTTGCCGTCTCTGCTCGGCTAGGACCCCTCCCTGCAATACTGGCGGACATAGTCTCTCACGGAATCATTCCCCCGAACTGTACCAGATAAAGAAATGGGAGCACCCCGCCTTGACAAACCAGTCAAGAAGTAAATGTCTGTCACGGTCAATGGAATAGGTTTGTTCCTAATCTGGAATACTTGGTTAACAGGATCCCAAGCATCAAGCATATACTGCAGTAGTGAAATCTGTGCTCTCATGCTTGAGATACGGAAAAACTTCAGCATACCACAGTCTCGTAGCGCGCCCACCGTAACAGGATCATGAAGGGCAATCATATCTTCTTCTTCATGTTCTCATTCTCGCCATGTGAGGGTCATCTTGATCAAGAATCCCTGCAAAACAAACAAGAGAATGAGTCAGCTCCTGAAATTGATGAAAAACTGGCGAAAATTTCATCAAAATCTGTGAAAAAGTGTTGTTTTTATGCCCCAACGCAGGTGTCCAGTGTACTATCTGCGTTGGGGGACAAGCTACCTTCAAACAGCTTGAATCCCAATGCAGTTTTCGAATGGGGAACCTGCGCTGATCAGAGGGCGCCCTGGCAAAACCCCAGAGGCTCAATAGAACAGCAAAACAGGGATAAAACAGGAAAATGAAACCATGAAAATGAAGAGCTAAGGTTTAGCTCCTACCTGGTCCAAACGGCGCCGAAAATCGTCCGCAGAATCTCCCGGAATCAGCTGGTGAAAATCAAGGGGAAAGAGGCTCCTCCAAAGCTCCAACAAGCGAAATGCAAATGAAATGGTAAAGTGAGAGGTAAAAACCCTTTTTATTTGCTTTTTACGTAGTTCAAGGTAAATATTAATGTGTTAATCTCATTTTCAAGTAAATATTACTCATTTCTAACTAGTTTGTTGCAGCAATTTGAAAATGCAGTGCTATCAGTGAAAAAGAGAAGCTAGTTATGGTAAAAATCAAAAGTAAACCATATATTCGAGCAGTTTTAGCACATAGTTCATGCTCGTTAAAAAATAAATGCAAGATTCAAGCAGTTTTAGCACACAGTTCATGCTCGTTAAAAAATAAACGCAAGATCCGAGCAGTTTTAGCACATAGTTCATGCTCGTTCAAAAATAAACATAAGTTGTGAGCAATCTTCCCCTAGAGTTCAAGCTCACCCAGAAAAAATGAACCAGTAAATAACCTTGGTAAATGTAACCTTTGACAGCCATATTAAAGCCCTTGGTCGTGTTCTTGCAGTCTCACCTCCATCCATTCATTTGGCCAATCGTTCATCTCCATATGTTTGTTTACCCATTTTGAGGAACAGCTGCGAAGAGTGATTTCACTAAGCCATCCTTGTGACACTGCCGTGATTGGAATATTCCAACCTGTACCTGGAATCTGCTGCTGCCCTGTTAATCACTCGTTCCTCGAAAGACGAGTCGTCTTTAAGCTCTTTTCACTGACTCGTAAAATATGAAAATATTGCCGAGTTTTGGCCTTCCAACTCGTTAAAGCGACCGGAAAGCTATCCCTCCTCTAGATTTTAATCTTTTTGGACCTGAGGGATTATTGCACAAAAAGATCGAGTGCTTGTTTTGTTCGGCTCGTTAAAACAATCGAAAATTCATCCCTTCTGTATTGTTTTATACTTTTTCAGACTTAAGGGATTAGAAGACGAAAAAGGAATTTTGGAGTTAACTTTCCGTACCTTTTCAGACTCTCTAAAAATGAAAAGGATCGAGTTTTCCTTGTCGTTAGACTCGTTAAAATGATTAAATAGCGACAAACTTGTCTTTGGACGAGAACGAGTTTCCCTATCGCTAGGCTCGTTAAAACATAGCGATGGGCTTGCCCGAAGGGCAGGTTATAGAACAAGCATATGTTATCCTCCTCAAGCTTGACAAAAATAAAGAGGTACTGGTCAGCAATGACTAGGGAAAAATTGGGAGAACCTCACAGCATTAATGGTAGCAAGTCACTCTTGAACATGACACTTTGTCCTCCGTATCACATCGGGTTGGGTTGTTTCATTCACCGGTCTCATAACCATGGTCCTCGCCACACCATCCACAATTGGGGTAATGCTACCGATCCATCACATCAGTGTCGTTATATGTTCAAGAGATGTGGTTCTGCAAAGAGTCAACCGTGTCCCATCCACTGCCATACATTATCCTTCATCCACTTCATGACTGCCACCCTGAATCATACATCACAGTTTGTTTTCACCTCATCACAGTCACTAGCTCCGTTCCGTGTCACTGATGTGGGATTCATTAAGGCCCTCCTTTGACGGATCGCTCCTTGTCGACATCAGCTCATTATCCAAGGAGTTGATCTAGGAACAACCCCTTCAGTACTTTGAAGCTTGCATGCCTCAATGGCAAGTTTCTCACTTCCGGCGACAGGTATACATCAATGACCTTCGACCAGAGGATTTTGCATGGTGGTCAACGCCAAGTCCTTTATTCCCACCATGTGAATTGTACTGCTGTACCTTGAGGGTCATCATCCTTATCGGTGATTCCTCTTGCGCTTGTTAACGGTTTACATCATTGGCCGGTAATCAAGCGATGTCTTTCCATGTTCGACTTCAAGAAATTCTCACATGGATCGACTTGTACAGCGAGTGAAGATCGGAAGAGATTGAAGACCCCGGATCTAGTTTCATCCATCCGGGCTGCGATATATATTCAGGATATAAAGACATTTGATATGTACATCATTGCAGCAGATGATCATCCTTCTCAAAGGATGATAATTACAGCAGAGAATTATCAGTCTACAATCAGACGATCGTCTGTTCTATGTACCAAAATGTATTTATAAAGCTGAGCATGGGAATGCCCGCCTCAGCTAGATCATGAAAATGTATGAAAAATAATGTATCGTATTGTATCTTATTACAGGACACTTCTCAGCAGATTGAATGAACTTCAGATCCTCTCAATAAAGCATTTCACCTGATAAACGACCTCATACTTTAGGGGGCATCTGTTATAGACAAATTTGTGCCTTACAGCAACAAGCATGAATTGTCAATAATCCAAGGGATCCAAAGTTCCCTAAACATGATGTTCCTACCCCTAGAGGAACAAGGTCAGCAAACCAACAGCTCTCAGATCAGTTCTCCACCTGAAAACACTCAAAAAAAGCAATCCTGAAATCAAAGCAGGTGCTCCACTAGGTTTCTGCGCTGAAACTCAGTTGCTCCATGGTGTACCTGCGTTGCAAAGCAAGTGGAACAAAGGCCACCTGCGCTGAGTGAGATGGGACAAGTGGCACACTGAGTCATTGCTCTGGAATCTTCCAAAAATGACACTTGGATCAGGTATTTCGCCTTGTGATGAGTCAGAGGCTCTGTTTCTCCAAGTGGAAGCAAGGGTCTCCAAGTGGACTCAAGAACTAAAGATCAACTAAAGATTAACTGAAGAGAGAGAGGACACAAGGCAGCTACACATCAGTTGCAAGCTGACTCATCCTTTCTCAATTCATCTATATATTGAGCTCTCTCCTATGAGCTCAGCAGGCTGGAATTTTGTGCAAAGTAATGATATGCTGTTGGTTTCACTATAGAACTATTGGGTGATTGTTTGAGAGAGGTGAAGAGGAGAAATTCTTTCTGCTGGGAGGTGTTGCTGGGTTGGAGCCTTCAATGGTTGTAATACTCTCAGAACCTTTACTTCTTCATTAATAAAAGCTATTGAGGTTCTTCTATGTGCTCTTGTTTCAATAATATATTGTGATGATTGCATGTTTGGTTTACACTAATCCATGAACCAGTTATGATTGCATGCCTCTTGTAGTTTCCTTCTTTGTTATTTTGCAGGATCTCATTGTAGCTGGGCAAGCAAAAGAACAAGGAGCTAGGAGCAAGCGGCCAAAGAGAAGAGTTTGGATTCGACATTAAGCGCAAGGCAACGGTTAGTGCATTTGTCCATTCTCTTTCGCTTTCATAAAGAAGTAAACCTTAAGTAGTTTGTTTTACAGTTGTTGCTAAGGAACTATCACCCTTAGAGTGGGATAGGGTCATCCGAGTCGGATACTTTTCCCTACAACAATAGGTTCATTGATTGCTTGATTTAGTATGTCAGAGATTTCAATGATTGTTTGATTCAGTATGTCAGAGGTTTCAGTAATTGAGTGATTCAGTTATGGTTGATTCAAATATTGATGATTGGGTTTTAGTGTTTGGTTGATGCAAATATATTTGCTGCGTGTATTACACTAGTGATTGATTTTGAGCTTCAATGTTACTAATGGGTCCAGTATGAAAATTTGATGAAACATGGCCTTCATATTGTGTTGTTGTATACCAGGAGTATTGAGTCTGAAAATTAATGAAACGTGGTCCATGGAGGAAGACAGAAGGTTGTATCCTTCTGTAGGCTGGTGCCTACCTACTATTAAACACATCGGCTAGTGCAAGAGCTAGGGGGTTGTAGCTCCCTTCCAGTAGAAGCTAGAGAATGAGAGAAGGTTGTATCCTTTTGCAGGTGGGTGCCTGCATACTAGTATGAGTCTGCACTAGTACAATATTGTAAATAGATTATTCTTTATATTAAAAGAAGACATAGAAAACAACAGCACGTGGTTTTTCTCCTACATTATGTTTCCACCTTAAATCTTGGTGTTCATATGTGTTGCTTATGTGTGATGGTTTATTCTGTTATTACTGCACATAGTTACTGTTTAATGTTTAATAAAGTATCGATGCACTGATTAAAGATCAACATATGTATAATCAATTGAATCACAAGTTCACTGGATATATGTTGGTTTCCTTAAGAATAGTTGTGTGCACATGTGAGTTCCCTTCACTGAAGTAGCGTATATAAATTTGATTATGGAAATTAAAAAGTTAGTGATTTGTAAATACTGGTTCACCCCCCACACCCCCCCAGTATTATTCCCAAGAGGAGAAAGTATGTTGGCCTTGATTATTATGTGTAGGGGATTGGAAATATAGAGTGGAGGTTTTTCAAACCAAAATAGGGTTGTTGTGAATACCAAAACTTCCTACAACAAAGAAGGGAAACTTTTTAATTAAATCAACATTTCATATCAATTTAGGATTTTATATATGTTGAAGGTTTAACTTTTATCATTGAAACCCACTAGACAAATCCCCTCATTCTAAATATGGTACCCGGGATAAAATGGATTCTTTGGGGCTCAAGTCTCATACAACAATATACTTATTAAGGGATCAACATGTAACTTGTGAGAAATTATATTAGTTGAGAAGGAAGACACTTCTCATAATAACGCAAACTAGACCTAATTGACTAATATTGCTATGGCCTATCTTAGTTATCAAACCATAACTTGATGAGCTCTATCTCAACCACTGAATCGCGACTCCACAAATCCAAGAAATAACATTGAATATACAAAAAAAATTGGCAAAAATATAATAAAATGCCATGCCAAAAAAAAGCACAAAGTTGTAAATTATATGTAGTAATGTGATAAATGTTAGCCTTGGGCACAAAAACTAAAAGCATAACATCTTATTTATGGATGGATGAAGGGATAAGGAAACCATAGCTAGTATTGGAGAAATGTGTAGTTAGTTGAATCTAAAGATGATCCTATGCAAGGTCAACATATCTTTGGTTATCATGGTTATTGTCATCTTGTGGATGGAAATTTGGGATTCCCTTTTTCCCCACTAAGGGGTCCTACTCTCAATCCTCATAAAATTTTGGTTTGGTGTTCATGGTGGGAAGAAAAATCATTTCACTCCATGTGTTAGAAGCTATTGGGATGGGTTATAAAAGTCAAGGTAGAATTGGTAAATGGGAAGCTATTCATTTGGTTCAATCAGCTAAGGCAAGGAAGTAGAAAGTTGTAATTAATGAAGACCGTGTCATTTTTTTTTGTAAAATGGGAGAATATTACATTACTTGAGAAATAAAAAGCATACATCATATTTTATTCCTACTTGTCAACCACTAGGGAAAGAAGACCAATAGCATAACAATACAACTTTTGTCCATATAAATAATGTGAACTAGATAACAAAAACAAGAAGATAATGTAGCCAAAAAATAGTTTAACAGTTTGGAAACTAAACCAGATCTAATAACACCTATGATTATAGCTAGGCTACTACTATCATATATAGTCAAAAATAAGATTAAGAACATCTACTTTGATGGAGAATTGACCTAGATAGTGTTAGGTATATCACCCTCCTCATCGAAGGTGGAGAACTCAAGGTCTACCAACTTCTTAGTTGGGATTGAAACTTTTTCAATTAGCTTCCTTGTGTGACAGTGCATTTCATCAATGTATACAAGGGTCCTCTATTTGGTTTTTTAACATTATACTATAATTTTTCCCATTATGGTTTAAATGCCCACGATTTGCAAGTATCTTATTTATCTGGTCCTGATGTTCCTAGTATCTAGCACCCACTTACTAACCTCTTCTTCTACATTATCATCAACGATGAAATATTATTCAATTATAGCCTCTTACTCTTCTTGTTCAATTTCCTTCCAAATTTGAGGGGTGGAGCACACATAAACAACAACAAACATTTCTACCAAATGTTGGGTCCACGCGCTGGAGAGAGTAAACCGATTCCTCCTTTCCCTGCAACCTCCAGAATGACTAAGATGAACCATAGTTGTAGAAGGACCAACTTATAACATAAAAAATGAGGGAGAAAAACTTGAGCACAATCACTAAAAGAAGGTTTACATGAGGAACCAAGGAGAGAAGCAAGGAGCCAAGAACTAAAGGAGAAGGATGAAAACAAAATGCTCCCACCTATAAAACGCAATAGGATATTCAAAGAAGATCTACATAAACGATAAACAAAAAAGACATTCTCCAAGCACTACCTAAAGGAAACAATGGGCCAAACACCATAAGTTGACTAAAAGTTCAAAATGAGGCCCTTAAGGAATAAGTTCCGCCTAAAAAAGTCCCAACAAATAAACAACATAGAGAGAAAGATAGAAGAGATAAAACTAAATGGGATGGAAGTAAAAAAATAGAACTACCTGGTGATAAACTACAAGCTTAAACAAAACCTGAAAACATATCCTTAGGCTCTAAATTTATCACCTAGTTTAGAAGCATGTGCTAACCACTCAAGTAATTGTTTTTGTTTCCATGGAGAAGGAAATTTAATTGTTTATCTTTCTTCTAGCCCTATCTATTTCCTATTTATAGTATCAAAATGAAGATACTATTTTCCATGTGTGCCATAAACCCAAAAAATTAAACTAGAAAGGAACATAATGAAATTATAGATAACAAAGAATCTTTGTATCTTGGATAAGAAAACAAGAAATATGCAAATTACCTCAATCAACCAAAAGTAGGGGGATATTTTGCTAAATTTCTATAGAAATATGTATGTGCTTTTGCTAGAGCTCCTATATTTATCATGAAACCAATCTAGATAAGAACGTTAGTTGTGAGATAATGACTCTCGAATTAGAAATATGTCATACCAAACCATAGAGCTACTACCATAATTCCAAGGAGATAATCCTTGTGTGCATAGCATGGTTTTGAATGGATGCATCAAGTGGTAGAGGGAATATACTGTCATTTCCCTCACCCACCATATACCATTGAAACTCCAATATCATCCATGATTATCACCCACTATGGGAAAATGAAGGCCATGTCATTAAAAAAGATTCATATTTTTATCCATTTTATATTGTGAATTTGACCTTGTTTTATTGTGATTTGAAAGCCCTACTTGTGAAAAGGCCATCAGGGGACAAATGATTTCATCATGGGCCCTTAATTTAGTGAAATATGGAGGAATTGAATGGAGAGGTTTGAATCTAGGTAATATGTATTATGACTAGTGTTGATCCTACTATATAGGCACTTATAGCCAAAGGACATAGAATTGCCCCTAAGAAGACTTGAAAGGTATTCAAAAGGTGAGATTATGAGAGATAAGGATGTATTAAGTGTTGAAATTTGTCCTTTGTCAAAAATTACAAGCTTAAGTAGATTATTTTCCTTGCCATTTTCCCCTTGATTTGCTTGATTTTTTCTTATGCAATTTATCTAACCTTATACAACTTCTTGAGGATTGTAAATCACATTGAATTTTTTTATTAGGTTGCATTTGTAACAAAACCCACCTTAACTATATCAGTAACTGGGGTAGTTACTATGTTAACTTGGTTGTCAAGGTTCAATTATGAGAATGGGATAAAATACTTGTTTTTTTTGTATGTATAAATTTACATGCACATTCTGAGTGTAACCTTGGAAGCACTATAAATAACTTTGGAAGTTCGGATTGATTCCTTAGGGTTTTCTTAAGGCTTAGACCAAATTGATTTCAAGTTCTCTAATCTAGGTTTTGAAAGTTTATTGGTGGTCATATGTACTCCATTATGATGTGTATATGCATTGTAACGGTGGTGTAAGTTAGTGATGAAAGGAAAGTTTCTTCTCCAATGTGGAAAACCACCTCTAGGGTTTTGACCAACTTTCTTAATTATATAAAACCCTAACCCTAATTAGCATTATTTTCAGTCATAGATTGACCTTAGCTTCCATGTATGGATCAAATATAAGATGTTGGGGTATGCTATACACCATAAAAAGCATGAAATAAATGTTAATGCCTCAAACTTGATCATTGTTAGATTCATAGATCATGAAAAACCTGTTGGCCCTAGTTTTTGTATGCATTGCATATAAAATATAGCCTAATGTTATAGTTACAAAAACAGAAGAATTCCAGTACAATGTTAAGGACAATTCTCCTACATTCCTCAATGTGCCTTGGATTCATATGAAGACTCGTAGCTGATTTCTCTGTTGTTTCTATGCTCAATCTATTTAACTCCATGCTCACTAGCATTTGAGGATGTTTTGTTTTATAGTTTGGAATGCCAAGACAAATGTCAGTAAGGGGAAAATTCAATTTCCATTCTATCATTTCCAAATTGAGATGAAAATTGTTGTCATATATGTTGGTCTAGCCAAGCCTTAGTACACAACCTTCCTTTATGTTTTTCAAGGTGTTCATATCTAGGTCCCATCTCATAGGAAGCATGATGTGTGCACTCAATGATTCGTGATGTTCAACTATAAACAAATGGGTTGGAAACAAATTAATTTTTGGCATGTTCAAACTTTAGAGATTGAAGGTATCTTTTGAGTAATTTTGAATTATGCAAGGGTTTAACGATCATAAACATTGATGAAACAAAGAAAGACAAACACCAAAAGCCTCCAATGTAGATCTCACATCTCCTTGTCCTCTTGGAGGAATGTTATATGACATTTTTCCTTACAAAAATTTCAATGATGATTATCTTGAAAAATAAACCTCAATAGTGTTTAACCATTTGTAAAGCAATTAACAAAATAAAATATTTTGTATATGACCAAAAAATAGGCATTTTGTTGGACTTTCAACAACTGTTGACTGGAGATATGTTGTCCAAATAGAAAAATATTAACTTTGTCAAACATTTGTATTCTAATAGACAGATTATTGACATTCAAACGTCGAATATTTGATGAACATTAAATTTTCATCACATATTTGACAAACAAAATTATCGTCGGATATCCGACTAACATATATTTAGCTATCTGATGATAATTTTATTTGTAATATATATCACAAATGTCAGGAATTTTTTTTATAATACAAAAAATAATTGCAAGTAGTCTGACAGTATGACCGAACTATTCGAGTATGACATCATATTTTCTGCCCATATGTACTAGTGGGGGTTAGGGGTTAGGGATTAAGGTTCATAGGTTAAGAGGATAAAGGGGTAGGGCTTAGGGGGTTCATGGATTTTAGGTTAGGGTTTAGTGGTTGTAACACCCTCATCCCACATCTACCCATAACTAGACAACTGGGGTAATTATGCAATGAGAGGCCACTATAATGAGATTGAACCTCGTAGGTGACCTTAAGGAAGTGGAATCAACGGAAACATACAACAAATACCCTCCACATCAACAACATAACTCCCAGTGACCCGGATTTAAACAAGAACACAATAGATTACATATATAACCATAAATGCAAGGTGCAACATAAATAACACTTCATTTCATTAATAGAAACTACTGAAAGATGCTTACAAACATAATGGAAATAAGACTAGCTTAGGCAATGGTAGCTTATCTCTGAGAAGAGATCTGGCGGATACATGCCTATGAACTATGTTACAATGAGGCTTGAGGGCCTATTTATTATTGAGAAGCAATGGAAAACCCCAAACATCCAAAAACATAACCCTAGGAGATGAGACGCCAAACTATGGGCCTCGTTTGGGTAAATTGGTGCATCAACTTCCACGGGTTGTAACTTTGGCATATGATCTCTGTTCGATGTGTATGATACATCGTTAGAAATATCTATCCGAGAAATACAACTAATAATAAAGAATATTCAGTTAAAACCTCATATTCACCAAGGTGATTATCCCAAAAAACGTCGTTTCGGGCCTCAAAATGGCTCTGGAAGTTCAAGACCCGAAAAAATGCCAAAAATAGTAAATTGTGCTACAATAAAGGAAACTGAAAAATTAAAAGAAGCAATGGTGGGAGTCTAAGTGGAATAGGCAGGTGGCCACCAATATCCACCTAGATCATTCCTCCCCCTTAGTAAATAATGGTACCCATTGCGTTGAGTTCCTCGATGAGATGAGGAAACTTCTACTGAACTTGGTCCCTAGTGAGTCACTTGCCTTGGTGAAGGATTTGGGATACTTTGACAACTCGATATAGTTGGATTCTTTGTTGTCAAGTGTTCTTGATCTGTGTGTCCATGATCTGATCGGTTGTGGCTTACTCCATGCAGTCTGGATTTAACTTTGTAGGTGTGAGTTGTTCTGCAATGTCTGATGTGTCCAACAATGGTGGGAAGTATGGTCAAAGGTAGTCCACATTGAACGGGTGCAGGCCAAGGAATGGGGGGATGCTGAGATCAAATTCATTGTCTCCAACAACCTTGTTAATGGTTTAAGAACCATATTAGAGTGGTCTGAGTTTCTAATAGGCTTTGGTAAGTCGTTTCTTCTGCAAATGCAACTAGACTTTGTCACCCACCTAAAACTTCAGATGTTGATCATGTCGCTGCTTGTACTTGGCATTTTATTTCTCCAAAATGTCATGGACCTACTGGTGGATGTGTTGGATGTGCTCAATGAAGTTGTGCCTTATCGACTTCGGATTGGACATGAGATGAATCTACCTGAGTAGCTGCAAATGGTATGGCCACATCAATGGGACATAGTGGCTAGAATCCCAAGCCCACCTAAAAAGGGATGTGGCTAGTTGAGCTGTGGAGAGCTCAGTTATAACTGTGCTAGACATAGGGGAGGCTCTCATCCTATGTGCGTTGATTCTTTGAGTTGTACATGCACATAATTTGTATGATCATCCTGTTGATGACCTCTGTCTGACCATAAGTTTGGGGATGGAAAGTTGTGGACTTAGTGAGCTTGGTGTCCAACATCGACCAAAGATTGGACAAAAATGTACTAAGGAACTTGTTGTCCTGATCTGAGATGATAGACTGTGGGATCCCAAAGTGTACCCACACTCATTCAAAGAAGAGTTTAGCGTTGGCTTTTGCTGTGATATTCTTCATGTAGGGTGCCATAATGGCCATCTTTGAGAATCTGTCAAGGACCATAAAAACACAATCATTTCCATGCTTAGTAGAAGGAAGGCTCAACATATAATACATGGAGATGGATTCCCAAGGTTGACTAGGGGTAGGCAGTGAAGTATAGAGGCCTTGCTTCTTGATGGTTGGTTTGGCAATTTAACAGGTAGTGTAGGATCTTATATACTTTCCAACATCCTGCCAAAGATTTGGCCAATAGAAATACTTCTGTAGTACAACCAACATTTTCTCGACCCTGAAATTTCGAGTGGACTGACTGTAGTGCGCTTCCAAAATCATCTTGGCACGCTTAGTTGAAGGAACAAAAGGGTTTCCCAGGTTGCATAACAAGGCATCTTGGAGGTGAAATTCTGGAACTTGCTAACCTTCCAAGAGCATATGGTATGTGTTGTTGGTCTCACTCTCACATTAAAAACAATTCTAAGTTCAAATAATTAAATTAATTAAAATCATGAAAGCTAGGATTTAATCCTACCTTTCTAGATTGAGTTTGTTCCTCATGGTTAGGAGTCAGTTTAGGCTTAGTTGGTTGAGAGATTCTCTCCAACTAGTTAGGCTCCTATATTAGTGTGTTGTTGAGATATTTTCTCAACCATATTGTCCAAGATAGACGTACTATCTTGAGATCAACTTCCTCATGTATTTATTTGTACTATTATCATTCTTTGTACATTGGATTGATTAATAATGAGAATGTGAGGAATGTTGTAAGGCTGAGGCCTTTTCTGCCATGTCTAGTTTGTCTGTATTTTTGATATTTAGTTTGAGTGTGAGTGTTTTATTATTAGTTTATTAGTTTACTTCATGTGGTATTAAAGCAAGTGAGGATAAGTGTTGTTGTGTAAAGTTTATATAATTATAATGGAATGTTGTGTAGGCTATTCGATTTGACTGTTGTATTTTTTCATAGGAATTGATTGTGATTGTGGCTTGCTCCATTGTGCTTGCCTTTATATGCTCAATGTGTAGCTTTTCCCATTGTTTGTAGCAATCTGAGTTCTGGGTTAGACACCAAATAAAAACACCAGAAGCTTCATTTGTTAAACTTGGGTTTTCCTCACTTATTGTTGTAGCCATTAGAGGTAGAATTTGTTGTGCTACTGGTCTTGTTGCTTTACTTCTATGAGAAACCGTCAGGGTTAAATCCCTCAAGAACGGATATATTGCTACAAAACTTTCAGTCCCCTTTGTCTGCGCTGAATCAAGGGGAAAAGTAGTCTGCATTAAGAGATTAAGAACAGATGATGGAACCATCCGTTCTCCTTTTCTGATAGCATCCTTTAATAGAATTGGTCGAGCCTTGGTATTTTCTAATATGTAGCTTTCTATCAACTGCAAAGTCAGGTCTCAAGAAAGGGGTGTACTTGCTTTACCAACTACCAACGGTAGAAGAATTTGCACCCATATAGACATTCCAATTACCAGGTCAACCTGGCAAAGAAAGCTAGAGGTAATTTATGGTTGAAGTGATTTCATGCTTTTTTTGAGTTTAAAAAATATTGAAAGGAAAATTTTCTTATTGGAGAGAGGAGTTTGTCTTTAGATAAGAAATGTTGCTAACTGTTTTTTTGGAGAAATAAGCGTTTTGTATTTTGGAGTGTTAAGTTTTGGAGAGATAAGGTGAAAGTATTTTGAAATTTGGAGTGATATTGTTGTAACTCATGGTTTGAAAAGTTTCTTTTATTTTTGAAGACAAGTTGCTTCAAGAATTTGTTAGCTTGGCATTCTCATTTCTTGAGAAGGTGAAGATTGATGTACTCCCATACTTAAATAAAAACATATCATTTTTGTGGTGTTGAAGTGTCCTAGATCCGCCCAAAATTGAACAAGGGGATGTAAGGTACACCGTGTGTAATGAATGCATGTGCATGACTTGTTCTCAAATTATCTCTTTGTATTATGCTTAAACAACTACATGCACATAAGCAAGCTTAAGTATATGAATGCTTAATCAAGCTTCTGTAATCAAGCTTAAGTACACAAGCACAAAGCATCACATCATCAACTTGATAAGATGATCTTCCAAGAAAGCACATTTCACATCATGTAATCAAAGCAATCAAGTTAAGGACTCTACAAAATCAAGCTTTTCAAGCCAAGACGACATCAACATCATCAACACTTTTTGTATCACTTGCAGATCAACATTTTTTAACTAAATTGTACGAGTGAATTCTTGGTTGTAATCGGCACCCTAATTTTAATTGTTAAGGTGAATACACTAAGTCAAGTAATTCTTCAACTAAGTCATAAAAATTGAACTTGTCATTGTATCTTGGGTGCATTTTCCATAGTGTTCGACACCCTTCCTTTTTTAAAATCAGCACATTCAATGAGTACATTCAAGAAAGTACAAAGTGTCAGTAATCAATAAAGCAAGTTTAAGCAAGCCATCTAGCAAGAAATGATCATTAAACGAGTGTGAACTCAAGTGAGCATCAAATCAAGCCAGTGTTTAACGCAAGTCAAATAAGCAATAAACCAAGGGAGCATGTCATTCAAACACCAAAGCAAGCGAGCGTGTCATTCAAACAACCAAGAAAGCGAGCGTGTCAAAATCAACTGTGAAAGTTCAAAGCACAACATCTACAACAAACGAGCCTGTATGAAGTTGATTGAAGCATTTACAAAGTGTCAGTGAAGCATTCAAGCAAAGAAATCATCATCAAGCGAGTGTGAAATCAAGCATTCAAGCAACCAAGTTATAAAACTCTAGCAAGTGTTTAAAGCATCAACAATAAGCAACAGTACAAGCGAGCCTGAATTCAAATTGAGCAAGCTATCATGGTGACACACATTCAACTATCCCAAATTCTTAACAATTTGATTTTATCATTAGCTGGTGACATGGTGAACATCAACAAAACAACTCTCGCTGATATTCAAGTGCATCTTCAACATGCACATGAAATGACTGAGTTTCTTCAACTGAAGTCGCAACTTCAAAGAGATGAGTTGCAACAAAAGAGTGATTTTTCCAAGTCTTTCATTCGTACAAATGAAGATAAATATTTTGATTCCAGGTCATTGATCCAACCAACTTCATGTGTCGAAGTGGTCCCTGATCTAGTTCAACTTTCTTCCAAACCAATCATCAAGCCATGGGAAGAACTTAAAAGTAACAAAAATCAACGAGGATTAGGATATGACAAAGATGAAAACAACTTGCATATCCCTGATTATTCTAAGCTGATCAAGTTCATCAGTGCAGGGTTTCTTGATCAAATAACATCAACGAGCCATGAGAAAGTTGCAGGAAAACAGACATGTGCACAAACTGAAGTTGCAGTCAAACCCAAATGCCTTCATTGTCAAAGAACCAGTCATCTGGAAGATCAGTGTTTTGATCTCCATCCTTGTCACCATTGTGGCAAGTCAAATCATTCATCAACACAATGCAATAAACAACAACAATCAAGCAGATTGAAGATCAGTTGTTCATGGATTGATCCCTTGGAATGACCATCCATGGTCAGAAGATTGTATAAGTTTTACAATCGAATTCACTCACACATAATGTAGCCAATACTAAAAATGAATATGGTATTCTTGTGTAGTTGAACTGGAGAGTACACCAGTGAAGCACTCCTACACCTGAAGGGGGGGAGTTCAGAAATAATTTGAAGGAAATTGTCTCTCCTTTTAGTTGACAGAGGGGGGAAAATGTGAATGAAATTGATAGTGGTTGTCAGACATTTTCATCAGCGAGAGAGCATCAACAAAATTCGCCAGTGGGCGATCGACAACAAAGTCAGTCATGAGTAGTTTTCAAACACAAAAAAAGCAACAGTGAGTTGTTTTTCAACGTCATCAGCCAGTGGGCATTCTCATATTTTTTCAGTGGATAAAGGATGCTGATTTCAAGCAAAGGACAGTTGGATCCTTTTTCAGCTTGGCACATGAAGGAGTTGTCAAGTGACATTTAGAGATGAACCAGACATGCAGTTGATTGATGTTCTCTTTAGATTTGAGTTTTTTCAACATCCAACTTTGCCGGTTTTTCAAGAAAATGTTTTTTGAGGATCAACAGTTTTAGCATTTGAACTTGGAAGATGGTTCCTAGTTCTTAATTTGGACATATCATTGATGGGGGGAATGTTAGCCTTACTCTCACATTAAAAGCAATTCTAAGTCCAAATAATTAAATTAATTAAAATCATGCAAGTTAGGATTTAATCCTACCTTTCTAGATTGAGTTTGTTCCTCATGGTTAGGAGTAAGTTTAGGCTTAGTTGGTTGAGAGATTCTCTCCAACTAGTTAGGCTCCTAGATTAGTGGGTTGTTGAGATATTTTCTCAACCATAGTGTCCAAGATAGACGTACTATCTTGAGACCAACTTCCTCATGTATTTATTCGTACCATTATCATCCTTTATACATTGGATTGATTAATAAGGAGAATGTGAGGAATGTTGAAAGGCTAAGGCCTTTTCCGCCATGTCTAGTTTGTCTATATTTTTTATATTTAGTTTATGAGTGTGAGTGTTTTATTATTATTTTATTGGTTTAATTCATGTGTGGCCGAATTCTAGGTCGCATTTATTGATAAGTGGCCAATCAAAAGTCTCATGCCCACAAGAGTTGAGCACGGTGGTTAACGCCATGATCGGTGGTCAGATGAGGCAGTCTACAACATTATTGGTGCTACCCTTCTTTTACTTGATATTCAAATGGAATTTTTGTGGGTATGTGGACCACTTCTGATGGTGATCATTCTACAACTTCCCCTGCGTTTGCATGAACTGCAGGGGTTGGTGGTATGTGTGGATGACCACTTCCTTTCCCAAAATGTAATGCTTCCATTTTTAGTATGCCTGCACAATGGAATACATCTCTTTGTCATAAGTGGGATACTTATGGACTATGTCTGAAAGTCTCTCATTATGATATGCCACTGGATGCCCCTATTGAGTAAGGACTGACTCAATATCATAGTCAGAGACATATGTCTCGATCTCAAATGGTTGTTGCAAGTCTGGTAATGTCAGCACTGGTGCAGAGTAGAGGTGATGTTTCAACTCTATGAATTCAATGTGTTGAGATTTAGACCAAAAGAATTTTTTTTTTGCTCCTCCCTTGGTGACTTGACTCAAGGGCCAAGCGATATCAAAGAACCCCAACACGAACCTAGGGTAGAAATTGGCAAGATCGAGAAAGTTGTGTAACTTTATTAGAGTGGTTGGGGCTGGCCAATCCTGAATGACTTGGATCTTGGCTAGATCCACATGTGTCCCCTGTTCATCAATAATGTATCCCAGAAATTGAAACTAGGTCATGCCAAAAGTTCATTTCTACAGATTAGCACATAGCTTGTGTTGCGACAGTGTTTGGAGAACCTATCGGATGTGGTGGAGGTGCTCTTCCCAACTCTGGTTGAAGTTTAGGATTTCATCCAAGTATTCCACAACAAGTGAGTTGGTGAATGGCCGCAAGATGTCATCCATCAGCCTCATGAAGGTTGCAGGTGTATTCATCAACCCGAAAGGCATAACTAACCAGTCGAAAAGGCCCTCCTTAGCTTTGAAGGTAGTTTTCCATACATTGGAGGGTTTGATTGGTACCTGGTGATATCCATAGTTCAAGTCAATCTTGCTAAAAAAATTTTCCCCTTGAGTTGGTCTAGAAGGTCATCAATCCATGGGATTAGGTACCTATTCCAGACAATGATCTTATTCAGCACCCAATAGTCAATACAAAGTCTCCAAGTCCCATCCTTCTTTTGTACCAACACAATCGAGCTCCCACAGGGAAATGAACTCGGTTGGATGTGACCTTTTTGCAGTAGCTCCTAGATCTTCCTCTTGATTTCATCATTCTCCATAACAAAGCGTTGATAGATTGGTCGACTGGTCAATGACACACCTAATGTTAGATCAATGGAGTGCTTGGCCTGAGAGTACAAAGGCACCTTTGCAGGGAAGGTAAAGATGTCCTTGTACTCCTCCATGACCTTGTCCATCTATTGTTGTCGTGTGGAGGGGCCCTGTCTGGAGGTCGTGGCCACCGTCTTCTTCTTTCCCTAAGGGCGTATTATCAGGAAAACAAATATCTCGGTTTTGGAAATGAGCTTACTGCATTGTTTTGTAGTATCCAAATGACTTATTTCCCAAGGTAACAACAATAGTGTGAGGACTTGACTCATACACTAAGTATGGATGGCCTAATAATACATCAAAAACATCAAGGGGAGCAATGTCACATAATACCTCATCTGTGAAGGGCTTGATGCTATATGGAAGGTGACACTACTAGCTCACGCGAAGATCCTATCCTTGGTGAAGCCACTTGATGGTTTATGGTTGTGGGTGTGCTCTGGTCAGTAAGCCCAATCACTTCACAACCTTTGCTGAAATGAGGTTCTTTTGGCTCTTTTTTTCAACAATGAACTATAGCAAGGAACCCTTTACCCACATCTGGGAGTGGAAGAGCTGCTTCCCCTCCTCTAGATCTTCGGATTCATCCTTTTGGATCTTTGTGGTGGCGACGATGGCATTGGGCTCCATATTGATAATATGCTTCCCTTTGTCATTCTGACTTAGAGTCAGAACATGCATATATTTCTAAAGCCTTCAACTTGGCCACTAGTGACTCCTTGGCTCGACACTCACTTGTGTTGTGAGTGGAGCTCTTATAGAACTCACACCACTTTCCTGTGTCCTTCTTCGGCTTCATAGTGTTGTTCTTTTCTTGCAACTTTGGAGGGTTGTCCTAGGTCACCCCACCTTGGCTTTGTCCTTTGTTCTGCGGTTTGGTGGCACCTTTCCCTTTCTTTAGATTCGCAAATTCAAAGTCTCACTTTTTTTGTTTAAGCTTCTGCTCAATATTGATAGTGTACTGGTACACCGTCCTGAGCGAGGAGATGTCCAAGATCTCCATCTCATCATGTATGCACCTGTGTAGGCAATCGTAGTAATTGAGGACCAAATGTTTCTCAAAATACTTGATACCCAACTTTGTGCCAAGGGTATGAAAAGAATTGGTAAACTTTGGCACATCTTGGTCCGTTCCTTGCCGCAGCATGGCCCACTTTATGTATTTATCCTCATAGCTCCCCATAGGGAATTACTTCTCCTTGATGGTGTCCCCGAAAAAATTCCAAGTGGGTGTGGCTGAAAACAGTGAGGTCATACTTTCATCCTTCTCATCACAATAGGTTTCCCACCAGTCCTTGACATGGGGGGCAACTTTCAGAAGAGAAAATGTAATCTTTCTCGGTTGGGAAATTCATGAACAGAAAACTATCCTTCTAGTAGATTTAACCATTATCTACGGTGTCTGCATCTATTTGGCTCTCAAATATGGGAATTTCAAAGCTTACCTGTACCTTAAAATGAGTGGAGCCTCTAGAGTGGTTGTTGGATGTGGATGCGCTACCGGTGAGCAACCATTGAAGGATCTGGCCAAAGTTATCCATCATTGCATTTCTTTGTTTCTTAAGGGCATCCTCAAGAAGTATTTTGATAGGATCTCTTGCTCCCTCGTCTTTCTTTTCTTCCCCCATGGGTAACCGTCGAGGTTTGCGAGGCTGATCTTGCAAAGGTTCAACTAGATCAAGCCCTAACTCTTTATATCTCGACCTCGTTGGGGACATGCAAAGAAAAATAGAGAAAGAGAAGACCGCTCTAATACCATTGATCTAGATTTAAACAAGATTGTAACAAATTACAGATATAACCATAAATACAAAGGTGCAATAGAAATAACACTTCATTTTATTAATAGAAAATACTGAAATATGCTTACAAACAGAATGGAAATAAGACTAGCTCGGGCGATGGTAGCTTGTCTCTGAGAAGAGATGTGGCACCTACATGCCTCTGAAATGTGTTACAATGAGACTTGAGGTCCTATTTATTATTAAGAAGCAATGGGAAACCCCAAACATCCAAAAACCTAACCCTAGGAGATGAAACGCCAAACTATGGTCCCCGTTGGGGTAATTTGGTACATCAACTTCCCTGGATCGTTGGCATACAATCCTTGTTTGATGTGTATGATACCTTGTTACAAAGGTCTATCTAAGGAATACAACTACTGACATCGTTTCGGGCCTCAAAATGGCTCTAGAAGTTCAGGACCCAAAAAACTGCCAAAAATAGTAAATTGTGCTAGAATTAAGGAAACTAAAAAACTAAAAGAAACAATGGTGGGGGTCCAAGTGGAATAGGCGAGTGGCCACCAGTATCGAGTTGGATCACCCAGGAGCCAACCCAACCACTCAACTAACCAGCCCTTAAGACCAACTGGAGTTTTAGACCACTAAACCCTCGAATGCTCCCTTGATATGTGCATGCATGCATCCAAGAGGCCCTAGATGCTCCCACAACATGGCTATATATGCATCCAGGGACTTATCTCCTCATACCGGTACCTGTGTCTCCGAGATTTGCGCTACTTTTTCAGTCCCAGAGATTAGTTCACTACCCAAAACTCAATGACACTTTTAGAACTATACGATAACAACGAAATAATAATACAAAGGCAATTACTTGAACAAGGACTTGACTGCACCCCTACTAGCCATAATAGGCATTTCGTCAAACATTTCATAAATATGTAAAATATAGGTTTAAACAAAAAATCTGAGCATAGGGGTCTCATACTTGTCAGAGAGTCACTAAGAAGAATTGTTTCGTTATATAATTAATTGCATTATCATATATTAGGTCATAGATACATTGTTCATTCATTTACAAATCAAAACATGAGGAGATCCATACATCATCACTGCCAAAATACATGCTCATAAATAGCATAATAAAAACAAAAATATAAAAAATACATCAACAATAGGATCCACATACAAACTAGTACATTTACACATAAGCTACCAAGGAAATAACATCGTATTAATGAATTCCAAAGCCAACTTGGGATGGGACTACTATTGGTTCATGGAAAAGGTATGCGTTTACTATTTACTTATTATCCTTTTCCTTTATTCTTATCCTTTCTATATCCCAATGCGCTAATATATTAAGAAATTATGGTAAGAAATACAAAAATTATCTGCAGTTACACTTTGGCTAATTATTACCTTCCTTTCTACAGGAAAACAACAAAAGGACAAATGTTGTTCCCTGTGAAGAAACAACAAACATTGACAGGGTAAGGAAGGAACACAATGGTTGCAGATACGTCCAAAAGAAAATCAATAGGATCAATGTGAGAAGGGAAAGATGTCGAAGTTAGAAAATTGTGCGAATCCCTCAAGATCGAGAGATCCTGAGGGATCGCTTTTATCATTTATCTTTTTATCCCTTTCTCATTATAAAAGGAAACAATTGTAATAAGAAAGGGGACGACTGTTTTTATTATTATTATAATTCTTAATTACAGACTCTCGCTGTAGCGAAGAATGCAAATACGTTGTAATACTCTTTCATGATTAAAACATAAGAGGAGTTGATGTTCCTTTTCATTTATCTGAAGTAACTAGCAGTGTACGCTGGCGGCTAAGGGCCCGACTTCTAGTACAATTCACCACTTCACCTGTGGCATATATTTTCAATTATTGCATGTGTGATAGTTTGATAGTATTATTGCTTTCTGCTATTTTATTTCGTTGTTGTTCCTTATTTCTTTGCATTGATAGAATAGCTCTGTTTTATATAAATTACAACATTGTTGTTTAATTAGTTTCCTTTTGCTTTGGATTGATTTTCCTAGATAAATATCCTGCTCAATGTAATCAACTGTAATGAGTATTAACTACTACTATTAGGCTCTCAGATTGATATCATCATTGTTTTACAGAGTAATGCATTTGATTTAAATTCAATCAATTTCTAAGAGAGGAGTTATCACTGTTGTACTCTTAACTGATACTACTGTTACTTGAATTGCATATTGTTGTTGCCTGAATTGTTGTAGGATTTGATTTCATTGAAGGATTGAGTTTTCTTTTAATTGCAATTAGAATTTACTTGCTGCATCTGTTTACTCTTGTATTTAAAAGATCTATACTACAATTTAGAAGCATTACTCTCTGAGTAAAATAGTTGCCACATACTGTGTACACTCTTGAAATAGAAAGACTTGCCTGGACTGATAATTAATGTGAAGATAATTAGGAGTTGAAAAGGCACCTTTTATTACTCAACATTTTGGCGCCATTGCTAGGGAGAGTGTAGCCATTTCTAAGGAATAATGTACGTCTGATGATTTTTTTTGAAGAAGAATTGGGTTTTGAAAATGGAAGGTAAGAACCTACGTAACGAGCAAGTAAAGTGCTTGCTCCTCCGCCCGCTTTTCAGCACAATTACAAAAATTTGAAGTAGGTATTTGTTGCTTATCTGTTGTGAGAGAACTGGGTATTAAAAACAAAAGGTAAGAACCTATGTACGGAGCATGTAAAATTCCTTCTCCCCCTCTCGCTCTCCAGTAGAATTGTTAGGAACTTAGGGTAGAGATAAACATTTGAATTATTTGGATGAATGACTACGAAGAAAAAACCCGAAAACAATCCAATTCCGCTACCCAAACCAGACAGATCTAAGGGACCAGTGGCACTTGGATGATCAACGTTCATAGATGAAATCTTAAAGAAATCTTAATCTTAGCCATCAGTAGGTCCTAGAAACATTGCTTCTAGTCAACCTACTGTCTCCCTTCGGGCCACTGGCTCACCATCTGTAGCCAACGCTGAGGTCCATAGCAAAACAGTGTGAACTGAGCAGAGTTTTCAAGAGATTGAAAATTTGTTCCCAATTTCCTCACAAGAAGGGAATTCTTGTAATATTCATGACGGAGGAGGAGAAACAGGGGAAACAGAGGAACCAAGATCCCCTCAAGTAGTAATTCAACAAGGAACACCTAGTATCCCAGATTGAGGGAGTGTTGTTAAGATCATTCCCACCCCTTCTAATCATCCTAGGAATAACTCTCTAGAGATCTTGGAAGGGTATTGGCACATATTTGATCAAATGGCCAACAACCCACAAACACCTCAGACCTCTACATTGTAGTATCCCATTGTTGACACAGTTGTCAATGCACCCATGAAAGCCATCCCTCTCCAAAATATTCCTACCTTTCATGGACTAACATCAAAGGATCCAGACGCATTCCTATTTGAGTTTGATGTATTGTGTCGGGGTTATGATTATACCACCGACCCCCAAAAACTAAAGTTGTTTCCCTCTACATTGAAAGGAGCAGCCTTGCGATGGTTTATGGGATTAGGTGGAGGCACAATAAATGATTGGGAACAAATGAAAACCGCTTTCCTAAAAAAATATCAGGACTATTGTAGATCTAGGGAATTGAAAGATGAAATATTCCAAATGGTAGCAAGACCCAATGAAACATTAGAAGAATATGTGGAATGATTTCAATATAACCTCCAGCGGTCTCCCTATGCAACTCTGCCTTTACCCGATAATGTGCTAAAATCTACAATGATTAAAGGGATGAAAGAACAATGGATAGAAACATTAAAGTATTATGGGCAAAGGCGATATATATCAAGAAGAATATGCTGACATTATTAAATTGTGTATCAGGTCCTCAAGAGGCAGTATGAGATTGAAACCAGCAGAACACGACATGACCACTAGGGACAACAAAATCTCTGGTGGAGGTATAACTCGTGCAGAAATTGGAAACCTAATATAGGATTTAAAAACAGATATTTTAGGAACTCTGACGACACAATTGGACATTATGCATGCCGAACAAAAGCAGGTGGAAGCAGAACAAAACTTGGTGATATTCTGTCCTACATGTAGGAAGAAGCATAGTCACAAAGAATGCCCACTAGATATGGTGCAAACCTATGCCATATGTACGAAAGATCACACTATAGAAAGCTACCCATCACTCCCAGGGCTAAAAAAAGTCTATAAGGAGGCAGAGGAAGAAACAGAACTAGTCTACCTGCTAAATCAGCGTCGCCAATGGCAACCACGACAAACAAGTACGCCGACCAATCCATCTTCTTTCTTTCAAACTTCACAATATAATTCACAACAATACGTAGGAGCCATGTGGCAGAATCAACCACCTTTTTCCAATTGATCACAACAACCATTCCCTATGCCACGTTGGCCCAACCAATCAAATCAAAATAACAATTGGCCAAATTCTTCTGACTTCTCACCAGTTTGGTAGAATAATGCATATCAATCCCAATGGCCGCCCTCGACTTCACAGAACCAGAACTGGTAGTCAATATGGCAAGGACCTACAAATCAGCCAGCAGGAACAATCCCCCTACCTCAACCCACACTGCCAGCACCCTACACATTGCAACAGAACCCTCAAACCAACCTATCACCGTAGCTCCCAGCCCAACCCAACCCAAACCCCAACAACAAACTGGTTCAATCTGTGCAAATTATTGAAGGACCAGAGCCAGAAACCGAGTTAAGGGAGTGCAATGAGCTTCAATTAAGATCTGGGCAGATAATAGAATCAGAGGGGGATAAAAATAAACAAATTGAAGATCAGTTACCTGTAGAACAAGCACCACAAGTGGAGAACATGGTAAATAGAAAACTCATGATCAAATGATCACCTCTTCTCCACCATTGCCAGAAAGATTAATCATACGACGCCCACTTGAATATCCCAATTTTGATCTTCTGGGAGAATTGAAAAAATTGTGTATAAAAATACCGCTCCTCCAGGCTATTCAAGACATTCCAATTTATGCAAAAACTATTAAGGAATTGTGTATGAAAAAGCCAAAGAGGAAAATAAAAACAACCCCAACTGTCCATGTCGTCGGTACCTTATCTGACTTACTATTAGGTAGAGAAACACCTGTAAAATATGAGGACCCAAGAAATCCTATAGTCACTGTTCAAATAAATGGATGCTCCTTCTCCAATGTGTTAGTCGATTTAGGAGCAGCAATCAATATTCTTACAACCACAACTTGTCAAAAGCTTAGCATTACATCCTTGGACCCAACCACGACCTTGTTGGAACTGGCTGACCGATCGGTTGTCAAACTAGAAGGCACATTACAAGATGGAATGGTGTCAGTAGACTCCTGGGAATACCCTACAAACTTTTTGATCATCAACCTTAGAAACTGACTCGATGGAAATCCCCTAATTCTAGGTAGACCTTGGCTAGCAACCGCAGATGCTTACATAAGCTGTTGAACAGGCAGCATGACTATAACAAGAGGAAGCAATGTGAAGAATTTAGCCTTATATCCTATAGCTCAGCCAAGTTTAACAATAATCAAAACCAGAGAACAACATGTATCATATCTAATTGAAAACATTAGATCATCGCTAACCATAGAAGATGCTCTCGAATTTAAGGATCAAATAGAAGATGACATCATTAACACTGACATTAACCAACCAGATGTCATATCCCATCCAAAATATCACATGATCGAAGCAGCCCTCGATAACAAAATAGAAGAAGATCCCTTAAAAGATATTAACGATCAATCAATTCCAACAACTTCTGTTTATAATAGCAAAACCATAGAAATTGAGCCAGGAAAAACTTTGAATATTAACAAAAATCTGACTGCTGACCAAGAGCAGAAGCTTGTTCAACTCCTAAGAAAATATAAAGAGGCCTTTGCATGGGATTACCTGGACATGAAAGGGATTAATCCCCAATTATGCATACACCACATCTATACAGAGAAATATGCCAGGCCCATTCAACAACCTCAACGGAGGTTAAATCCTCATCTTAAAGATATTGTTAAAGCTAAACTATGAAAATTGTGAGATGTAAACTTCATCTACCCCATATCTATCAGAAAATGGGTTTCTCCATTAGTAGTGGTGTTGAAAAATAATGGAAAGTGGCGTATATGAGTTGACTATAGAGAGCTTAATAAAGAAACCCAAAAAGACCATTTCCCCTTCCGTTCTTTGTCCAAGTCTTGGACACATTGGCAGGGAAAGAATTCTTTTCTTTCCTAGATGGCTTCAGCAGATACAATCAAATTTAGATTGCCCCTGAAGATCAGGATAAGACTACCTTTACTTGCCCTTGGGGAACATTTGCTTACAGGGTCTTACCTTTTGGGCTGTGTAATGCACCTGCCACATTCCAGAGGGCTATACTCAACATTTTTTCAGATCTGATAAATGAAGGGTTTGAGGTGTACATGGATGACTTTACACCTTACGGAGATGACTTCGAGCCAGTGTTACAAACATTAGAGAAAGTTCTGCAAAGATGCATTGCCACTAGACTCTGTTTAAGCCATGAAAAATGCCACATGATGATGACTGAGGGCCTCATCTTGGGTCACTATATCTCAGCAGCTGGAATCTAGGTAGATCCAACAAAAATTCAGATAATTATTTTAATACCTACCCTTCCACACAAACTGAGGTACATAGTTTCTTGGGATTTTCTGGCTATTATAGAAGATTTATAAAGAATTTTTCTCAAATTGCTGCACCACTATATGCATTAACAAGAAATATTGATTTCATTTGGACTGATAAATGTGACAGTGCTTTTGAAGATTTAAAATGGTTTGTATCAACAACCCCAGTATTAAGGGGCCCAAACCGGGATTTGCCATTCTAGATTTCAACCGACACTTCAGACATAGCCATAGGAGTAGTTCTCGGTTAGGAGGAAGATAAAAAACCATATGCAATATACTATATCAGAAAAAATCTATCTCCTGCTGAATTAAATTATACTATTACTGAAAAAGAACTTTTGGCTGTAATCTATGCTATCAATAAATTTAGACATTATATAAAAGGATACCCTATGGTCTTATACACTGATCACTATGTTATTAAATATCTAGCTAATAAACCTATTACAAATGGAAGAGTGACCAGATGGTTGATTCTTTTGCAGAAATTCGATATCACTATTAAAGATCGACCAAGAAAATAAAATCCAGTAGCATACTTCCTTTCACGAATGCCAAAGATAGATGACTCGGCAACAATAGAAGACCAGTTTCCTAATGAACATTTATTTGCTATAACCATGAAAACACTGTGGTACATGGATGTCACAAATTACTTGGGAGTGGGCAAGTTACCCAGACACTTGACGCCTAATGAAATAAAACAAATAGTACAGAGTAGCATGCGGTTCTCTTGGATCGGAGGCTATTTATTTCATACAGGGGCCGATATGCACATTAGAAGATGCATCAGGGAAGACAAGATCTTCAACATCCTGAAAGCTTGCCACAATGGGCCTTGTGGCAGACATTTTACAGATCATAGGACTAGTCACAACGTATTACAGATGGGCTATTATTGGCCTACCATTTTTAAAGATGCCAAGAAGTTTGTCCAGGCATGTGACAGTTGCCAAAGAATGGGACGCCATGGGCAATCTGATGAGATGCCCTTGCACCCGCAGATATTCATTGAACCTTTTGAGCGATGGGCATTAGATTTCATTGGTCCAATAAACCCATCATCTAATCAAAAGACATATATATTAGTTGTAAAAGAGTATGTGACTAAATGGGTGGAGGTAGAGGCACTACTAAGGGCAATAGAGGACTTGGTAATCCACTTTCTTTTCCAACTATTCGTGCGATATGGCTTGCCTATAAAGGTAATTACCAATGGAGGACCACAATTCATAGGCCATAAGATCGCTGCAACATTAAAGAATCATCATATCATGCACAGAATCATGACTCCATACCACCCGCAGGAAAATGGCCAAGTAGAAAGCACCAATAAGGTAATGAAGGCAATACTCACAAAGACAGTTGCATCACATAGACATGACTAGGCTACCCGATTGCCAGAAGCCCTATGGGCATACTGCACGACATGGAGAAATACCACGGGTTATTCCCCATATCAGCTAGTGTTTGGCAAAGAACCTATCTTCCCAATTGAATTTGAAATCCAGAAATTGAGGATAGCTCAGGAGATAGGCTTGGACTTACACGAAGCACAGATTAATAGGCTACATCAAATCAATGAATTGGATGAAATCTGGCTATCATCTCTTCAGTACACTGCACTAATCCAACAACAAAGAGCAAAATCGCATGATGCCGTTATCAAAAATAAGATCTTTGACGAAGGAGATTGGGCACTCTTGTATGATTCTAGGTTCCAGGATTTCCCGGGAAAACTCCAAACCAGATGGTTAGGACCTTATGAGATACAAAAGGTGCATGATAATGGCACCCTCACATTAGCCACCATTGATGGGTATGGCTACTCTTTTAAAGCAAACGGGCATCGAGTACGACTCTATCACAAACCGCTTACCATGGAGTCCTTTTGCCAACAATTACGGGAAGATTCCACCATACAAATTCTTGCCGAGGAGGGAAACCCATCCTTAGCATTGACCCAGTGAACAATTCATTTGTTTTTGAAATTTATACATAAATTTTTCTTTCTATTTTGATTGAATTTGATTATATAAATTGTATATAAATTCTCTTTTTTTCTACTTTTCCTTTGCTATTCCCTCTAAGGAACAGTGGTTGTTCCCTTTAAGGAAAAATTGTTGTCCCTTCTAAAGAACAACAATGATCTTATGGATTTTCTTCGTGATGTTCCCTTTAAGGAACAGTTGTTGTTCCCTCCAAAGAATAGCTATCGTTCCCTCTAAGGAACAACAATTTTGTGTACAGATTTTTGTGTTGTTCCCCTTAAGGAACAATTGTTGTTCCCTCTAAGGAACATCCACCATTCCCTCTAAGGAACAACAGTTCCCTGTATATTTGTTTTTGTGTTGTTCCCTTTAAGGAAGAGTTGTTGTTCCCTCTAAGGAACAACTATCATTCCCTCTAAGGAACAACAATCCCCTGTATATTTGGTTTTTGCTATTCCCTTTAAGGAACAACTATTGTTCCCTCTAAGGAACAGTTGTTGTTCCCTCTAAGGAATAGCAGTTTCACATTTAATTATTTTCTTGTTGTTCCCTTTAAGGAATAGTTGTTGTTCCCTCTAAGGAACATAGACTGTTCCCTCTAAGGAACAACAGTTTTGTATAGATTTGTTTTCCCACCATTCCCTTTAAGGAACAATTGTTGTTCCCTCTAAGGAATAGTTGTTGTTCCCTTTAAGGAATAGTTGTTGTTCCCTCTAAGGAACAACAATCCTGTATGTATTTGTTTTCTCGCTATTCCATCTAAGGAATAGCTGTTGTTCCCTTTAAGGAACAGCCGTTGTTCCCTTTAAGGAACAGTTGTTGTTCCCTTTAAGGAACAGCTGTTGTTCCATCTAAGGAACAGTTGCTATTCCCTTTAAGGAACAACAATTTCGTGTATATTCTTTTTGTTGTTCCATCTAAGGAACAACTTCTGTTCCCTCTAAGTAATAACAGTTTCATTTGGATTTGTTTTCTCATTGTTTCCTCTAAGGAACAGCTGTTGTTCCCTCTAAGGAACAACAGTTTCGTTTGCATATGTTTTTCCGTTGTTCCATCTAAGGAATAGTTACCATTCCCTTTAAGGAACAACTGTTGCTGCCTCGAAGGAACAACAATTTCACATCCAATTATTTTTCTCTTTTCGCTGTTCCTTATAAGGAACAACTGTTGTTCCCTCTAAGGAACAACTGTTGTTCCCTCTAAGGAACAACTGCTGTTCCCTCTAAAGAAAAGCAGTTTCAGTGTGTAGTTTTTCTTCTTGTTGTTCCTCCTAAGGAACAGTTGTTGTTCCCTATAAGGAATAGCACTGTCATTTATATATCCTTTTTCTATTCCCGACATGGAACGACACCATCGCATGTATTTTTCATTTGATGTTCCTTACAGGGAACAACTACTGTTCCCTTTAAAGAACAACACCATTTTGTGTGTCTTTTCTTGTTGTTCTCTACAAGGAACATCACTCTTTGTCTAAGGTTTTCTTTAGGAAATAAGAAATTTTTGAATATTATTTCTCTTTTTATGATCCTATATTAGGCACAAGGGTACAAATATATATGAAATGATACAAATCTGAGGATTACTAGAACAAACAAGTATTGAATATTATCATCTTTAAACAAGATTGTGTTGTATTGATCAAAAAAGAAAGGACACAACCATCTATATCACTTCACTCTTCTCATTTCCATTATAAATAAAAGTGATTGATTACTTGTATGATGTTGGTTCTTCCCTAAAACCTATAACTCTCTCTGTTCATTATCATCAAACAAGGTTAAGGGCATACTTTCTTCTATTTGATATGTTTAGACTTCTTCTGCCATTCCTACTCCTAAGGAGTGTTGAGCCAACGTCTGTGTATAAATAGGAAGTACTGTTCTAAAAAAAAGAAAAAAAAAGACATACAAATGTTTATTGACAATTGTCTAATTTTGTTACAGATAGAGGATAGGGGGTCTCGTCATGAGCCAGCCTACCATGATCATGAGGAAGAAGCAAAGTGGAATTCCCACTATGGCCACCACACTAGGGATATGATCCAATTGATGAATCAAGAAATAAAAAGTCCTTGGAACACGAGGTCTCATCACGAGCCGGCCTGCCCATCTTTTGCTTCTTCCTAGTGCATGGCAATGTTTTCATCTAGTCACCAAGCTAGCACATTGGTCTCCACTCTGATATCAATGTTAACACTCAGGTTGTTCCCTTTGACTCCTAAGGGAATACGGCCGAGGTAACCAAAAACCAACTTTGGATTACAGGTTCTAGCCTACCTGCAATCAGAGAGGGCTCTCTCTTTTTGGTTTAGCTTTGTTTTTTCGGGATTTTAGGCTAGCTATGAAGTATAAAATTTTTGTTTGAATTTTGGTTGTCAGCTATTGTCTGAAGAAGCGTTTGCAATGTTCAAAGAGGGTTCATTCCATTAGGCAATTGGAGTCCATGACTGATTGTTACTTAGTGCCTGTGACAAAGAGAGTGTTACTGCAAAGCCAAATAGGTATTCATGATACAAACTTTTGATTTAAGAAGAAACAGTATAGGATCACACCATGAAAGGCAACAAAGATTTCTTTCTTGGTGATACAGAAAATAAAGGGCTGAGTCCTATTCAAGAGCAAAAGAGAATTCCCGAATAGAATTCACCATAAAATTAGAGTAAACAGGAGCATTTAAGAATTCCACATTTACAGCTAATCCTGAAGAAAACATAGATAGCAGGAAAGATTGAGTTTAGGGTGTCTTACTGGACAAATCCTGAACTATTCATTTTCCTTCCTACTAAGATTATCAAACATATAGCATAGATGAGTTATGTAAACAGATAAAACACAGACACAGTTAGGAAAACACTTATTGCATCATGAGAAAACACGAGAGTTCTGCAACAGCCAACAATCCCATCACAACGCGTCCAAGCATAGCCAAGTTGAGAAAACCAGCAGCTTCTTGTATTATACTTCTCAGAATATACAGCCGAGTTCTTTAGAACAAATAAACAACAACCCGCAAATAAGCTAAGCGGGGCGCATATATACAAAATTATCTTACAAAATATCTCAAAAATGAGTCATTGACTCATAACTTTCTCTACCAACTCTCAAAATAGTGGATACAATAGTTATTGCTATTAAAGCAGATTGATTACAGCTGTTCATTCCTGTCAGAGATCTTTGACTTTTGGAGCGCATTGGGACGGCTGAGCACCTCTGCATTGATTTTGAGAATTCTTGCGTTTACGCTGCCCTGTCATGATGTTGCTGTACTGGACACATCAATTGCATTATCCAGCTGTACCTAGACACTGTCCTTTTCATCTAGCTGTCTCCCACTGTTGCTCCAGGTAGATTTAATACATGGGTCATTTGAAAATGCTGACTCGCGGTTGATCAACGACTTTAGGCCAAAATTAATTCATCAAAGTAAAGTTTCTATCATACTCCTCCACCATTCTTCAGTGGGCAATTGGTGCCTCTGTATTTTAATTAGAGTTTCATCAGCTTCAGTTTATTTGTAATAATTGGGAGGAACTGCAAAAAGGTGCTTGATCTCATGCTCAATAAAGAAGAGATTTTCCAGCTTATCATAAAGATCTTGCCCAGATGGGGGCCCTGCTTCCTCTGGAGCGCTTGCAGATGCTATTATTTGATTTGTTGCAAAGTTATTAATCCTTTTGGCATAATGTTCATGTGATAACAATCTTCCTGCACTGGTCACCAAACTAGGGAGGCCCCTATTATGTAAAACTGTGATTTTTGCAATAAATCCATTCACTTCTGCTTGTATTTCTTGACACTTTCTCTCCAATGTTTAGACATAATTCCTTAGGGTAAGCACCCCTTTTATTAGTAGAATAGTATCAGTCCTGTCTCTAATGCCCATTCCTGCCAACTGAAGGCCAGTCCGATTGTTAAGGACATTTATCACTTTGTTAGCTATTTCAGGCATACTCCCTAAAGATGCCCTGGCTCTTTGATTTTCAGCTTGAGCTCTGCTCAGTAGATCCATTTGCTCATGAATTGTTTCAATGGACTGCCATTGGTCTGTAATGGATTGGCCAATTTTAGCCCATAGAATTTTCTTCACATCAGCTATAGTCTTGTTCATGGTCAATTCATTTTCCAGCTCCTTTATCTTCTTTTCTAGGGTTCTTATTTCTCTTTTCCTCTCAGCCACATTCTAGTTTGACTTGTCATATTTTTCTTCCAGTGTAGCCAATTTTTCTTTTGCTACATTTAGTTCTGCCATCTGTGCTTCAAGAGCCTCCAGTTCTTTCCTCATATTTTGCATGTCGAGGCTGGGTGCATGCTCTGGTACTAGTGCTGAACGGCCTGCTTCTGATGTCTTTTCCAGGGGAGGAATTATTACTTGAGGAGGATCCTCAATATTTATAACTGGCTAAGGTGGCTGGGACACCTGTTCTCCTTTCTTTTGCTTTAGGGCTGCCTCCAAGGCACCCTCTGTCTCTACCAACCTTTTGTGCAAGGCCAACAGCATGGCCATCACATCCTGATCTTTTCTTTGCTGGGCAACACCTTCAGTCTGAGGGTGAAGGGTTGGTGGTAGTTTAACCAGCTTCTTCAAAGCTGCTATGTCCTCATCTTTCTTCTTCATTAATGCTTGCACTCCCTTAGGGTCATTTGGATCATGCCCTAGTTCTATGATAATTTCTTCCAAGGACTTGATTCTTTTGTCCTTGGCTTGAGAAGAAGCCTTCTCTAGCTCCAATTGAGCAGTAGTGTTATGCAGGGAGTTTTGCAACCTATGTGCCAATAGAGTCTTATCAGCCAATGTGGAATAAACCATCTCCCCTGTTTGTTTGTGCAGCTCTATCTGATCCATGGGATGGATGTCCTTGGCAAATACCTCTAGGTTAGTCCTGATATAGTCAGCAGCTGACTGGGGCTGCAACATGGTGGGCCTAAAATGACTAAGAGTCATTTTTCCCTCTTGGATATCATAGGCTGACATAAGCCTTTCTTGATTAGTTGGCGCCATCTTGAGCAGCTGGTTATAGAGTTGGAATCTGATTGGCTCATTTCTTGCTTTTATCTCTATAAACTGCTTCTTGATGCTAGGCTTGGATCTTGTCTGCTGTCCTGATGAACTAACTTCTCCTCCATGCTGCATCTCTTGTTCCTGCTGAAAGGAACTGGCCGATGTTTCAATGCTAGGAGGGAGCATGGTATCAGTGGGTCTTTCAGGCATCTCCTCCTCAGAAAAGGGATGAGTCTTTGTCTTTTCTCACCTTGCTGATCTATTCAGGTAGTGAGAGGAGTTTTCTCCTTCCTATCTCTCTTCCTGGTTCTCTCTTCATTAGCTGGAGTTTGTAGCACCGAGGTTTCCACTGTTACCTCCTACCTAGGAAGGACTTGTTCCTGAGTTTTCTGCTCTGTATTTGAAGGTGCCTCAGCCATCTCTTCTTGCTGTTCTGTTTGCTGCTCTACATTAGGAAGTGGCTCCTCTTGTTGCATCTCTTTTCCTTTAGCTGTAGTTGCTGCTTGAGTAGTGGCTTGGGCAGATCGCTGGGGAGTAGTAGAAGAGGAAGAAGCTACTCCAAGATGCTTGAGTACTGGGGAGCAAACCTGTCCAAAAAATTCTAAGTCAACTGCTTTTTCTAACTGCTTCATTGTTTTTTGTGCCATTTCTTCCTTAGAACTTGCCTCCACTAGGGTGCCCTCTTTCCACTCTAACTGATTTGCATATTTTTCAATGTGTGGGATTCTGACATGGTCATAGCTGGAAAGTTTGTATCTGACTCTTCTAAGACTTATAAAATGATTGGGGTCATAGGGTGACCAAAGGAAGCTTGTTTGCAGCTGGAAGCTCTTTAGAATTTTATCTACTTCTTGCCAGGCTTCTTCTCTTTTGTTGAAAATGAATGGACCCAGTTGGTGTTTGATTTTCAGCTGTGCTTTTTTATTTCTGCTATGAAAATGAATCATGTCTACATTTCCAAATTGCCGGAAATACTCTAATGCAAAAAGTCTCATGGGAACATACTTTGGCAGTCTGTAAGGGGCTAGCTCACAGCCATATATTCTAATTATTGTGTGGTCTTGGTAGAAGTACCAATCTCCAATGCTATAATTCTTTGAAAGCTGGAGGATCTTCTGCATTTCATCGGTGAGTCTAGGAAGAGGAGAACTCTGTAGTAGAGACAAGGCCAGATAGATGAACAGATCAATGAACTCACAATAGTTATATGGGGAGCAAGAGATATGGTGACAGATTGATGACCAAAATACCGTTGACCTCCTGTTTCCTTTTGCATCCAGCTTTTTCAAGGGAATAGGGAAATTATCAGGCTGATAATACAATATCAAGTGATATATATAGGAGGTGTACTTGAATACCCTTTCCCTCTCCAAATTCATGAATTGCTCATGAATCTTGTCAGCAATAAATGTGGCATAATCATACTGGGCAGCAGGAGGCTGCCCTGGAGTGAACATGGATAACATTACCAAGGTTGTTTCATCCACAAACTCACTGGTACTGAATCCTAGAATGCAGGATATCATATCCACTAGCAGTCTCCCTGTTTCATTGAACCAGACATGTAGATAAGGAGGAGGTTGCCGAGGCTGATATTCTGGCTTCATGAACAACTGGCCAATCTTTGTGACCTCTGAGTTGGGCAACTTGGCAGCTTTTTTGAGCATAAAATTCATAGAAAGAGGCACCAGAGGTTTAGTTGGCTTAAAGTTCAGCATCTGATTTATGGATTGAGGGGTGATGTGAAATAAAATATTCCCAGATGAACCCAAAACTGCTCTTTGTGAGGGTTCATAGTGTTCACAACACTGATGGATGAGGTCTGGGAACACATTGACTTGGGGTAGGTAATAATTGGGCAAGTTAGACTCCTAGATACCTATGTCATCAGCACCACTCATGTATTTCTCCTTCAGCTCACAAATAGTGTGTATGTGATATTTGGTACTTATCTCAACTGTTTCTTTGATTTGATGATCCCGGTCAGCAAGGGCCAACCATTCCAGGTTCCTCTGTGGGGCATTCAGAGGAGTAATATTCAAGGCCACAGGGGTCTCCATGCTTCAATTGTCCTTTGAACTAGATTATACTTGAATTGTGGATGAATGCGGTGAATTTTGATAGAGAAAGAGATTTTACAGAGAGAAACAGGGTAGCTTTGGCAAAATTGAGGTGAAATGCTGCCAAAGGGGGCGAAACAGGGTGAATTATCTTGCTATGGCGCGCCTTGCGACACGAAAAACTTTGCAAAGGGTCTGGGTTGAGCACAATGCAGTGAGTGAGGGAATTGGATGAATTTGGGCCCTCTAATGGATACTAGTTTGGTTTTGAAGGTACAGTATTTCAGAATGCCAGAAACTGGTTATTTTGTGTTTTTAACAGAGGAAGACTGAAAAAACTAGTTTGTGGAAGAAACAGGTAAATACCTAGTTGTCGCGCGATGGGGGGAGCTGACCATGTGGAATTCAGGGCAGCAACAGCTCAAGGATGAATTTCTGGAGGTTGGCGGAAAAAACGTCGTAAAACGCATGCAAATGACACAGTGCTTGACTTATGAAAAATAAGAAAAAACATGATTTTTGGGCGAAATATGGAAAATTAATTTTTTGGCACCTTTTTGACGGATGACGTCAGCATGACGTCATTGGTGGGGTTGAGTACGGTGGGATGACGTGTCAACTGGTGAGTGGGCTGACCTGGACGAGCGACGTGGCGGAGCTGTCGGAACCATGGCGAAACGGGAGCTGACACGATGCTGATGCGGCAATGACGTGGCGATGATGCGAGGATGACGTAAGGCGGAAAGGCAATGGCGGTAAGCGGTTTTGTCGGACCACTTTTGGTACGGGCCCGGTTTGTGTCGGAAGCCGCCCGATACAATCAAAAGCCAACACGCGTCCACGGACAAACGTCAGCATTCTGACAATATCGGGCGCTAAAGGACGGCGATCGGGGGCGGTCTGAAATCGCCGAGGACCGTCAGATGGGAGGGCCCGAATCCGACGGACGACGGGACGCGAAGATGACAGAGCGATACGGCGGGGCCCGTCCAATAAACAATTATTATTTCTGGTAAATTGCGCTGGGATAAACTTTGGACAAACTGAATTTTGTGGGTTTTTATGAGGTTTTTAGGGATCAGCGGTAAACAATATACAGATTTATAAGGTGCGCTAGGGCTATTAAATCAACCAGCTGTTGATTTAATCCCCCAAAAGTAAAATATGAACGCACATTTGCATTAGTGCCTGACTTTATCATGCCTTCACCCTTTAGAGTATTAAGGCTATATTGCCTGAGGGGGGGGGAATATATATATTTTATGGGATTTTTACACAAAAATGGTATAATAGTAGGGAAAAGGGGAAAATTGGGGAGCTAAATAGTAAAATTAGGGGTTAATATGGATTTGAGATGAGAGAGAGGAATTGAATACTAAGTTTAATGAGTAAACTTAGGTGCAGAGACAGATGAAAATGATCAAGGATTTTGCACAGGAAATGTGGCTTTCTTGTGTAATAGGAATCAACACCTTGGCTTGATGTTGCTATAATCAAAAGGTGATGCTAGGACTCAATGAGGAAATCCCATTGGCCATTTAGGGAATGTTAGAAAGAAGTTTTGTGGGGAATGATTGGGGAGTTAGACATGCTTCACTGTGTTGTTACAAAAATGCTGAATAGGTGGACCTGCTCTTGCCAATATATGCTTTCTCTGTCAAGGCCAGCAATATAAAGGAAAACAAGCTTCTGCAACCCCTTTCTACCTACCCGTCTTAGTGCCTAGCATTTTTTATTACTTCAAGGAGGGTCCACTTAGACTTGCAAACCCTCAATTTCTCTCTTTCTTTTTCTTTTTCTTTTCCTTTTGAGTTTCTATCTAAAACTACCCTTATCACTTCAAAGGCCCTAGATTAAGCAGTTGGGAACATTTATTCTCTACCTAACTACTAATCTGCCAATATTAGATAGTTTGGACAGATTGTCTTTCTCTATTCTACAACATCAATTTAAACATGGCATGATCCAGATTAGACTGTTGGATCACCCATCCAGAAGTAGGACACCATCGAAACTATGTACAGACATGTTCTTCCACAGAAATATGGGATCTTTGCATCATCAAAGTAGAACATATTTGGAATTTCCCCTGCCAATCATGAAAAATGAAACCTATTGGTATAGGAGGCTAACAGTGGCTCCACTTGGGGATGGTTTTTCCATATGAAAGACCAAGAACAACAGGTCAGAATGCCTTGGTCCTTGATTTCTTGCCAAAACTGGGAACTTTGCTTTTGATGATCAACACTGAGGTTTTTCAAAATAAAATGAGAGATCTTGAAATAATGGCCTTTCCTTGCTCTCTTTCCAAAATTTGTGAAGCTGTAACACCTTTTATCTGCTGAAAACAAACTACTACAACTGAGTAATAATGTACAAGGCAATGTCAGGTTATATACATGGAAAATAGTCAAAATAGTGCTTTAACATCCGACCATTTATAGGGCCCTCTTCAACTTCAGTGTCATCCAAATTTTTCAAGAAATATGTGTTATTTCCTTGTACTGCTTGAATAACAAAGGGTCCTTTCCAAAGGGAATCGAATTTGCCATGTTTTCCCTTATCTTCTCTTCTTGAATCCCATTTAAGCACTTTATCACCAATGAAAAAGTCTTCTGCTTTTGTTCTTCTGTCAAAGATTTTCTTTAGCTTCTCTTGTAAAACTTGAACTCTGTTGTATACCTGGTCTCTAGTTTGCTGCAAACAAATTGTTTGGTTGATCCTTCTTTGCATATTATTGGGTTCAGCTTGGGTTTCTTGAAGCAACTTGATGACAGGAACCCCTAGTGACGAAGGAAATTTGGCCTCCATTCCATAAACCAACTCGTATGGGCTGATCCCAATAGATCTCTTGGTTGTTAGCCTATCTGCCCATAAGGCATTTGCAAGCTTTTTATGCCAATTTTTCTTATTTTCCTCCAACATCTTCTTGATGATGTTAATAAGGCTCTTATTAGATGATTCAGCTAAACCATTGCCTTGAGGGTAGTATGCTGTGGAATGACCCAAGGTAATATGGAACTTATGGCAAAAATTGACCATTTTCTTGGATCTGAAAGCAGCAGCATTATCTGTAATGATCTTTTCAGGACAACCAAATCTGGATAAAATATTAGTTTCAAGGAACTGAATGATAATGGAATCATTCGCTTGTCTGCATGGAACAGCCTCAATCCACTTGGTAAAATAATCTGTGGCTGTTAGGATCCATTTGTGTTGACCTGAAGATGAAGGATGAATTTCTCCAATGAAATCTAAGCCCCATTGCTGAAAGGGCCTTTCTGTTGAAATAGGCTTCAGAGGTAAGGGCAGTAATTTTCTTTTTCCCTCAAACATCTGACACTTATGACATGAAGTAACAAATCTCTTGACATCTGCAAATAGAGTAGGCCAATAGTAACCCGCCCTTAATATCTTATCCACAGTGGACTTCCAATATAGATGTCCACCACAGTCACCTGCATGAAAATCTTTCATAACATTGTGAGTTTCATTGATTGTTAAATAATTCAGCAATATACCCTCATGATTTTTCCACAGTAAATTAGCATCCATAACACAAAATCTTGAAGCTTTCATTTTTAAAAATCTGCTTTTGGTTCTGGACAATCCTGGGGGAGCACACAGGTTTTGCAATACATAACAGATATCAGCATACCAGGGGGATTGTTCAAAGGCTATATTGATCTGTGGAGTCGCCAGCTCCAGTTCATTGTCCAGTTGATTAATATCCAAGGCTTGAAAGTTTGCTTCAGACATAAGTTTAGCCAAACCTTGTCCCTTTATCAGTTTTGTAGGTCTTATTTCAATGTCATACTCCAAAATACTAGCAATCCATTTTCCTCTTTTGCCCTCCAACCCTTCTTGAGTCAATATGTCTTTCACAATGGCATTTGGCACATAAGCAATAACATGAGAATATAGGATATAAATCCTAAAATCTTTAATGGCCTTAACCAGGGCATAAGCCTGCTTTTCCATAATCTGATATTTCAAGGGTGCATCTCTAAGGGCTCTACTAAAGAAGGCAATAGGTTTCTCACTTCCTTGATCATCCTTCTGTAGTAAAACTGCAGCAATAGTATGTTGGGAGGCAAAAGAGAAGATAATGAAATCTCTATCAAATTGAGGACTTGTAAGAACGGGTGTTTGAGTCAAAGAAGCCTTGATGCCCTCAAAGGCCTGTTTGGCCTCTAATGTCCATTTTACTTTGGAATCTTTTTTCAACATGTGGTTTAATAGCCTTACCAATTCTGCTAGATTTGGGATAAATCTTCTTAGAAAGTTGATCTTTCCCAAAAAGGCTTGTAATTCCTTAATGTTTCTCGGTTGTGGGACTTCTAGAATAGCTCGAATTCTGTCAGGGTCAATTATAATTCCCTCTTTAGAAATGATATGACCTAGCAACTTACCCTCTTCCAGGCCAAACAGAGACTTCTTGGGATTTAAGGAAATACCATATTTCCTACACGTCATAAATATTTGCCTCAGGTGTCTAAGGTGTTCTTGGTCAGATTTAGAAAAAGGAGTGAGGTCATCAAGATAAACAACTAAGAAGTCATGAATCTCCTTGGCAAAGGCAATATCCATTGCTCTTTGAAAAGTAGCTCCTGCATTTTTTAGTCCAAAAGGCATTTTGACATATTTAAACGTTCCCCATGGGGTTGTGAATGCTGTTTTATCCTGATCATCAGGGTGGACCAAGATTTGATTAAAACCTGAAAATCCATCAAGTAATGAGATTCTTGAAGCCCCCACCACTCTTTGGAGAATGTGATCCATTTTGGGTAAGGGATAATTGTCCTTGAGGGAAACTTGATTCAAGTTTCTAAGGTCAACACAAAGCCTAATCTCACCAGTCTTCTTCCTTGTAGGAACAAGATTGGAAATCCATTCTGAAAATCTGATGGGTGCTATAATACCTGCTTCAAACATTTTTTGTACCTCTTTCTCAATTGAAGGGAGAAGTATAGGATTAATTCTCCTTAATTTCTGCTTGAAAGGCTTTTGATTTGATTTGAGAGGAATAGCGTGTTGAATGACTGAAGTATCATAGGATTTTAGATCCTCATAACTCCATGAAAACACATCTTGGAACTCTTTAAAGAGGCCAACATACTTGGGCTTCTGATTAGGGGGCAAAGACTTTGATAGTTTTATTATCTTGGGGTTTTCATTTGTTCCAATGTTGCACTCTTCAATGACAGCACTTAGGGGCTGCATCTTTGGTTTCCTAGGAATATCATTTGAATCAAAAATGTCTTCCAAAGGGGTCAGGCCTATTGGTAAAAAATTGTCCTTTAGTTGTATGACTTCAGTCTCTGCTCCAGCTATTTCATCAAGATTGATTTGTTTAAGCTCTTGTACATTCTTGTTGTCAAAGGTTGTTGGGTGAAGTATTTGATTTGTTGTTTTGACTGATATAGTTCTTTGACCTTGGTTGCTTTGTGGTTGGGAGTCTTTTACAACATCAGTATCAACATTTAAACCCGAAAACTCTTGTTGCAAAGTTAAAAAGTTATTTATCTGGGTGTCATCTTCAAATACTTGCCAGTCTTTGACATTATTTGGGATGGAAGGTCTGTGTTTTATCTCAGTTGTAAAACAATGGTTGGGTTCAAAGGGTAACTTACAAGTACTAGCAAAGGTAGCTAGACTGTGTGCATGAAGGTTGTGGCTTCTAGATATTTTGGTCAGTTGAGATTTAATAAAGACATTGAGTATTTCGATAGCAGCAGTTCTGTAAGATCTTAGTCTTTTGTCATTGGTGACAAAATTGCCTTTCATTTGTTGGATAATGAGGTTTGAATCTCCCAGGATTGACACTTTTGTTGCCTGTAAGGATTTGATTAGTTTGAGGCCTAGTAAGAGAGCTTCATACTCTGCCATATTATTAGTACATCTGAAATTTAGCCTATAGGCTCGACCCTCTACATGATTGTTTTGTTTATTGTGGATCCACACTCCTACTCCTGCCCCTAACCTGTTAACTGATCCATCGAACTCAAGAAACCAAAGGATTTCTTGATTTAGAGCAGAATTAGGAGACTCATTAGGACTTGGAATAGGGAGTTGGAGGTCTTGTTTTTCATCTGATTTGTTTTCTAGAACAATTTGATCAATTGATTCCATAATTTCAAGACTTTGGGCAGCTGATTGCTCATTTGTATGCACATTTTGTTCAAGAGTGAAAGATTTGTTATCGGCTGTAGGACATGTGTCATCATTGAATAGAATGAAGGAATCCGTATCAGAATGGACTGCATAAATGGGAAAATTTTGAGGTTTTTCTTCACTGCTCACCATATATTTCATGAGTGTCTCTCTATATAGCCTCTTTGGTTGCCCAAAGACAGAGATAGTGGCATAAGACATATCTAATTGTAGGGACCCTTGGAGCTTGGCTCCCCATGACCTTGATAACAACATTCCATATTTAGGTAGGATATCAGCTACCACCACATCCATTAGAATAGTTTTATTTGGATACTGGACAAGGGAAACACACAAATCTTTGATCAGGCCCAGGCATTTGACTTGGCTGGAATCAAATGAGAATAGGTCCTTATATGGCCTTGTGATGTCTAGGTTTAGTCTCTCCATTACAGATTTAGGCATAATATTATGTGAGGTGCCCGAGTCAAACATTGCATTGTGTAGTATCTTGTCATGAATGTGCAAGCTAACATAAAAGGGTAAAACTCCTGTGCTTATTGTTTTTCCATCAACTTCTGGGTCAAAAAGTAATTCTGGTGTATCATCCAGTACATTGACATCATCTTTATTCTGAGTTAATTGGAGGGATTTTTTGATTTGTTGCTTGTAAATATCATGCTTAGCCAACTCTGAAAGAGGGACGGCTATCTTCAACTTACCAATTTCAGCTTCTAGGTCAAAAGGTTTTTCAGATTGGGTCTTGGCATTATGGTTAGCAACTTTTTCTTTCTCAACTGATTTTTCAGAGGCACCCTCTTGGCTTTCAGTTTTATCTTGGGGTTTATCTTTTTTGCTAATCTTTTGAGGAATGTTACTTTGATTATGCTCTGAAGGAGATGTTACCAGTTGCTGTTGACTTGGGGGGTGTATTTCAGTTACATCCTCCATTGTTGCTTCATTTGAAATAGAGCTAGTTTTGTCAATTGGTTCTGTAAAAGTGACCTTATCCTTCAACATCTTGGGCTGTTGGATATCTTTTGTTTTTATAGGCTGTGGCACATTTATGGTCCTGCTTCTTAGCTTGTATTGTTTATGGACTTCAAAAACAGCTGTGTCATACCGCTGCTTGAAGTCAAATGACTCACCAGATTTGGTTTGGAATTGATCAACATCATCATCTTCTTGATCTTCTTGACTTAGAAAAACCTGTTGTTCATTATTTAGACCCATCAAATTAATGTGAGTATCATCTATCTGTTCACTAGAGGTGGATGCTTCAGCATAATTTTCTTGGAGAGGAGGTCTTATGTCTTGTTCTGGGCTGGCCCTTCCAGCATTTGGGTTTTGGTTTCCTCTAAAGCCAGGATTTCTGACAGCATTATTTTGTGGTCCTTCCCATGATGATTTCCTTTCAACTGATTCTACTCTATCTCCAAGCCTATGCATACCGGTGATTATTGCATCTAGTTTCTGATCCCAGCCTGAAGGCTCTTCTTTGAAGGTAGTCTTTCTCTCAGTCCTTGCCCTATTTCTCTTGGCTATCAGGTTGGCTTCCACACTGACTGCTATATCTTGCATCTTAGCTAAAGTTTGGGGGGCTCTTTCTCTCAATTGGTATGCCATGTCTGAATCAAACCCATCAGGAAAGGTGTATAAGGCCAGATCAGGTGGAGGCCTCAGATTCTGGGGGATGGCATTGTATACATTATTAAATCTAGCACAATAGTCCAGGACAGTTTCTTGAGGGCCTCTTTTAATAGAGTTGTACTCAGACAATATGTGAAGCGGGTCTTTCTTCTTTTCCCATCTGTTTAGGAAAGTTTGGTAGAGGGCTTCTGGATTAGCAATAGAATTTGCTAGAAGAGATCTGAACCAGGACCTTACATCTCCTGTCAAACTTTGAACCAAAATCTTCATTCTAACCCCCTCATCATCTATCTTATAATTCTCAAAGTAGTTCTGCATCTTTTTGGTATGTTGTAGGGCTGAATAGGAACTAGTACCATCAAAATATGAGATCTTGGTCTGGTAATCCTGAGGCATAGCCCCTAGATTTGCTAGTAACTGTAAAGGGGCATACCTATTAGCCATGTTTGCTGAGATAACTGGAACAACAGGAACAAACAGAGCAAGTGGAGGGAAATGGATGAGAGGGGTGTGTGTGGTTAATTGGGGAGTTGAACAAGCGCTATGTGAAGTGGATGTAGAACTGGGAGACTGTGAAGTTGTGATATGAGGACGAAAGGAAACTTTAGCAGGGGTAGGAATGTTACTCTGAAATCCTGCTTCAGGGCTTGAATCTGGACTAGTTTCTTCCTTTTCTTGTTTCCTAAGAGTTCTCGAAATCAGGTTTGAATTTTCAAATACAAGTGATGGATTTGGATCTGGGTTAGATCTGGTGTAACACGTCTTCTTCTTAGGAGCCAGCTTCTATGTTTCCTGACCTCTTTGAAATTTTGTAGGAAGTATTGTGAATCGGGCAGTGGTTGGGAAATTAGTTCAGTTCCCCAGTGGAGTCGCCAATTATGTTAACACTCAGGTTGTTCCCTTTGACTCCTAAGGGAATACGGCTGAGGTAACCACAAACCAACTTTGGATTATAGGTTCTAGCCTACCTGCAATCAGAGAGGGCTCTCTCTTTTTGATTTAGCTTTGTTTTTTCGGGATTTTAGGCTAGCTATGAAGTATAAAATTTTTGTTTGAATTTTGGTTGTCAGCTATTGTCTGAAGAAGGGTTTGCAATGTTCAAAGAGGGTTCATTCCATTGGGCAATTGGAGTCCATAACTGATTGTTACTTAGTGCCTGTGACAAAGAGAGTGTTACTGTAGAGCCAGATAGGTATTCATGATACAAACTTTTGATTTAAGAAGAAACAGTATAGGATCACACCATGAAAGGCAACAAAGATTTCTTTCTTGGTGATACAGAAAATAAAGGGCTGAGTCCTATTCAAGAGCAAAAGAGAATTCTCGAATAGAATTCACCATAAAATTAGAGTAAACAGGAGCATTTAAGAATTCCACATCTACAGCTAATCCTGAAGAAAACATAGTTAGCAAGAAAGATTGAGTTTAGGGTGTCTTACTGGACAAATCCTGAACTATTCATTTTCCTTCCTACTAAGATTATCAAACATATAGCATAGATGAGTTATGTAAACAGATAAAACATAGACACAGTTAGGAAAACACTTATTGCATCATGAGAAAACACGAGAGTTCTGCAACAGCCAACAATCCCATCACAACACGTCCAAGCATAGCCAAGTTGAGAAAACCAGCAGCTTCTTGTATTATACTTCTCAGAATATACAGCCGAGTTCTTTTGAACAAATAAACAAGAACCCGCAAATAAGCTAAGCGGGGCGCATATATACAAAATTATCTTACAAAATATCTCAAAAATGAGTCATTGACTCATAAATTTCTCTACCAACTCTCAAAATAGTGGATACAATAGTTATTGCTATTAAAGCAGATTGATTACAGCTGTTCATTCCTATCAGAGATCTTTGACTTTTGGAGCGCATTGGGACGGCTGAGCACCTCTGTATTGATTTTGAGAATTCTTTCGTTTACGCTGCCCTGTCATGATGTTGTTGTACTGGACACATCAATTGCATTATCCAGCTGTACCCAGACACTGTCCTTTTCATCTAGCAGTCTCCCACTGTTGCTCCAGGTAGATTTAATACATGGGTCATTTGAAAATGTTGACTCGCGGTTGATCAACGACTTTAGGCCAAAATTAATTCATCAAAGTAAAGTTTCTATCATACTCCTCCACCATTCTTCAGTGGGCAATTGGTGCCTCTGTATTTTAATTAGAGTTTCATCAGCTTCAGTGTATTTGTAATAATTGGGAGGAACTGCAAAAAGGTGCTTGATCTCATGCTCAATAAAGAATAGATTTTCCAGCTTATCATAAAGATCCTGCCCAGATGGGGGCCCTGCTTCCTCTGGAGCGCTTGCAGATGCTGTTATTTGATTTGTTGCAAAGTTATTGACCCTTTTGGCATAATGTTCATGTGATAACAATCTTCCTGCACTGGTCACCAAACTGGGGAGGCCCCTATTATGTAAAACTGTGATTTTTGCAATAAATCCATTCACTTCTGCTTGTATTTCTTGACACTTTCTCTCCAATGTCTGGACATAATTCCTCAGGGTAAGCACCCTTTTTATCAGCAGAATAGTATCAGTCCTGTCTCTAATGCCCATTCCTGCCAGCTGAAGGCCAGTCCAATTGTTAAGGACATTTATCATTCTGTTGGCTATTTTAGGCATACTCCCTAAAGATGCCCTGGCTCTTTGATTTTCAGCTTGAGCTCTGCTCAGTAGATCCATTTTCTCATGAACTGTTTCAATGGACTGCCATTGGTCTGTAATGGATTGGCCAATTTTAGCCCATAGAATTTTCTTCACATCAGCTATAGTCTTGTTCATGGTCAATTCATTTTCCAGCTCCTTTATCTTCTTTTCCAGGGTTCTTATTTCTCTTGTCCTCTCAGCCACATTCTTCTTTGACTTGTCATATTTTTCTTCCAGTGTAGCCAATTTTTCTTTTGCTACCTTTAGTTCTGCGATCTGTGCTTCAAGAGCCTCCAGTTCTTTCCTCATATTTTGCATGTCGAGGCTGGGTGCCTACTCTGGTGCTGCCACTTGTGTTGCCACATCTGGTGTTGGTGCTGAAGGGCCCGCTTCTGATGTCTTTTCCGGGGGAGGAATTATTACTTGAGGAGGATCCTCAATATTTATAACTGGCTAAGGTGGCTAGGACACCTGTTCTCCTTTCTTTTGCTTTAGGGCTACCTCCAAGGCACCCTCTGTCTCTACCAACCTTTTGTGCAAGGCCAACAACATGGCCATCACATCATGATCTTTTCTTTGCTGGGCAACACCTTCAGTTTGAGGGTGAAGGGTTGGTGGTAGTTTAACCAGCTTCTTCAAAGCTGCTATGTCCTCATCTTTCTTCTTCATTAATGCTTGCACTCCCTTAGGGTCATTTGGATCATGCCCCAGTTCTATGATAATTTCTTCCAAGGACTTGATTCTGTTGTCCTTGGCTTGAGAAGAAGCCTTCTCTAGCTCCAATTGAGCAGTAGTGTTATGCAGGGAGTTTTGCAACCTATGTGCCAATAGAGTCTTATCAGCCAATGTGGAATAAACCATCTCCCCTGTTTGTTTGTGTAGCTCTATCTGATCCATGGGATGGATGTCCTTGGCAAATACCTCTAGGTTAGTCCTGATATAGTCAGCAGTTGACTGGGGCTGCAGCATGGTGGGCCTAAAATGACTAAGAGTCATTTTTCCCTCTTGGATATCATAGGCCGACATAAGCCTTTCTTGATTAGTTGGCGCCATCTTGAGTAGCTGGTTATAGAGTTGGAATCTGATTGGCTCATTTCTTGCTTTTATCTCTATAAACTGCTTCTTGATGCTAGGCTCGGATCTTGTCTGTTGTCCTGATGAACTAACTTCTCCTCCATGCTGCATCTCTTGTTCCTGCTGAAAGGAACTGGCTGATGTTTCAATGTTAGGAGGGAGCATGGTATCAGTGGGTCTTTCAGGCATCTCCTCCTCAGAAAAGGGATGAGTCTTTGTCTTTTCTCACCTTGCTGATCTGTTGAGGTAGTGAGAGGAGTTTCCTCCTGCCTATCTCTCTTCCTGGTTCTCTCTTCATTAGCTGGAGTTTGTAGCACCGAGGTTTCCACTGTTACCTCCTGCCTAGGAAGGACTTGTTCCTGAGTTTGCTGCTCTGTATTTGAAGGTGCCTCAGCCATCTCTTCTTGCTGTTCTGCTTGCTGCTCTACATTAGGAAGTGGCTCCTCTTGTTGCATCTCTTTTCCTTTAGCTGTAGTTGCTGCTTGAGTAGTGGCTTGGGCAGATTGCTGGGGAGTAGTAGAAGAGGAAGCAGCTACTCCAAGATGCTTGAGTACTGGGGAGCAAACCTGTCCAAAAAATTCTAAGTCAACTGCTTTTTCTAACTGCTTCATTGTTTTTTGTGCCATTTCTTCCTTAGAACTTGCCTCCACTAGGGTGCCCTCTTTCCACTCTAACTGATTTGCATATTTTTCAATGTGTGGGATTCTGACATGGTCATAGCTGGCAAGTCTGTATCTGACTCTTCTAAGACTTATAAAATGATTGGGGTCATAGGGTGACCAAAGGAAGCTTGTTTGCAGCTGGAAGCTCTTCTGCTTCTTGCTAGGCTGCTTCTCTTTTATTTAAAATTAATGGACCCAGTTGGTGTTTGATTTTCAGCTGTGCTTTTTTATTTCTGCTATGAAAATGAATCATGTCTGCATTTCCAAATTGTCGGAAATACTCTAATGCAAAAAGTCTCATGGGAACATACTTTGGCAGTCTGTAAGGGGCTAGCTCACAGCCATATATTCTAATTACTGTGTGGTCTTGGTAGAAGTACCAATCTCCAATGCTATAATTCTTTGAAAGCTGGAGGATCTTCTGCATTTCATCGGTGAGTCTAGGAAGAGGAGAACTCTGTAGCAGAGACAAGGCCGGATAGATGAACAGATCAATGAACTCACAATAGTTATATGGGGAGCAAGAGATATGGTGACAGATTGATGACCAAAATACCACTGACCTCCTGTTTCCTTTTGCATCCAGCTTTTTCAAGGGAATAGGGAAATTATCAGGCTGATAATACAATATCAAGTGATATATATAGGAGGTGTACTTGAATACCCTTTCCCTCTCCAAATTCATGAATTGCTCATGAATCTTGTCAGCAATAAATGTGGCATAATCATACTGGGCAGCAGGAGGCTGCCCTGGAGTGAACATGGATAACATTACCAAGGTTGTTTCATCCACAAACTCACTGGTATTGAATCCTAGAATGCAGGATATCATATCCACTAGCAGTCTCCCTATTTCATTGAACCAGACATGTAGATAAGGAGGAGGTTGCCGGGGCTGATATTCTGGCTTCATGAACAACTGGCCAATCTTTGTGACCTCTGAGCTGGGAAACTTGGCAGCTTTTTTGAGCAGAAAATTCATAGAAAGAGGCACCAGAGGTTTAGTTGGTTTAAAGTTCAGCATCTGATTTATGGATTGATGGTTGATGTGAAATAAAATATTCCCAGATGAACCCAAAACTGCTCTTTGTGAGGGTTCATAGTGTTCACAACACTGATGGATGAGGTCTGGGAACACATTGACTTGGGGTAGGTAATAAATGGGCAAGTTAGACTCCCAGATACCTATGTCATCAGCACCACTCATGTATTTCTCCTTCAGCTCACAAACAATGTGTATGTGATATTTGGTACTTATCTCAACTATTTCTTTGATTTGATGATCTCGGTCAGCAAGGGCCAACCATTTCAGGTTCCTCTCTGGGGCATTCAGAGGAGTAATATTCAAGGCCACAGGGGTCTCCATGCTTCAATTGTCCTTTGAACTAGATTATACTTAAATTCTGGATGAATGTGGTGAATTTTGATAGAGAAAGAGATTTTACAGAGAGAAACAGGGTAGCTTTGGCAAAATTGAGGTGAAATGCTGCCAAAGGGGGCGAAACAGGGTGAATTATCTTGCTGTGGCGCGCCCTGCTACACGAAAAACTTTGCAAAGGGTCTGAGTTGAGCACAATGCAGCGAGTGAGGGAATTGGATGAATTTGGGCCCTCTAATGGATACTAGTTTGGTTTTGAAGGTACAAGAGTTCAAAATGCCGGAAACTGGTTATTTTGTGTTTTTAATAGAGGAAGACTGAAAAAACCAGTTTGTGGAAGAAACGGGTAAATACCTAGTTGTCGCGTGACGGGGGGAGCTGACCGTGTGGAATTCGGGGTGGCAGCAGCTCAAGGATGAATTTCTGGAGGTTGGCGGAAAAAACGTCGTAAAACGCATGCAAACGACACAGTGCTCGACTTATGAAAAATAAGAAAAAACATGATTTTTGGGTGAAATATGGAAAAATTAGTTTTTTGGCGCCTTTTTGATGGATGACGTAAGCATGACATCATTGGTGGGGTCGAGTACAGCGGGATGATGTGTCAACCGGTGAGTGGGCTGACCTGGACGAGTGACGTGGCGGAGCTATCGGAACCATGGCGAAACGGGAGCTGACACGACGCTGATGCGGCAATGACGTGGCGATGATGCGAGGATGACGTAAGGCAGAAAGGCAATGGCGGTAAGCGGTTTTGTCGGACCGCTTTTGGTATGGGCCCAGTTTGTGTCGGAAGCCGCCCGATACAATCAAAAGCTAACACGCGTCCACGGACCGACGTCAGCATTCTGACAATATCGGGCGCTAAAGGACGGCGATCGGGGGCGGTCTGAAATCGCCGAGGACCGTCGGATGGGAGGGCCCAAATCTGACGGACGACGGGACGCGAAGATGACAGAGCGATACGGCGGGGCCCGTCCAATAAACAATTATTATTTCTGGTAATTTGCGCCGGGATAAACTTTGGACAAACTAAATTTTGTGGGTTTTTATGAGGTTTTTAGGGATCAGCGGTAAACAATATACAGATTTATAAGGTGTGCTAGGGCTATTAAATCAACCAGCTGTTGATTTAATCCCCCAAAAGTAAAATATGAATGCATATTTGCATTAGCGCCCGACTTTATCATGCCTTCACCCTTTAGAGTATTAAGGCTATATTGCCTGGGGGGGGCATATATATATTTTATGGGATTTTTGCACAAAAATGGTATAATAATAGGGAAAAGGGGAAAATTGGGGAGCTAAATAGTAAAATTAGGGGTTAATATGGATTTGAGATGAGAGAGAGGAATTGAATACTAAGTTTAATGAGTAAACTTAGGTGCATAGACAGATGAAAATGATCAAGGATTTTGCACAGGAAATGTGGCTTTCTTGTGTAATAGGAATCAACACCTTGGCTTGATGTTGCTATAATCAAAAGGTGATGCTAGGACTCAATGAGGAAATCCCGTTGGACATGTAGGGAATGTTAGAAAGAAGTTTTGTGGGGAATGATTGGGGAGTTAGACATGCTTCATTGTGTTGTTACCAAAATGCTGAATAGGTGGACCTGCTCTTGCCAATATATGCTTTCTCTATCAAGGCCAACAATATAAAGGAAAACAAGCTTCTGCAACCCCTTTCTACCTACCCATCTTAGTGCCTAGCATTTTTTATTACTTCAAGGAGGGTGCACTTAGACTTGCAAACCCTCAATTGCTCTCTTTCTTTTTCTTTTTCTTTTCCTTTTGAGTTTCTATCTAAAACTACCCTTATCACTTCCAAGGCCCCAGATTAAGCAGTTGGGAACCTTTATTCTCTACCTAACTACTAATCTGCCAAGATTAGACAGTTTGGACAGATTCTCTTTCTCTATTCTACAACATCAATTTAAACATGGCATGATCCAGATTACATTGTTGGATCACCCATCCAGAAGTAGGACACCATCGAAACTATGTACAGACATGTTCTTCCACAGAAATATGGGATCTTTGCATCATCAAAGTAGAACATATTTGGAATTTCCCCTGCCAATCATGAAAAATGAAACCTATTGGTATAGGAGGCTAACAATCATAATGCACTTTCCCTATTTTACATAAAGAACCATGGTTCCAAAGGGTTAGAAAGCAACTTTGTCGAGGCTATAGATGCCTATAGGCAATAGAAGTTCTACTGATGGTATTGAAGTCATATTTCCAATGTCAATAGTTATTATAAGTCCCTTTCCTTATTTGGTATCTTTACTACATAGTGATTATGTTCCTAATTTATGTTGAACCTTTATGCATGGATATCTTCTAAAAAATCAATCATAATAAGCTTTAAGTGGAATGATGACGGTAAAGTATCTTTTTTGTGTCAGATGTCCTTTTTCCCTTTTCGAAATCACCTCATAGCATCTCCTCACTAATTGATAATTATCATATATGCATTGATTTCAGCACTCCGATATCTCTTGCGATCCTTTCATAAATAGGCGTACCTTACCACTTCCATCATCCCTGTACATCGCCACCAGCATGATTTTCCTTCATTCATTTGGTCGAAGGCGACCTATCATTTCAAAGGGGGGCGAGGGTGACTCCCAAAGTACTTATGCATGCATGTCAATCCTTTATTTGGTTATGCAGAACTATATGAAAATCCATAATAGCAAGTCTTTAACGGTATTTATGTTGAAAAATATCATCTGATATAATGATCGTAACAACTCATTGTTCCATCGCTCGGTCTGTCTTTTGCTATGTTACCTGTGCTAACTTACAGTGTGTAGAATTTAGGCAATATGGGAGGAAGAACAATGCGCAGGGAGCCGCTGATACTAGTTGTTTCTGATGCTGCCAGAGAAATTCTAGTCCGAGCCGGGTGGGTAGCATATTTCACACGATTTTAGGAACCCAACGAAACAATCACCATAGAATTCCTATAGAATTTACAAAATGGTTAGTCTATGGTGAGGGGAAGACAAATCACAGTATCAGATGTTGTGATTGAAGAAGTTTCTGGATTATTAGCTAAAGGACCCATGTGGACGAATAAACGACTGAAGCTATGGGATGCCATTGAAGCCTTTAAAGACGAAGGGAAAGAGTTGATCATTAAAGGAAAAGGAGTTCAACCATCATCCCTTGGAGAACTGTGGAGAGAATTAGCCAGAGTCATTCTGAATTACATTACATGTGACGGGTGAAAAGATGTGGTAAGACTGCGCCAACTTAAACTGTTAGCAGTTTTGAAACAAAAATGTTCAGTAAACCTACCTGCATATTTGAATTTCTTACTGTATGATTCTGCTGAAAGAATAAGAAAATCCCGAAACATAGAAATAATCGTAAGCCATCATTGTATAATTAGGTTGATAGTTAGCCACAACCTCACCCAGCAGCAAACAAGTTGGGAAGAATTAATATTTTCCATAGAAGGGGGGTTAGCTTTGCCTGTTCCTAACCCTATTCCAAAAAGGAAGAGGACTACCCGAAAAGAAAACATTCCACAAAAACACAGACACTCTGCTAGATTAAGGATAAGCTTGGGAAAAGCTGAAAATCCTCAGGGTAGCAATAGCCAGCCCATAGAACTATCTTATCTAGTCCAAAAAATGAGCAATATTTACAGTTGGAAGGACGAGATGACCTGGAGTCAGAACATGAGGAGGGAATAGAGCACTCTAGTGAAGAGGAAAGAAATGAAACAAAACTCTCCTCAACACCAAATACAAGTCCCCCATGAGACTTATTACATGATATCAAATTGCCCCAGATTTTGGCCAATATGAATGAATTTATACAGTGTGAAAGCCCGCTCAACTTTAACATTAGAGCAACCCAATCAGAAGAAAACTATGGCCACAATAGGAGCATACCAGAAAGTGTAATCTGTGAAGTAGAAATAGGGGCAAAAGTCACTTAGGAAGAGGTGGGCCAACCTAGTGATATACCTCTAGAAGAACCCAGCCAGGTAGACCTAAATATAGAAAATATAGACCAAACATAGGACGTGGAGATAGGCCAAGAAGATGAAAATCCATTTTGGGACATAGTTCTTTTAGAGCAGATTCAAGACGAGCAACCAGGCTTGTTTGGAGTGGAAATGACCAGCAAAACACTTGCTACCCCTAAAAAGAACAGAGCCACAATTAAAAATCTCAAGAAGGAATAGCAGAGGCTACGGAAAACAGTGAAGAGGCTCAAATGAAAAATAAGGGAGTTATCAGCAGGGAAAATCCCAGAAAAAACCCCAGAAACAATAAATGCAGCCATCCAAACTGAATTGCAGGAAACAAAAGCTACGGGGACTCAAACTGAGCCCATACTCACTGAACCTATTAGGGAACAACATGCAATTTTTGCAGAACAGCTACCCAAATAGAGGCTATACTTTCTCATGGCTTAGCTATTTAGACAAATACAGCACCCTCCTACATCACATCTACCCAAGCAGAGGTTTGGGCCTCCTACAGCAAAGAAACACAAACAATCAACATCCATTCTCATAGCAGGAGTACACAGACAAATACCCAAGCCAAAGATATCATGATGAGCAATGACCCTAGTATAGTGAATCTTCAAGCAGATTTAGCCCAGGCTCGGCTTACCATAGAACACCTTGAACTAGAAATAGTCGCCTAGCAAAAATACCAAGAATTACAAAGGCAGCTTCAGGACATGAACATCTCAGAAAGTGAGGCCTTTGATAAATACCGAAAGGCAGAAGAGAGGACTGAGAAAATGAAGCTCAGATTAGAAAAGGTCAGGAATCAAATGGATACTATTTGCTCATTATATACTGATGTATTGACATGCAGATCTCCTACCAATAATTATGCCCTATTTTTGCTGGAAAGATACTTACATTTGAAGATCAAAGCTGTCAAAGTTGGAAAACCGATAGAGTTGAAAACAATTGAGGATTTTATAAACTATTGTAAACAACATGGGGTAAAAGTTCAGAGGTTGTTGTGTGAATTTTATTTACACAATTTTGTATTAGAGGAAGAAACTGAAAAGAACCCTAGTCCTTTTGTGGGGGATGTGAAATTTCAAGCTTTTATTTCATTTGTTGTTAACCAACTGAAATGGTTCAAGGCTCATAACACATTCTAGAGGCAGGAAAATGGACTGGACCTTTGGGTCAAAGGTGAATCAAAACACCCATTACAAATGCTAGCCAATCACAAAAGTTTAATGAAGAGGGAAGGAGTAATAAAAATTCTGGGGCCTATTCAGAAAGAAATTGTCCAAAAGGGAGTAGAGTACTTCCTCTCCATTCAGGAAAGCTCCTTGGCTACAACCAAGTTTAGATGGAAAGTTTCCAATAATAATGTACAGAATAGAGAGCCATTTAATTATAAAAAATTTAAACTGGCTGCAGAATTCCTTTTCACTTATAGTAATCTCATCTTAAGGGAAGGTCCTTATTGGCTAGGCTGTCGGTTCCACAACCCTATTATTTGGTATCCTAATGAGGGGTACAAGGCTATATATGAACTGCTTGAAGGACAGATAGGGCACATCTTTGAGCTCTTGGCCAAGAATCATGGTTTCAGACCACTTTACGACATTCCTTCTCCAGCTTATTCCTTGACTGCTCTACATACGAACTACATGGTTTTCATGAGGACATGAAAAAGGGTAAGCAAGGGAGTATGTTGGGTCATGGAAAAGGTATGAATTTACTATTAACTTATTATCCTTTTCCTTTATTCTTATCCTTTCTATATCCCAATGCGCTAATCTATTAAGAAATTATGGTAAGAAATACAGAAATTATCTGCAATTACGCTTTGGCTAATTATTACCTTCCTTTTTGCAGGAAAACAACAAAAGGGACAAATGTTGTTCCATGTGAAGAAACAACAAACATTGACAGGCTAAGGAAGGAATGTGACAGTTGTAGATATGTCCAAAAGAAAATCAACAAGATTAGTGTGAGAAGGGAAAGATGTCTGAAGTTAGAAAATTATGCGAATCCCTCAGGATCGAGAGATCCTGAGGGATTGCTTTTATCATTTATCTTTCTTCCCCTTTCTCATTATAAAAGGAAATGATTATAAGTAGAAAGGGGATGACTATTGTTTTTTTTTTCTAGTTAAGACTAACCTAAGTACCCACGGGGGATTTGAACCGGTGACCTATCGCAAGGAGTGCCTTAACAGCGCACTCATTCACCGTCAATCCAAAGCCCCGTGGGCAAGGGAATGACTATTGTTATTATTATTATAATTCTTAATTACAGACTCTTGCTGTAGCGAAGAATGCAAATACGTTGTAATACTCTTTCATGATTAATACATAAGAGGAGTTGATATTCCTTTTCATTTATCTGAAGTAACTAGAGTGTACGATGGCAGCTAAGGGCCCGACTTCCAGTGGAATTCACTGCTTCACCTATGTCATATATTTTCAATTATTGCAAGTGTGACAGTTTGTCACACTTGCAATAATATATTTTCAATGATAGTATTATTAATTTCTGCTATTTTATTTCATTGTTTTTCCTTATTTCTTTGTGTTGACAGCATAGCTCTATTTTATATAAATTACAGCATTGTTGTTTAATTAGTTTCCTTTTGCTTTGGATTGAGTTTCCTAGATAAATATCCTACTCGAAGTAATCAACTGTAATGAGTATTAACTATTGTTGTTAGGCTCTCAGATTGATATCATCGTTGTTTTAGAGAGTAATGCGTTTGATTTAAATTCAATCAATTTCTAAGAGAGGAGTTATCAATGTTGTACTCTTAACTGATACTACTGTTACTTGAATTGCATATTGTTGTTGCCTGAATTGTTGTAGGATTTGATTTCATTAAAGGATTGAGTTTTTCTTGAATTGCAATTAGAATTTACTTGCTACATCAGTTTACTCTTGTATTTAAAAGATCTATACTGCAATTTAGAAGGATTACTCTTTGAGTTAAATAGCTGCCACATACTGTGTACACTCTTGACATAGAAAGGCTTGCCCATATTGATAATTAATGTGAAGATATTTAGGAGTTGAAAAGGAACCTTTTATCAGTCTACAACTACCACGTTCCACTCAACCATAGAATGACTGAGCCAATAATCTCTTCAACCATACACACTTGTGCCATATTCCAACCATGAATGTGGGACCAAAACCAAAAGAACCTACTAGGGAATCCCGAGGCTAAACCACCTCGTCTTCATTAATAGAAACCAAGCTTGATCATAATCCATCCTAGATCACTAGGCCAACACAATAAGCATGTAATAACAGGCTTTACCAAGATCTTCACAAGATCAATAGGCCTAAACAAGCATGGATGCAACAAGATTTCTCCACTTACACCATGAGGACCAATGGCGCAAAGGTAAGAGGCTAAGCTATAAGCCTGACCCCTAGTCATAGGTACTCCCCACATGACTTTGGCATAGCCATGAACAGAGCATCAACGGGAAAGGGGCCATCCCTTAGTTCTATTACACTTGCTCATGACCCCAACGAAGTAGAATGAGGTGCTAGGTGGAGGGTGCTAGATTTAATGCCTGGCGCTAGGCCATACAGTTGCGCATGTGACCCTGATAAAGTGTGGAGAGGGCTTCAGCAGTGGGGGTGGGCAGTTAGCCCTGGCACCCAGCCACATTAAAGTCGACTTGACCATAGGTTGATGGTAGAGGCACCTAAAATAGTGGGGAAAGCCTGTTGGCCCAGCCCTTAGGTCTATGGTGCCCATGTGGCCCTAGCATTGCGCTAAGGGTTATTGGGCATTTAAAAGATTCAACAATTTGTATCTTTGGGGGGGGTGAAATTATTGCCTTCCGAGTGGAAATTAGCGTGGATTTGTCACTTTGTTAGCTGATGCATCCAATTTGGAGGATAAATAACAACATAATGGTGGAGAGAGCCATAATGGGATGTGTTTTTGGCCTTTTGGAGCTCAAGAATAGTCCAAATAGGGCTTTTAGGACATTATGGATTTAATGGAGACCTCTATTTAATGGTTAGAACACACCTAAAGAGATTTTTGGCAGGTTTGAGTCCATGGGTTCCATGATCAATCAACATTTTGGAGTAGTTACCGAAGGCTTCTAAGCATGGTGAGGACCTTGTAGGAGTTTTCTAGCCTTCAGATGTTTATTACAGTAATGGTGACTTGTATGGTATAACTCATGTTTGTCTTTCCTCGCTATGTCTTGTTGAGGAAAGCTCTCTTTTTGTACTTCAATGTGGAATTGTAATACCTGTATGCTCATTTTCAAATGGAGTATAGGATCTTTGTAGGAGAACCTTTTTTCTTGCTAATTATTTCATCTCTGGCTGTAGGTTATCATGATTTTTAGAGTGAGAGTTATTTGCAAGAGAATGTTTCCTTGAAGGGGAAACTAGCCACTCATATTTTCATCAAACATTATGTACTCTTCTTCACTGAATATATGGAGCGGTCTAGCTGTGTTAGAAGGCCTGGAGATGTAGCTTAGGAGGTCTAAACTCTGTCACCAAATTTTTTGTTTCTTCTCTTCTTGAATGCCTTTATGAGTTAAATGATGATATGTGCTTATTTTGAATTTCACATGTAAACTAACTCATTAAACTTGAAGATACCTTTAAAACTTGTGTTTTCATAAGACCCATTTTTACTTGCAAATCGTCACAGGACAATCACATTTCAAGAAGGAGAATTTCTCCAATTTTAGATCAATTAGTATCAAATCTAGTTTTGAGCAAGTTGTGGTAATGGGAAAGAAGATGGAAACTCTACAAGATTTATAGGAGATGAATTTGTCTTTTCAAATGGAGAATGTTGAATTGAGAAGAATGCTTGAAATTGTTGATGAGGAGAAGAGGCATATGCACCTTCAGTTGCAACAAGTGCTTGAGGAACAAGTTTGTGAGAGTTCCACTCCAGTGATAGCAAAGGATACCTCTGAAGTGAAGCTAATATGTGGACATGGCTCAAACAGAGGTTATGGACCTTATGTGGAGAATGATGCATGTACATTTTTCCCACATCTAAAAGATTATCATCATATGCTTGTTGGTAAAAGTGTATGGCTTGAGTCATCTTCAAACTCATCATCAGCATCTGAAGAATAAAATATGGGTGGAAATTCCAAGGAGGTAATCAACATCTCAAGTTCAAATGGTGATGTTTATGTTAAACACGTCTTTTGTAGCATTTGAACAACATACTAAAGGCATTGGTGTGAAGTTGCTAGCTCAGATGGGTTATGAAGGAGGCAGCCTTGGAATCAATGGCTAAGGGATTACTAATCCTATCATGGTGAAAGAGAGACAAAGATATCAAGGATTGGGATATGGCCAAAGAGAGTTTGGAAAATTCTCTAAACTGTTAGAGGCAAAGTAATCATCAGAGGATGATATGTCACAGCAAGATGGTGTTGATAATGTTAATTTGTATCTCAAGAGAGATGAATGCTTCAAAGGACCTTTCATGTCATTGTCCAATCTACATCATCAAAGTTGCAGCCCCAGGGACAAGTATAAATCTCATGGGATTTTTCCAAATGCTAATAATTTTGTTTACTTGTGGGACATGTACCCTTGCACCTTTTGTGATGTTGTGTGGTTGTTTGTGAGCCATGTACGGTGATGATCAAAAGAATGGAACAAATTATTGGCATCAAGCATGAAGAACCTCCTTCACACTTGAAGACTTCCTTGTTGGTGGGCAAGCGATAGTACTTTGTACCCATTGCAACATGCATGGGCATGGGAATGAAAGATGTTGGAAACTACATCCAGAACTTTGTCCCAAGAGGGATAAAGAGGTTATGTAAACAAATTCAAGGAGCACAACAGGTGGGAAATAGGAGACTGGCATAGTTCCCAAGGAAAACTTCAAATCATAATAGATGCAAAAAAGAGAACCCATAAGCCTAGGAGAGGAAAATATTGGGTAGATTGTTTGTATAGCTTGTTGCTTTATAAATTGTAAAAGCTTGTTGTGTCATTACCTATTTTTGGGTACTTTTGTAAAGTGAACAAGAATAATCACTATTTGCAACAAGTATGTTTTTCATTGACATTTTATGTTATGTTGGCTTGTTTATAAGTCCAAATGTTTAAGAACTTTTGGGATGGGCAATGTTTGTCATCCAGTTTGTATACAAGTTTTTCATGTACTCACCAATACAAGTATTCAACATGAAACACGTTGTGAATGAAATCTTTGTTAAATATTGTAAAAGAAATGACTATGTTTTGTGGACAAAGCCAAATATGTCATTGAATTTTTGCACCCATAATACTTTTGTGTACAAGCTCAGTTTGAGGACAGTAAAGAAAAATTTGAATCAGTGCATGGCAGGCATTGAATTTCTTTTGATTTCCAAGATGGAAAGTCAAGTTTGTCTTCAAAAATGGAACCTCAAGATGAAGTTGTTTGAGCCATGAAAGATGGTTTTAAAGAATTTTTTTAGATTGCACCTATCAATGTTTTTTTTCTTTCATGGTGATAAGAATTTTGGATGGGTTCTTGATAGGACAGTAAGGTCTTCATGCAGAGGATAGGTGGAGCATCTTTATTGGAGCTTGAAGGCACCAATTGGAAACAAAGCATCAAGGATTGAGTTTTGGGATTTTTTAAAGTTTTTACCTCATTTTATTTACTAGGAGAAGCTAACTTTTGGAGTCGAAAAGTTCCTAATGGGGAGGTATGATCCGGTGATCAAAATTTAGCTCAAAATTGAAATTTCCTAGAATATTTCAAAAATGGCGTCAAATCGCAGTGTTCATCATTTTGATTCCAATGACACTTATTTTTCCCTAATCCAATGTCGTATGACAAATTTATGATGTTTTGATCATTCGGATCAACAAATAAAAAAATTTGTAGTTTGTTGACTGGGTAGTCATACTGCTAATGTCAGCAACCCTACTGTGGGCATACAGACCAATCATGGCTTTCCAAGTGGTAGCCTAATATAAAAGTAGGATGGCATAATCTGATTGGTTGTAGTTTGGTTGTGGTGGTCCAATGAGAGGATGCCACGTGGCCCAACTAGAGGCCGCTACATGGCACCTCGTGGTTGGCTAAAATTTTGTTAAGTGCTCAGACAGCCTCAGGTGAGCTCAAACCTGAGACCTCCCTTGTGAAAATTACACACCTTACCAACTCCTTTGCATGGTGGTTCTTAACCCCTAAGGGTACCAATGCTATTTAAGTTTTCAATGGGCACGTGGTTAGAGGAGGGGTCGGGCGGTGAGCCCCAACCGCCAGTTCCCTACAACCTCACACAACAAATGGTGCAAAGGTAAGAGGTTGGTCTATAAGCCTAGACCCTGGTCATGGGTACTCCCCATGTGAACTTGACATAGCCACGAATGGAGTGACGATGGGAAAGGGGCCAACCGTTGGTTCTATTACACCTGCATGTGACCCCGACGACATAGAATGAGGTGCTAGGCAGACGAGGGTAGAGTTAATGCTTGGAGCTAGGCCATATGGCCACACATGTGACCCCGACGTAGTGTGGAGAGGGCTCTTACGGTGGGGGCAGGCGGTTAGCGATGGCCCCTGACCCCATTAAAGTCGACATGACCATAAGCCGATGGTAAAGGGGCCTAATTGGGTCGGGGCAGAGCGTTAGCTTAGTCCTCGGGCCTATGGCACCTATGTGGCCCTCGTATTGCACTGAGGGTTGTTGGGCACTTAAAATATCTGACAATTTGCACCTTTGGCGAGTGAAATTATCACCTTCTAAGTGTAAATTAGGGCGTATTTATCAGTCTATTAGTAGGTTAATCTAATTTGGGGGATAGATAACAAGAGAATGGTGGAGACAGCCATAACCTGATGATTTGTTGCCCTTTTGGAGCTCAAGAAGAGTCCAGAAAGGGCTTTTTAGACATTCTGGATCCAATGGAGACCTATATTTACTGATTGGAGTACATTTGAAGAGACCTTTTGTAGGTTTGAGTCTATGGATGCCATGATCAATCAGTGTATTGGACATGTTATTGAAGGATTTTCTAGCTTTCAGATGTTTACTACAATAATTGTGACTTGTATGGTATAAATCATGTTTGTCTTTTCTCACTATGTCTTGTTGAGGAAAGCGCTATTTTTGTACTTCGATGTGGAAATGTAGTATTTGTATGCTTATTTTCAGATGGAGTGTAGGGTCTTTGTAGGATAACCTTTTGCTTGCTGATTATTTCATTTCCAAATGCTAGTATTATAGATCTCAGTAAACTGGCATGCTTAAACCTATCACTTTTACTAATCCATGTTACCTTTATGTCCCCTTTCCCTATTCAATACACCAAAATATCTCCATCCCCCAAAATTCATGGCATTTAAACATTTGGAGGCATTCATTTAATAACCACCTCTAGAATTTTAATTCTAATGCCTTTTTTTGGGGGGGGGGGTCCAAAACTATCTCTAAAAGTTACATTTTCATGATTTTTAAGGGTGGCTATCAAATACCACCCCTTAAACCCCCTTAAACTTCATAAGAATTGAACTTTTAGAGGTGGTTTTGGACATCACCCCAAAAAATGTCATGAGAATTAGAGGGGGTTGCTAAATGACTGCCTCCAGATGTTCAATTCTCATGACTTGTTTTTGGGGGGGTGTTTCAAAATCCACCTCCAAAATTTAAATTTTCATGAATTTTTAGGGGGGTTGTCAAAAAACCGCCATGGAAAATGTATTATGGGGTAATCATTTAACCCCCCCGCCCTAACAAAAGTCATTTTAGAGGTAGTTATTAGAACCTGCCACCCCATTAAAAGAAAAAGAGTTCAATTTTCATGACTTTCCAGGGGGTAGTTAGAATATCCATGATATTTAGGGCAAGAAGTCATTTAACCCCCCCCCCCCCCCCCCCCCCCCCAACACAAAGTTCAATTTGCGTGACTTTCTAGGAGGGTTTCAAAAAATCGCCATGAAAAATATATTTAGGGGTAGTAATTTGAAAACCATATCCAAAAGTCATTAGAAACACTTTTAGAGGTTGGTTGTTAGAAAAATTCCTGAAATAAGTTCATTTTATTGAATTTTGGAGGGGGGTTTCAAAAAGCACCCCTAAATCCCTAAAAACAATTTTTGAGGTGGTTTTGGCAGGCCACTACAAGCCAAACTGCCCCTAAAGACTTTTATTTAGTAGTGTAGGTGCCATTATGTGCCAAGAGCCAAGTGTTAGTTCATTCTAAGTGTCCAATCTTCCTCTGTTACTTGTTTCCTTCTTTCCAATAATTGATCTTAGATAACTTTAATTTTAAACCATTCCAAACAATGTCAGCACATGTCAAAGCATACTGAGGCATCTCAATGCATGTTAGGAATTATAAGACTTGCAAAGTGCCAATATGTGTCAAGGAGTGTTACACATGTTATGGAGTGGTTTGGCATGTCAATGAGTGGTATGTTGTGTCATAGAGTGACAAGGCATACCAAGGAGTGTTAGGGAGTACTATGGAAACACAAGGGAGGACTAGGTCAAAATGCATGGAAATGAATGAATATGAGGGTGTGTCAAGGAGTGTCAACAAGTGTTAGGCATGCCAAGGAGGGAGTGATAAGTTATGATAGGGAATACTAGGGCATGTCAAGAAGTTCTAGACTTTGCTAGGGAGTTCCAAGGTGTGCTAACATGTTCCAAATAGTGTCAAGGCATGCCAATACATGCCATGTGCTAAGGCATGTTAGGATTTGTAGGGTGACAGTGTGTGTCAACATGTGTCAAGGAGTGTCAAGGAAACAAAAGGGAGAACCAAGCTAAAATGAAATGGAATTAACACATGAGAGGGTTAACCAGTCAAGTCTTTACCTTTTTCAAAAGGGGCATGCTAGGCACACTAACAATAGGTTACAATACATGTCAAGTGCCATTGTGTGCTAAGTGTTAATATGTGTTAATGCATGCCAAGGTGTTCTAGGGCATTCTAGGGACTACATGGCATGCCAACACATGTTAAGGGAGTGATATATTGCACTAAGGCATGCCAACATGTGCTTGGGCCTCTTAGTCATGGCAATATGTTCTAGGTACAAAGATGTTCCAAGACATACAAGCTGCCAAGGAATGTTAGTGTGAGCCAAATCATGTCAAGGTGTTCCAAGAGTATTGAAGAGTGTTAAGTATCTCTCATTAATAGAATTTACCAAGATTGATTATGCATTAAATAATATGGTTCCTACACACACTAGTAGAACTTCATCTAAAGGGAATCTGCTAGAATCATGTGTTGACACATAGGAACTCTATATTCTCATTACTTGAGGGAAATGATACACACTAATTATTTCTTAATAAATTGATTGACTCTAACCTCTATGGCCTTCGACATATAATGAAAAAGAATCCATAAAAATGGTCTTAAATTGTGTTGAAAATGCAACACGAATTTCCTCATTTTATTTTGCCCAAATTAATTAGGAGAAATTCAAATTCTAATGTCATAAAAATACTTGGAGGAATTTAACTAAAATGATATGGGACTTATCATTTAGCTAAATCAGTTAGTTCAAGTAGGAGACACTTGAGTTGTGTTTAGTTATGATTGATTGCAAATTTCTAACAATCTATTTTAGTTAATTTGAGCTATTGTGATTTTAACTAGTTGTATATGATTAAAAACTAGTGGAGGATCAAACAGTGGGGTGTGTTCACTAGTGATCAACCAGTTAACTCATCAACCACCCCAAAATAATTGATGCATGTAGATAAATCAAGTTACCGTGTTGAGATTGGAGTTCAAGGGAAGTGTACTATCAGTTGTATAATTTTTCAGGTTGCGTGGATGGTACATGATGTTATCACTGTAAAAATTCCTTTAAAAAGAAAATTGGATGACCAACATGATTTCTCAATTTTTGTGTCAGTCATGGTCAAGTTATTTTTATGTTTTGTTTAGAGTCTAAGTCATAGAGTCAGAGTCTCGTTTCTATTATCAAATAAAGGTCAACAACCCTATTTCTCCTATTATAGATCCCACATTATTTCAAAATTGTCATGTGTTAGGTTGTTTCAAAATTGACATGTGCTACGAAATTGCCTAGGAGTTTTCGTACCGCAAAACTCAGAAAATGCACTATATGCGCTACGAAATCAGGGATTCATAGTTAGGATTTTTCGTATCACAAAACCTAGAATTTGCACTGGATGTGATATGAAATCGGGGATTCATGTCAAATCGAGTCTAGTTGTCAAATCAACCTGAATTCGTTAATGCTTCATCATTAGGTGTCAGTCCAAGAACCTTACCCATCACACGCAGCCATTCCCTCTCATCATTAGATTCGTTAGGGGTCTTTGTATGCACTATTTTCAAATTTAAAAAAGAAAAGGTAAGGGTGAATTGGTATTGGTCATTTTCATGTTCCTTTCATGCATAAGAAGTACTTGGAAAGCTCAGGGTCAACATACATTAGAGTTCTTTGAAGGCTCAAGAGAGGCAGTTCTCCATTTCAAGTCAAGCAAGGTTGTGTTGAAACTAAAACAGGGAAAGTTTTTCCAAGTCTCCTTTACAAGGATTTCACAGAAATGTCTGAAGAAAAGAAGAACCATAGATCAGGCCGGTGTTTGAGAGCTAAGCCTGAAGGCTTAGATGTTCTCATGAAGAATAGAGAGGTTGAAGAAGCATTCAAACATGTGGGCTACTGGAGGTTCTGTGAAAAACTTCAGGGAGGTCATAGTCAAGTAACCAAGGATTTTGCTTTTAATTTCACAGGTTTGAATTCAAAGGTTGGAGTGCTAGAATTACCCATTTCTCCTGAGGTCATTTCTACAGTCACAAAGATTCCAAGAGGCCAAGAGAGATGGTTTAAGAACTTCAAATTTAAAATGGCACCTTGCAAGGTATTCCTGAAGCCCAAATTCATAGACTCAGACTTAACTAAATCGATGCCTAGGAGCTATGTCAAAGAATCATTTGCCAACTTACTCACATACATCCAAAGATACTTTACCTGTGAAGGGAGATACCATAAGGTGTACTCTTACCATTTCAAGCTTCTATTACATTTCACTAGAAAAACATCTCTCGACTTAACTTTTTATATTTTCCGAAGCTTAGGCAAGATGTTTGATAACATTTACTTGAAGAAAGAAGCTTTTGAAACATTGTTGTTCCATCATGGCTTGATCAAATTAATTGTTTTACATGATCTTCAAAAGGTAGATAGGGAATGGTCTACTTTCCTATTTATGTTTTGAAATTGAAACAGGACTTAGCCCTAGGGCTAGGGAAATATCTTCACCAACAACAAGTCATCAGAAAGAAGCAAGGTCAAGCAGGTTTGAGAAACTTAAAGCTAGAAAGAAAGTGAAGGAACCTACGACACCACTAATTATTCAAGATACTCCTCAACAGTCGCAGAAGAAGAAGGTTCAAATCAAGGAAGTGGTACAAAAACAATCTATTGATGAAACAATCCAGAGAAGAATAACCAGAAGCCAATTAGCCAAAGAAAAGGGTAAAATAGTGATCACTGATGATAGCCCAGCTTCAAAAGGTAGTTTGAATGATCTCCTCCAGGCTATCGACATAGAAGAGTCCCCTCTGGTCCAAGCAGACTTAATTGAAGCAGGTAAGAGAAAAACAAAAAGAGTTAAATCTTATAAAAAACTCCAATTTGATGACTAGGTCTTAGAGTTCGTTTTCAAGCCAAGAAGGCCTATGACTAGACATTTAAGAAGGTCACAAGAGGCAGAGCTAGAAGTAAGTGAGATAGAGCAGGTAGCAGAGTTCCTTGAAGAGCCTGTGGTTCCACCAGTGCAATCATCACCAATGCACAAAGATGAAAGAAATAAGGCAATTGGTACTCAAGAAGAAGAATGTAGCTTTGAGGAGGTAAAAAAGAAATTGAAGTCTACCAATCTTGAGATTGCTCAACTTAAGAAAAGGGCGAGGAAACATGCAGTTGAAAAAGCCAATTTCAAAAGAGTAAAAGCCATTTGGGAAGATGGAAAAGTTCCAAGACATGAAGTAGTTGACAGTCATGCTCAATATTTCACTTGGACTGTCCCTGCAATAAAGGAGGCAAGATATATCAGAGGGATCAATGGTAAATTAAGAACTAAAATCAGGATGATGAAAAGACAAATTGAAGACCTGGAGATTCAGCTGAACAAGTCTGGAGGTCAGCTTCAGCATAAATAAACCAGATAGTAAGTGATGAAGTTTTGACACAATTTTGATTAGGAAATTACTGTTTGAAGTTGTTTATGGATGGATAATGTCAAATATCTTGGGCCTAATAGCATAAGGTGAAGCTGTGAACAAATCCCAAGGAAGACAATTTTTGAGAAAAAAATGTGTGTTTTTGATTCACACAGCAGTTTCGTAGCACGCTAAGAAACTGTTATAGGTGACATGTATCGCACAGCAGTTTTGTAGCGCGCTACAAAACTGCTGTAGCTACCAGTTTTGTTTTTTTGTGGATATATCTTGAAAGGGAAAGGAGATTATTTTGAAAAGGGTGCTGCTGCAGAGATATAGGAAGACCACTTAAGAAGGTTTGAACCCTGAACCATATACAAACACCAAATCCTGCGTTGCTAAAATAGTAGTTATTTCGTAGCTCAATTAGTTTGTCATGCTTCAGGAAACATTCAAGAGTTTTTGTCTTGGCAGAAGTGTAGGAGTAGGGTCTATGGTTAATTTAATGCATGTCATGAGATTAAAAGAGACAACATGGTTAGCAGAGACTTTGAAGAATCTTCTTGAAAACCAAAGCAACAATACAGGGGGCAGTTTCCTAGTTTCGAGGAAAGTCAAATGATAGGTAATTGAAGTCTAGCATGGAGTTTAAAGTCATCACCAAAGCCAAAGTTGAGGAGGGACAGCTGTCAAAGACCGAATTTATTCCATAATCTAGGTTGTTGCTAGCATAATAAGGAGTTACACTCCTAGTTGTATTAGGATTCTAGGATTGTCAGTTAACAACTAGTTGTAATTAATAGTTTGTTTTAAGTATGAATAGGTGTCAATGTCAAGTAAATTTGAATTCCCCTTAGGTTTGAGAAAGGAATCCAAGATTGTAATTAACTCTATAAAGGACAAGAGGTGTAATGCACCAAGGGTTGGAAATTTTTCAAAAGAACACTCATACTATGTTATTGTGAAAGACTGTGTTTTTTATGTAATACAGTGATTTGGCTTTATTACTCAGGATTCAAAAGAGAGTTTAATGTTTGATTGTCTTATGGTTGTCCTCATTTCCTCACTTGCAGTGGTATGAATTCATGTTACTTAGAACTCATTAACAGTGCTCTAACTTCCTTCATGTATTTGTAGACTGTGTTTCCTACATATTGTTATATGTTACTGATATATTAAACTCTTGATGCCCTGACTTCCATGTAAGGATAATTTGGTTGTGACACTGAAACATTTTCTGACTCCATAAGCCCAATGGATGTTTATTGATTGTGTTTAACCAATTATATTTCTTCACTTATTTTTCATAGAGTTATCCATCTAATCTTTAATTAAAATCTTTAACCTAGTGAGAGAGCCCTCTCAGGTTGAGGAGGTTAAGCCTCAACCAAAAGTTGGTCTGAAATAGTTGCTCAAGGTCCTCCTAGTTAGCAGCCTATTAGGAGAAGGTTTTCTGATAACACATGCAATGAGAGAAAGACCTATAAGGGATTGCATAGTTCTAGATGGTGATTTCCCTAATTAATAGGGGGCTAGTTCCCAAGTAAACAATGCAAGGAAATAGGGACATGCATAAGTAGAAAATTGGTTAAGTATTGGCTAAGTCTTGTCTAGGAAGTAATGAGATAGATTATACTTGTGCAAAGGTTTCTTGAGCTTGAGAAAACATTGTATTCCTTCTGTATTTTCTAACTTATGCAATACAGATAGGAAGGGATTTTGATAAGTTTCTTTCCACTTAGATAAATATTTCAGTATATGTGTGGTTGAATCTTTTCTCATATTTATATTATGATTCCTTTATCATTTAATTGTTTCCACTAATGAGTAGAGTAGATTTAAGTCTATTGTTTTAGTAAATTACATTAGCAGTTTGAATCTACAAGGAAAGTCTACAAATTGTTTCTTTTGACAAAAAATATAGCAACGGTCACTTAGCGTTATCAAAAACTCATTAGAATAATCAATGATGATGAACATTTTTTGACCTTCACCAAAATTACCCAGAAGGAGCATTGGTGAGGGCCAATAAAATATCATCACTAGAAGTGTCACCAAAGAGAGAATTAGTGATAGACCTTTAAAAACCCTCACCAAAAGTGTCATTAAAAATGGTTTTGGTGACAAACCTTAAAGGATTAGCATTATATGCACTTACAACCATGATTGTTTAAGGACTATCACCATATGCAACATTGGTGATGAACCTTAAAGGTTCATCACAAGCATGAACCTCACCAATGAGCTTTTTTGTTGTAGTGATTAAATCCTTTACAAAGATCAAGCAAGGAAAAGTTGGATCAAGAAACTTCAGTGGGAATAATTGTAGGTAGTGGGTTTCATGTGTGATTTTCCATTTGGTTTGTGAATGCATGGTACATGCATGTATGGATTCAGTTCTCTTGCTGTCATTGGTATGTGTTTCTCTAGCTGTGATGGTGGTTTCAACCTCGCCTTGTCATTTCTGGAGACACATGGTGTGATAGGGTTATTTTGTTTGGTTGAGATTTGGATTGTCGGATGGTTTTGGAACTGGGTGAGTTGGTCTAAGGAAAATTCCCAAGGACGTAGGAATCCCTTGAATGGTTTTGGTTGGATTGCGGTATAGCCTAAGGGTGGAAATGAGAAAATTCCTTAAGGTATATGTGAAGAAAACTAGAGGCATATAAACTCGTTTAGGGCCTCATGATCCCTTGATCAGTTTTGGCGGGGTTGGGGTAAATCTTGGTAGTGTATGTTTGTGTTTTGGGCCTAGTGATCCCTTGACCCGTTTTGGTGGTATTCTAGTAAAGCATAGTTGTGTAGGTGCTTGTTTCAGGTCTAGGAGTCCCTTGACCGATTTTGGCGGGATTACAGTAAGGTCTGAGGAAGCCATGGATATTTTGTTGTGAGTCCCACATTCATGCTTAGAATATGGTGCGGGGCTCATTGGCTAAAATAAAGATTTGTTTCATCTCAATCTATGGTCAGTTCATATGTGGAAGTCCCTGTCTTGGTTTAATTTTTCATATGTTAATAAGAGTTATTTTCCTATTGTATTTCATGAGTATTTATAATTGTTATTATGTGTCTTTGATGGTTTTTCTATGATTGTTATTATTATGGTTATATTCTAGTTATAAGCATCGTTTCATGACATACTCTGGTTATGGATATTATCATGTTTTGATTGGTAAATGAAGGGTTATTGAATGCATGACCTAATAGATGTTATTGCAGCTAGTATGAGAGGGAATTAGACCTTCTTGATGATTCTTAGATAAGTATTAGACTCTTATGTTCAGATATGCATTCATGACCTACATATTACATGTTCACGATGTGTTTGACAAAATGACTATCATAGTTAGGCCTATTTAGGTCAATTCCTTGAGAAAATTTTGTATGAATGTATTTGTCTTGATGTCATTTATCATTATGGAAAGTCTCACTAAGCTCTGGGTAGTGATCTAGAGGGTGACCTGGAATTTAGGCTCAGAATCCGGAACCGAATGCTCTGAACCGAAATTTTTGGATTGAAACCACTAGGATGTAGGCTTTTGGGAATCGTTGGAGGCTTCCAACCACATGGATGAATTATCGTGGGAGTGGTTGAGAGCCCAAATATGTGAAAAATAGGTCTAGCTCAAGGTTTGGCTACCTGGGGTGGTTGTTCAGCCCCTGAGTGTCATGTAGCTCCTGTAGGAGGTGTCAAGTGGTAAGTTTGCGGTCATTAGTTGACCCCACTTCCTTAATAGGATCTAGAATGTTGGTCCATGTGATAGTAGCTCTATGTCTCATATTTATGCTGACATATTGATGAAAGTGGGTAAATGTTGGAGGGAGGTGTTATAGGCTGGTATCAGAGCATGGTTCAAATACCTGGATTGGATGGGCAGAATGTGTTTTTCATGCAAGCATGTCAATGTCTATGTGATTGTTATGCATGCCTTTTCATGGTTATGTTTGTGGTGCACAAGGTCATGGTATGCAATTAGTATTATCATGCATGAAGTTTATATATTGATGTGATTATGTATATACATGTATCGTGCTAATCTAGATTGATTTTGTAGATGAGATAACCTCTCCTAAAATTCATTGAGGTATGTTGATTATGTTTGTATTTGGTTTATCTAACATGGTATGTTTACAGGAAGAAGAGGATCAAATGTGACTAGGAAATGGGTGGATTACAGTGCATGAGACTCCCCTTAGAGATCATATGTGAAACCAAGAGATGAGTACACTCCAGAAATAGCAGACACATTGAGAAGCTTAAAGGTAGAGATAAGAGGTTGCAAAGCAGGTAATGATAGAATCATTGAATCACAAAAAATACATTCCAGCGTATGGGACAAACACACAGAGGTCATTGTAGTTATTCTTTAGAGTTTTTCAGACGTGCAAAGACATGGAAAATCATGTATCAGTTATGAACAGGAGGATAGGACTAATGGAGCATATGGTAGCAGGTCTCATGGTGAGCACATGTCCGATAGGGATGAAACAGTCAGGGATTACAGGTTTTTGGATACACCTTATAGGCGAGGCAATGGACATGGTTTCTACTCTAGTTATGGCTCAGATAGGTATAATGGTCATCATCACTATCATCCTTATAGGAGGATCGATAGGGGATATTTTATAGATGTGTTCAAGAAAGCCAAGGAACCTACATTTGATGGAGAGTTGAAGAAACCAGAAGATGTAGAGGAAAGGTTGCTTGGAATGAATAGTTATTTGAGTTGCATGAATACACAAAGAGCATGAAGGCCAAGATATCTATTTTTAGCCTCAAAGGGAAAGCAAATATTTGGTGGGAAGATGTGAAATGGGTTAGAGACATTAGGGTAAAGGATTTGAGTTGGCGTAAATTCAAGAGACTCTTTAGGAGGAAGTATTTGTCAGAAATGTATTATGATAGTAATCTGAAGGAGTTTTATGAGTTAAAGATGGGACAGATGACAAATGAGGAATACATGAATAAGTTCCTAGAGTTCTTTAGGTATGTGTCATATCTTAAGATTGAGAAAGACAAAGTTCAAAGATTTGTTAGTGGATTGCCATTAGCATTTAAGGATAAGATTGAGTATGATGAAGTCTCGGTCAATGGAAGAAGTCATTTGAAAGTTGAATCACTATTATGAGTAATCGAAGCATAATACCAAGTCTATGCAGGGCTAGAAAGGAAATGAAAATACTAAAGGTAAATGGCCACTGAAGTGAACAATATCTCATGATGCAGGAGAGAAAGATAATGTTTCTTCTTACAAGAAGTTTAATGCATTTACGAAGGGACATGGGTAGCATCCTTAAGAGCAACATAATAGAGGTGATGGTAGGAGACAATTGCAATGTTTGATATATGGCAAGGAGCATCTCATGAATGATTGCCCATTATATTAGAGTGGTAGGCCTCATATATATAGTGCTCAAGAGGCATAGATAGTTGGGTATGTTGGGCAGAGAATTCCTCTAATTTATGTAGCATTGGATAACATGTAGGTGGATCGCCAGGAATCTATTATTGAGATGGATGGAAGATTTGTGATCAAGTTGTTTCTATTTTGATTGAACCTAGATGTAGTTGTAGTTCTGTTAGTCCTAACCTAGTGGATAAATGTGGTTTGAGAAAATAAGTGCATGCAGAGTCTTGATTAATGCAATTGGCTATAGGTATTAAGAAAAGAGTTCATCATTGGGTAAGAGCTTGTGAATTTGAGTTTAATGGTATGCCTACATTAGCTCATCTAAATTTAATTCCATTGGGATCATACATTATGCTTCTGGGTATGGATTGGCTATATCTTCATAGGACTAAGGTGGATTTTTATGAAAATACTATTGAGTGCCTAGATGAAAATGGAGAACAAATAATCTTTCACAGTAAGAAGGCAACATCAGTCATAATTTTTACAACTATGCAGGCAAAGTGTAGTTGCAAGAAAGGTTGTGTATTGTTTACAATGCATATTTTCAATGATAAATGTAAGGATGTTGAGGATGCGGAAGTCTGGAAGAGGTACCCAATTTTGCAGTAGTTTCAGGATGTATTATGAACATATATTTTAGATCTTTTTCCTCACAGGGAAGTGGAATTTTCTATTGAGTTGGTATTAGGCAAAACACCAACATCAAAGGCACTGTACATGTTGAGCACTCCCCAGTTAGTGGAATTGAAGTTGTAGTTGAAGAAAATTCTTGAAAAGGGATACATTAGGCCAAGTGTGTCACCTTGGGGTTCACCAATAGTGTTTGTGAAGAAGAATGATGATACTCTCATGTTATGCATTGATTACAGGCAGTTGAACAAGGTGATGATTAAGAAAAGGTATGTGTTGTTGAGGATTGATGACTTATTTGACTAGATGAAGGGATCAACACAGTTCTTGAAGATTAATTTGAGATTAGGATATCATTAGGTACGCATCAATGAAGAGGACATCTACAAGATAACCTTTTGTACTAGGTATGAGAATTATGAGTTTGTCATGGTTCCTTTTGGCTTGACTAGTGCTCCAGCTACTTTCATGTGCTTGATGAGTAGTGTGTTGCAACCTTATATGGACAAGTTTGTGATTGTATTTATTGATGATATTTTAATATATTCTAAGAATGGGGAAGAGCATGTCAAACAATTAGTAGTAGTATTGATATTGCTAAGAGAGCACTAGTTGTATGAAAATCTTAATAAATGAATTTTCTTTCAGATAGAGGTACATTACTTGGGACATGTTGTTTCCAAGGAAGGAATAATAGTGGATATGGAAAATATCAAAGTTATCGTGGAATGGGTAGCTCCTAGAAATGTCGATGAGGTTATATCATTCATGGGGTTAGCAGGAACTTCTCACAAATTTCATTTCCTATTAGATCATTGCAGAGGAAAGGAAAGAAATTTGAAAGGGGAGAGGAATGTGCAACTAGTTTTGAGTAGTTGGCATAGTTGCTTACAAATCCTCCAATTATAAAGTTGGCAGATCTAAATAAAGAGTTTGTGGTATGTACAAATTCTTGCAAGAGAGGACTTGGTGGAGTCCTAATGCAAGAGGGACACATGATCTTGAGTTGGCAACAATCATTCATTCATTGAAGATGTGGAGACATTATCTTCTTGGAAGGAGGATTTTCTTGATCAGTGATCACAATGAACTAAGATACTTGTTTGACCAACCTAATATGAATTCCAAGCAAGATAGATGGTTGGACATGCTCATTGATTTTGATTTAAAGATCAATTACATTAAGGGTAAAGAGAACAGGGTTGCAGATGCCCTTAGCAAAAGAGGGAAGGTGAATCACCTAGAAACTATGAGTTCATATGGGAGAAATTTACAGGTTTAGATGTTATGGGCAGGACAACATGATGATAGGTATAGGGACCTTAGGTAGAGGTTACAACAACAGGGTATAGGTGATCAAGATGTGGATTACCATCTCATGACGGATGGTTTGGTCAGATTTATGAACAAGATCTATGTGTCATACATCAGTGAACTCAAGAAGCTTACCTTGCCGGAATTTCATGTTAAGCCATATTCAAATCATTCAGGATATCAAAAGACTCTAATAATTGCAAAGAACTTCTACTATTGGCTGAATCTGAAGAAAGAGGTAGTTGATTTCATCACAAGGTGTTTGGATTCTCGTAATGTAAAGGTAGAGTGCGAGCATCTAGGTGGTCTATTGTAGCTGATTCCAATTCTAGAGTGGAAATGGGAGGTCATTTTGATGGATTTAATTACAGGTTTTCCAAGAAAATGTAAACAACATGATTCTATTATGGTTGTGGTTTACAGGTTGGTTGAGGTATCTCACTTCATAGTGGTTAAGTCTAATTATTCAACTAGTGAGGTAGCATAGGTATTCATCAAGGAGATAGTGAGGTTGCATGGTATTCCTAAGAAGATTGTGTCAAACAGAGATGCCAAGTTCACTTCCTTTCTCCAATGCTAGACTGCTCCAAGACTGCTCTAAGTGTGCAAGAGTATGAAAGAGAGAGAATACAGAGAGAGCTCCACCATAGAACTGTAAAAAGTTGTGAACCGATCCTTCACATGCAAACCTGTGAAGGAGATCCTTGGCAAATGAGTTCACTTCCAAGTTTTAGGAGGATTTATTTACAGGTTTAGGTATAGATTTGGCCTTTAGTACAACTTATCATCCACAAATAGAGTGGGTGAACAATATTATAGAGGACATGTTGAGGATGTATGTTATGCATCAACAAAGGAAGTGGGAAGAGTATCTTCCAATGGTAGAGTTTTCTTACAACAATGGGCATCAGGGGTCACTAAGGATGAGTTTGTTTGAGGCACATTATGGGAAAATTTGTAATACTCCCATCAATTTTAGTGATCTAGTGAATAGGGTATTGGTAGGACTTGACATGTTGGAAAACATGGAATAGGAAATGCAGTTTATCAAGAAGAATCTAAAGGAAGCACAGGATAGAAAAAAGAGCTATGCAAATAAGAACGATGCATTTAAGGAGTTTGAAGTTGGTTAGCATGTGTACTTTCACATCAAGCCAAAAAGGAGCTCCTTGAGTATTTGGTCATGTGCGAATTTGACACCTCGATATTGTAGGCCATTCAAGACCCTCGAGAGGATTGGACTAGTGGCATACATAATTGCACCACCTCCGATAGTGGAAGTATATGATGTTTTTCATGTTTCATTGATTAAAATATATGTGAAATATGTTGATCATATGATTGACTATCCTGTATTGCAGGTGGAGTTAGAAGGAGAATTCTAGCCAGAACCTTAGTGCATTTTGTAGCGGAAACAACTCATGCTCTAGAACCGAGCAATCAAGCAAGTTAAAGTTTAGTGGAAGCCCTTTGGGCCCGATGAAGCTACATGGGAGATGGCTGATCGAATGCAGTATATGTATCCTTCATTACTTTCCAGTGAAGGAAAACGAGTTTTGGTATATGTACATATGTATGCATGGGCATTATTGTAAATATCACAATGAGTTGTGTTATAAAGCTCCAATAAGCAATATGGTTGTCATGTTTTTATGTTTTTCATGTGGTTTTGCTTTCAGCAGGTTGTCATTGTAAATACTGCATCGATCTAAGTTATAAATATCCATGGGTAGTGTTTTTTGGTTTTGAGTGGTCTTGTTGGTTATGGGTCATTGAACACCGACGATGGTGTTCCCCAAAGGGGGAGGGTTCTGTAACAACCTTGTGTTAAAAGTTCATGTAATAAAGTTAATAAAGGAAAAATAAGACCAAGGTCATGGGACACATATTCCAAGTTGAATGTTAGGAAAAAATCCTAGTGGGTGTTCATTTGGTTTATTATGGCTAAATAAATTGGCAAAGGCATTGGAAAAGGCTTTGAAAAGGAAAAGAGACATTAATTGGTATTTTATTTATGAAAATATAGGAATAGGAGAAAAGGAAGGTGGAAGGTCACAGGTTTGCATGTGAAGGATCAGTTCACAACTTTTTACAGTTCTATGGTGGAGCTCTCTCTGTATTCTCTCTCTTTCATACTCTTGCACACTTAGAGCAGTCTTGGAGCAGTCTAGCATTGGAGAAAGGAAGGAAAAGTAAGGACAAGAAAGCAAAGGAAAGAAAGGATCAAGAAAGGAAAACTTGGATCAAGTAGCTTCAGTGGGAATACTCATAGGTAACAGGTTGTATGCACATGCATGTATGGATTTGGTCCTCTTATTGTCATTGGCACAATATTTTCTAGGTGTAACAGTGGTTTCAACATTGCCTTGCCATTTATAGATAACCATGGTGTGATGGGGTTCTTTCATTTGGTTGATCTTTGAATTTTTGGATGGTTTTGGAACTTGGTGAGGTGGATTTAGGAAAATTTCCAAGGGCCTAGGAATCCCTTGACTGGTTATGGCAGGATTGTGCTAAAGCCTGAGGGTGGAGACAGGAAAATTCCTCAAGGTATCAGTGAAGAAATGATCCATGTGGATATTGGTGGCCATTCACCTATTCCACTTAGAACCCAAAGTCAGTTTCATCTATTTCCTTAATTGTAGCACAATTTACTATTTTTGGCAGTTTTTCAGGTCTTGAACTTCTGGAGCCGTTTTGAGGCCCTAAACGGCGTTTTTTTTGGCAAAATTGCTTTCATGATTTTTAGGTCAATCACATCAATAGTTGTAGTCCTCAGAGACCATATTTCCAATGAGGTATCATACATTTCAAACGAAGATAATAGGACCAAGTTACGACCACGGGAAGTTGGCTGCCCAACTAACCCCAACGGGTTCCATAAACTCTTGGTGTTACATCTCCTCGGGTTAGGGTTTTGGTTGTTTAGGGTTTTCTCTTATTGTTCAATAATAAAAAGGCCCTTTAGCCTCATTGTAACGTAGTTCAGAGGCATGTAGATGCCACAACTCTTCTCAGAGATAAGCTACCATCTCCCAAGCTATATTATTTCCATTTTGTTTGTAATCATAGTTCAATATTTTTATATTAATGAAATGAAGTATTTTTCTGCTACTTATCTATGTTTATGATTATATCTATAACTTGTTGTGTTCCATTTTAAGTTCGGATCAATGGTATCAGAGAAATCTGCTCTTTGCCTGTTTTTCTTTGTAAGTCCCTAACGAGTTCAGGGTATAAGGAGTTAGGGCTCGATCTAGTTGAACCATTGTAGGATCAGCCTCACAAATCATGACGACCTCCCATGGAGGAAGAATAAATATGAGGGGGAAGGAGATCCTTGTAAAATGTTTCTCAAGGAAGCCCTCGAGTGACAAAGGGACGTGATGATGGAGAACTTTACCCAGATCCTTCGATGACTACCCATAGGCGATGCATATTTATCCAACAGCCACTCTAGAGGTGCCACTCCTTTTAAGGTACAATTTAGCACCAATGTTCCCATATTCAAAGGCCTGATAGATGCATATGCCATAGAAAAACATTTAAATCTATTGGAAGAATATTTTTCAGTTCATGACTTTTCCAATGAGGAAAAGATTATATTTCCACTTCTCAAAGCTGCCCCACGTGTCAAGGAATGGTGGGAAACCTATTGTGAACAAAAGAATGAGAGTGAACCCTTGCTGTTTTCAGTTGCACCCACTAGGAATTTTTTCTGAGATGCCATCAAGGAACAATATTACCCTATCGGGAGCTATGAAGATAAATACATAAAGTGTACCAAGCTACGACAAGGAAGGGACCCAGATGTGCTAGAGTTCACAAATAATTTCCATACCCTTCGCATAAAGTTGGGTATCAAGGATATTGAGTGACATTTGGTGATCAAGTATCACGGTTGTCTACACAAATACATCTAGGATGAGATGGAGTTCTTGGACATTTCCTCGCTTGGTAAAGCGTATTAGTATGCTGTAAAGATTGAGCAATAGTTTAAATAGAAGAAGCGAGACTTTGGATATGTGAATCCAAAGCAAGGAAAAGGCACCCCCAAACCATAGAACAAGGGACCAATCCAAGGTGGAGTTACTCAGGACAACCTGCCAAAGCCACAAGCGAAAAACAACACCACAAAGATGAAGAAGGACACGGGAAAATGGTCTGAGTTCTGTTAGCCTCCTGCTGCAGCATGTATTCATCTTTCATGATCGACATTTTTACATGCCAAATATGTCATACTTTGCATGCTGCAACGTTCCATATTTGCTACAGAGGCCAGAGAATTGCTCATGAGAGTGTCCTAGTCTAAATGCCACTGCTATGTTCCATTTTTGATGAGTTTTTTCAGTTAAGGGAGGGCCAAACAGCTTAATCTTGGTCTCCCTAGGTTTCAATTTCCTGTTGTAGAATATAGAGAATCAACATCTGTCCAAAAAGCTTAATCTTGGCAGATTTGTAGATAGGTAGAGAAACAAGGGTGCTCAACTACTTAATCTGAGCCCCTGAATGAAATAAGTGTAGATGTAGATAGGAGGACAGCGAGAAGAAAAGAATGAAAAGCTGGGTATGCTAGTTCAAGTGCACCCAAATCAAAACAAGAGAAAATGTTAGGCAAGTAGGCTGGGTAAGTAGTTTTGTGGTTGCAGAATCAAGCTGTGTGATCCATTTCATGCTTTACAGTGTCATATCTATTCATATCACAAATGCAATGCAATTTTCCCTTGGAGGACTTCAAGCGAGACATGAATAACTCCCCCTTCTTCTTATTCCCCAAATCATTTACTAACCTCCCCAAAGAGGTCAAGATCTGCTTGATATCTCTTAAAGTTTCATCATTTGCCATATCATTGCCTAAGTAAAGATCTGCTTTGCTTAAGGATGCTTATATTTCTTATACGAGTCATTTTCCCCTTAATAGCCTAAGATTCACATACTTAGCACTCTCTCATCACATTTCATATTAACTGCTAACTTTATTATGTAACTCCTTATCTTTTCCCCTCCCCCGACTAACGCTATGTTAATAATTCCCCTATATACTTATCCCTTCCTTGGGTTGAAATATAACCATAAGTATCGCTTGGGAATTACTAAGTTTATTTGAAACTTAGTAAGAACCCTCATTTCACTCAAAAAACCATCATCTTAAAGTATTTGGACTCCTTGCAAAACACAAAAACCCCCTTCAAATGCCATCGGACTCACTCTGATGCATCAAGATCCCTTCCAAAGTGTTAAACGACCTTTCCGATCACATTAACCCTCCTCCAATAAGTCTTCCTCTCCTCCGACATGATATCGCTGTCGGAAGTTGCAGCATTCATTCATCGGCCCGCCCCTTTATACTTTCCCGATATCACTTCGCCGATGCGATTTCGGGATTGGCAGTCGCAAGGTTTTTTTACCTATATACATACGCCCCGTCTCGTCCACCGATGCGATATTGCTATCACATCCAAAAGCATATCGCATCGCACTCCATACATGTCCGCAATTTTTTCCATTTTGAACAGCCGCATGCCTTGTTGCTTTTCAGAAATCAGCGATCGCTCCCATCATATCACATATATAAAAACCATTGCCCTCTGTCCTTGCCAATTGCCGATCTCCGAGTTAAAACCCTGCCGCACTGCCACATCACCCTGCCACATCACCCTGCCACGTCACTACCGTATTGGGACCCCCGCTGACATCATGCTGATGTCATGCCGACGTCATCACTAAAGGAAGGTGCGAAGGGCACAAATCGCAGCAAAGAGAGCCCGGAATGAAAATCTGAAGCAATTTTCGATGCGCGATTAGCGCTTAGCGCTAATCGCTAAGAAAAAATGACCAAAATAGAAAGCCTCGTATCGTTCGGTTTCCAGGAGGCCTGAAAATTCGTAATTTTAATAGGATTTCTTCATTTATGATTCCTATTCAAATCGGCTAGCGCCAGTAGCATTCCAGAAGCCACGGAAATCATTTGTAGCAGCCATTCTTGCCTTGAAAGGGCAGAAAGGAGGCGATTTGACAGTTTCAAACATGCCGAGGGAGAGAAAATGGCCCGATTCAAGTGTCAAAGAGTATTAGAGGAAAGATGAAGCCCGGATTAAATTAAAGAGTATCAGTGATGCAGCAATGAGTGTTAGTTCGAAGCGGGCGAACATTAAAAGCCCCCAAACAAAGTCAAAGAAAGCGGTACAGCCATTTAAAGGCCCTTAGATCACAGTTAATACACATCAAAGCCCCTCAAGAGTGGCGCATCAAAGCCCAAAGCACAGTTATGGCTGAATGAACCGCACAGAGCCATAAGGACAGATTTCAAATCATATTTTTGTGGTAGCTACCCAGCGTGGCACTTAGATATCTTCCTGCATTTATTTCACGACAAGATTAGGGTAAAGAACTCGTTTTCCTTAGATCTGTTTAAGATCTGCTATAATGAATATTTTTAGATATTTTCCCTATATAAACAACCCGAATTCATTGTTTAAAGGGTTGGTTGGTTGTACAGCTCCAAGAGAGACTCGCTCTGTATACCTGATGTTTTACTTAATCAAAGACTGGTGAAAAGCTTGGAGGAATGACTGTGTGCTGTGTATTAATGTTTTGAAGAATTGAATGTGGAATTCTTGTGCTGCAACATGACTCAATAAGTGTTTCTTACCTTTGTTTTCCATTGATGTACCATCTGAAATAGCAGAAAGAATGAATAGTTTAGAATTGGTGTAAATGCCCTCTATGCTCAATTTCTGCTGTTTCTTTATGTTTTCATCTAAATTAGTAATGAATATGAATTCCCTGTGGCTCATATTTCCCCTAATTCACTCATGTTTGACAGTTATCTGGGGATTCTCCACTACTCCAAGACAGAGCTCATTCACCTTCCCTTTATTAAGCTGAACGAGAGATTCTTAATTGCCTCTCATTCCTTAACCCTCATTCCATCCTTTAAGCTTGAATCATCGTTTCATGTGAAGCTAGCTTGCTCCATATTCCCTCTTGTGACTAAGAAAACGCACCAGCAGTCCCACTCCTTGACTCCATGCCCAATGTTTCTAAAACTTTCATGCTATCCCTACCTCTTACTTGAAAGCATCATCCTTCCCACCAAAATCAAACAAAATCCCTTGAACTCAATAACTAGCCTAAAATCATCATCAACAAAGCTAAATCATTAAGAGAGAGCCCTCTCTGACTGCTGGTAGGCTAGGACCTGCAGTACAAATATTGGTTTGTGGTTACCTCGGCCGTATCATTTAAGAAGCTTTAAGGACAACATGAGTGATAACATAATGGCGACTCCACTGGGGAACTTCTTCAGATAATTTTATAAATCAAGTTGGAAAGCTCCACTGGGAAAGAATCTGACCTCCAAAAGTTTCTTTCTAACCCACTTTCTTAGAAAAATCTCCAAAAAACAGGTTAGAAGCTGGCTCCTAAGAAGAAAATACATAATACCAGGTCAAACCCAGACCCAAATCCACCAGTTGTTTTTGAAAATCCGAATTTAATCACAAGAAACCTCAAGAAATTAGAGCGAAAAGAAGATTTTGCTGATTCTAGTCCTGAGATAGTTCGGCCAAGTGGTGTTCCCACCCCTGACAAAGTTTTATTTCGTTCAACTCCTAGTTCCGCTTGTTCTTTATCCACCTCTCAAATCACTGCTTCCACACCTTCGTTCACTGTGCATGCTACCACTACTACTCCTGTTATCCCAGTTGTTCCAGCTGTTCCATTTATCCCTATTGCCCCACTTATACCTGTTAATATGGCTAATAGATATGCACCCCTACAGCTGCTTGCTAACCTCGGGGCTATGCCTCAGGATTACCAGACTAAAATAACTTATTTTGATGGCACGGATGCCTGCACAGCCCTTCAACATACAAAGAAAATGTAGGATTACTTTGAAAGCTATGAGATTGACGATGATGGGGTGAGAATGAATATTTTTGTCCAAAGTTTGACAGGTGATGTCAGGACTTGGTTTAGAGCACTCCCAGCTAATTCCATAGCATACCCAGAAGCCTTGTACCAGTCATTTATCAACAGATGGGAGAAAAAGAAAGACCCCTTGCACATACTAGCCGAATACGATACAATTAAAAGAGGCCCTCAAGAAACTATTTTGGACTATTGTGCAAGATTCAATAATGTCTACAATGCAATACCACAGAACTTAAGACCTCGACTTGACCTTGCCTTGTATAAATTCCCTGATGGTTTCGACCCAGATATGGCCTACCAGTTAAAAGAAAGAGCCCCTAATAGCCTTGCCGAAATGCAAAACGTGGCTGTCACTGTGGAGGCAAATTTAATTGCCAAAAGAAACAGAGCCAGAACAGAGAGAAGAACAACCTTTAAGGAAGAACCCTCAGCCATAGACCAAAAGCTGGATGCCCTTATCAGTGGCATGCATAGGCTAGTAGACGGAGTGGACAATGTTGAGAAAAAATCATCTTGGGATGGGCAGCAAACCAACGCTGTTAGGAACCCAAACTTCAGAAGGAATGAAAACCCAAATGCAGAAGGGCGAGCCCAGACCGTGAAATAAGGCCTCCTTTCCAAGAAAATTACACTGAGACGTAAGCAGCTAATGAGCCCATGGAAGACACTCACATAAACCTAATGGGTTTGAAGAACGAGCAACATGTCTTCTTAACTAAAGAAGACCAAAATAATGATAACATGCATCAACACCAAACTCTAACCCAAGAATCTTTCGACTTTGAACAAGCCTATGACCCAGCCGTTTATGAGCTAAACAAGCAGTATAATCTAAGAACCAGAACGATTGATGTACCCAAGCCCATCAAACCAAAGGAAAAACAACATCCCGATAAAATCAAAGGCAAGGTTGTTATAACAGAATACGTTGAACAATCTGTCCCAAACCCACAGCACGTAACCATAGATGATATAGCTATCGAACAGCCTTCTAAAAAGCAGCCTGTCGTGCCTTTTTTCTCAAAGGAAAATGCGCACAACATTCCCAAAAGCCTGCCCATAACTGAAAAAACGCAAGCGATCACTCTCCATGACACTGGCAAACGAGAGGAAATCGCTGATAATTCCAATGAAAAAGAGAAATCTTCTATCATCAACACCAAGACTCCACTGGAAAAGCCATTTAATTTAGAGGCAGAGATTGGAAAACTTAAGATATCCATCCCCCTCTCAGAACTTGCCAAACATGATGTTTATAGGCAGCAAATACAAAGATCGTTACAAATGCCAGAGGTTAAGGATGATGTAAATGTTTTAGATGATACCCCAGAGCTGCTCTTTGGCCCAGAAGTCAATGGAAAGATAGTCAATGGAGTAGTTTTTCCATTTTATATCAGTTTGCATATCCATGATAAAATTTTACATAACGCAATGTTTGACTCAGGTGCATCACACAATCTTATGCCCAAAGCAGTAATGGAAAAACTAAACCTTGACATAACCAGGCCATACAAAGATTTATTCTCCTTTGACTCAAGTCAAGTCAAGTGTTTAGGCTTAATCAAAGACTTGTGTGTCTCCTTAGTCCAATATCCTAACAAGACAATCCTCATGGATGTGGTGGTTGCTGACATTCCACCAAAATAAGGCATGCTCCTATCAAGGTCTTGGGGAGAAAAACTCCAAGGATCGCTTCAATTAGACCTCTCTTATGCCACTATATCAGTCTTTGGGCAACTAAAAGGACTATATAGAGAAACACTCATGAAATATATGGTGAGTAGCGAGGATGAGCCACAAAACTTCCCCATCTACTCGATCCATACTGATATGGATTCATTCATTTTGTTTAATAATGATAGCCGCCCTTTAACTGATGTCAAGCCTTTGGCTTTAGAAGAACAAGCACACATTAATGAAGAATCAGTTGCACATACCCATGAGACTATCACAACAGCCACTGCAACCAGCACACAAGAAGAACCTCGCCAAACACGAGACTCAGGTCTGCCCAATCCTAAAATGACTGAAACTCTCAATACTAACCACAAGCAAGAAATCACATGGTATTTAGAGTTTTATGGTTCAGTAAACAAGTTAGGAGCAGGGCCTGGAATATGGATTCACAACACACATAACAATCATGCACAAGGTCATGCATACAGACTAAATTTCAAATGCACCAACAACATGGCCGAGTATGAGGCACTCCTCTTAGGCCTTAAGCTGCTCAGAGCTTTAGGAGCTGCCAAAGTGTCCATTCTAGGTGACTCCAACCTAGTAATCCAACAAATGAAAGGCAACTTTGTTACTAATGACAATAGAATGAGGGCCTATAGGACCGTTGCCACTAATATACTCAATACATTCACTGAATCCACACTTGCCAAGATCTCAAGAGATCATAACATTCATGCACATAGCCTAGCCACTTTTTCTAGTACGTGCAAGCTTCCCTTTGAGCCAAATCACCATTTCACTATTGAAATAAAACATAGGCCTGCCATCCAAAATAATGTTAAAGATTGGCAAGTATTCAAAAATGATTCCCAGATTAACAATTTCCTCACTCTTGAGCATGAGTTTTCAAATATAAACATTGACATGGATGTTATGACGGATGAACAATAGCAAACAAATGAAAATCAGCAGGTTGTAACAGCAGTAACAGCCAAACAAATCCTAAACCCAACTGTTTTTGACAATGCAAACATAGAAGAGCTAAAACAGATGCAATTGGAGGAAATAGCCGAAACAGAGGCCGAGATCGTTGATCTAAAGGATAACTTTCTCCCTGCTGGCCTCACTCCGTTAGAAGATATGTTTGATACAAATGATGTGCCCAAAAAACCAAAAATGCAACCCTTAAACGCCGCTATAGAAGAACATAACATTGGGACAGCAGAGAAGCCCAAAATGATCAAACTATCTCAATCTTTGCCACCTGATCAAAAGCCCAAATATGTTGATTTATTCAAAGAATTCCAAGATGTATTTGCTTGGAGTTATGAGGACTTGAAGTCCTATGACACCTCAGTGATCCAACACACCATTCCCTTAAAACCAAATCAAAATCCCTTCAAATAGAAACTTAGGAGAATCAATCCTGTGCTTCTCCCTTTGATTGAAAAGGAAGTGAAAGGGATGTTTGAAGCAGGCATCATAGCACCCATCAGATTTTCTGAATGGGTATCCAATCTTGTTCCCACAAGAAAGAAGACAGGTGAGATTAGGCTATGTGTAGATCTAAGAAATTTAAACCAAGTCTCCCTAAAAGACCACTACCCCTTGCCAAAAATGGACCACATCCTACAAACAGTAGTGGGGTCATCAAGAATCTCTTTGCTAGATGGCTTTTCAGGTTTCAATCAAATACTAGTTCACCCAGACGATCAAGACAAGACAGCCTTTACCACACCGTGGGGAACATTTAAATATGTGAAGATGCCTTTCAGACTTAAAAACGCTGGTGCTACCTTTCAAAGGGCAATGGATATTGCTTTTGCCAAGGAAATACATGATTTCCTAGTTGTCTACCTCGATGAATTAACCCCTTTCTCCAAATCTGATCAAGAGCACCTAAAACATTTGAGGCAAATATTCATGACATGTAGGAAATACGACATTTCCTTGAATCCCAAAAAGTCTCTCTTTGGCCTTGAAGAAGGCAAACTACTTGGCCATATCATCTCAAAAGATGGGATCAGAATAGATCCTGAAAGGATCCAAGCCATTTTGCAAATCCCATATCCAAGAAATATAAAAGAATTGCAAGCATTCCTAGGAAAGATCAATTTCCTAAGGAGATTTATCCCAAATCTAGCTGAACTGATAAGACTGTTAAGAAACATGTTAAAAAAGGATGCCAAGGTAAAATGGTCTCTTGAAACCAAACAAGCCTTTGAGAGTATCAAATCTGCCTTAACCCAAGCCCCAGTCCTCACAAGTCCTCAATTTGATAGGGACTTCATCATATTCTCATTTGCATCTGAGCACACCATAGCTGTTGTCCTTTTGCAAAAGGATGATCAAGGAGCTGAAAAGCCAATTGCATTTTTTAGCCGAGCCTTAAGAGATGCTCCTTTGAAGTACCAAATCATGGAGAAGTAGGCCTACGCTCTTGTTAAAGCAATCAAAGATTTCTGAGTTTACATTTTATATTCACATGTGATTGCCTATGTCCCAAATGCTGTTGTAAAAGACATACTAACCCAAGAGGGATTAGAAGGCAAAAGAGGCAAGTGGATTGCTAGTATCCTTGAGTATGACATTGAAATAAAACCAACCAAGCTGATAAAGGGACAAGGTTTAGCCAAACTGATGTCCGAAACAAACTTTCAAGCCTTAGACATTAACGAACTGGACAATGAATAGGAGCTGGCGACTCCACAGATCAGTGAAACCTTTTTGCAATCCCCATGGTATGTTGATATATGCTTTGTATTGTTAAACCTGTTTGCTCCCCCAGGATTGTCCAGAACCAAGAAAACATTTTTAAAAATGAAGGCCTCAAAGTTTTGTTTCATAGATGGTGCATTATTTTGGAAAAATCATGAAGGTATATTGCTTAATTGTTTAACCATGAATGAAACTAACAATGTCATGAAAGAATTCCATGTAGGGGACTGCGAAGGACATCTATATTGGAAGTCCAATGCTGATAAAATTTTAAGGGCTTGTTTCTATTGGCCCTCTTTATTTGCAGATATAAAGAAGTTTGCTATCTCATGTCATAAATGCCAAATATTTGAGGGCAAAAGAAAGCTGTTACCCTTGCCCCTTAAGCCCATCTCAACCGAGAAACCTTTTCAACAATGGGGTCTTGACTTCATTGGAGAAATCCACCCCTCTTCCTCAGGTCAGCACAAGTGGATTTTAACAGCCACCGACTATTTCACTAAATGGATTGAAGCCATCCCATGTAGACAGGCCAATGACTCCACCATTATCCAATTCCTTGAGTGCAATATCCTTTCCAGATTTGGCTGCCCTGAGAAGATCATCACTGACAACGCTGTTGCTTTCAAATCCAAAAAGATGATCAATTTTTGCCATAAATTTCATATCACCTTAGGTCACTCCACAGCCTATTACCCTCAAGGTAATGGCCTGGCCGAATCATCCAACAAGAGCCTGATCAATATTATCAAGAAGATCTTAGAAGAAAACAAGAAGAACTGGCATAGGAGGCTCACAAATGCCCTATGGGCAGATAGACTTTCAACAAAGAAATCCATTGGGATGAGCCCTTATGAGCTGGTATATGGCATGGAGGCCAGATTTCCATCTTCCTTGGGTATTCCTATCATCAAGCTGTTACAAGAGATCCAAGCTGAACCAAATAATGTTCAAAGAAGAATTAACCAGACCATTCATCTTCAGCAAACCAGAGAGCATGTGTATGACAGAGCTCAAATTGTGCAAGAAAGGCTAAAGAAAGCATTTGACAAAAGGACTAAAGCTGAGGATTTCTATATTGGCGATAAAGTGTTAAGGTGGGACTCACGAAGAGAAGACAAGGGAAAGCATGCAAAATTTGATTTTTTATGGAAAGGCCCATTTGTTATCAGTGTTGTGCAAGGCAATAACACGTATTTTCTCAAAACTATAGATGACAGCACAATGGAAGACGACCCTGTAAATGGCCGAATGTTGAAACATTATCGAGACCCCTTTTAAGGGATACAGTGCCCCTGTATATATCTGTACATTAGTGTTTGTATATATCAGAGCTTTCCTTTTATTTTTCATAAGCAATTCGATTGCTAGTAGCCACGTAGCATAGTATGGAGACAGAGTAGCGCAAGTCATCCATTTCAAAGCTCTGTCTTTGCGTTGATTTTGGGAAAAGAGTGCAGTTCTAAAGAAAAGAGCCAAAGGAGCGCGACATTCGAAGCCTCTATTCGATTGAAGTTAATTTCAATGAGAAGCACCTCAAATTTTCTCCCGGTTATCAAGTTACTTCAAAGGGTGCGCAAGGCAGGTTTAGGTATATTTTAAATGTACTCAATGGTCAAGGGGCAGCACTGTTGTTTATAACAGCAAATTCAATTAAAAATGCTGCATTCAAGTTTCCAGCTCTTCAGTCAATAGTATCAAAACAGAGGAGCGTTTTTAGTGTTACATCTACAGCCTATTCAAAAACAAAATTAAGAGTAGTTGCTCCAGTTTGTTCCCTTTTTGTGTTTATTTCAGAAGGCAGTTCTCAAGCAAAAATGTGTGTAATATCAAGCACGAAGAAGAAAGAAGGCAGTGCTTCATATTCGCAGTGATTCAGTTGAGGGAAAGTGCTGCTCATACGTCAAAGTCCCATGCATTTAACAGTCAGCACAAAGAAAGTCTCAGTCCTACAACAACAATAGAAGATCAAGGCAGTCTGACCTGCTATTCTTGGCTTTTCACAAGGAAAAGCCATCCCCAAGTGGAGCCACTATTAGCCTCCTGCTGCAGTAGGTATTCATCTTTCATGATCGACATTTTTACATGCCAAATATGTCATACTTTGCATGCTGCAACGTTCCATATTTGCTACAAAGGCCAGAGAATTGCTCATGAGAGTGTGCTAGTCTAAATGCCACTGCTATGTTCCATTTTTGATGAGTTTTTTCATTTAAGGGAGGGCCAAATAGCTTAATCTTGGTCTCCCTAGGTTTCAATTTCCTGTTGTAGAATATAGAGAATCAGCATCTATCCAAACAGCTTAATCTTGGCAGATTTGTAGATAGGTAGAGAAACAAGGGTGCTCAACTGCTTAATCTGAGCCCCTGAATGAAATAAGTGTAGATGTAGATAGGAGGACAACGAGAAGAAAAGAATGAAAAGCTAGGCAAGTAGGCTGGGTAAGTAGTTTTGTGGTTGCAAAATCAAGCTGTGTGATCCATTTCATGCTTTCCAGTGTCATATCTATTCAGATCACAAACGCAATGCAATTTTCCCTTGGAGGACTTCAAGCGAGACATGACTAACTCCCCCTTCTTCTTATTCCCCAAATCATTTACTAACCTCCCCAAAGAGGTCAAGATCTGCTTGATATCACTTAAAGTTTCATCATTTGCCATATCATTGCCTAAGTAAAGATCTGCTTTGCTTAAGGATGCTTATATTTCTTATACGAGTCATTTTCCCCTTAATAGCCTAAGATTCGCATACATAGCGCTCTCTCATCACATTTCATATTAACTGCTAACTTTATTATGTAGCTCCTTATCTTTTCCCCTCCCCCGACTAACGCTATGTTAATAATTCCCCTATATACTTATCCCTTCCTCGGGTTGAAATATAACCATAAGTATCGCTTGGGAATTACTAAGTTTACTTGAAACTTAGTAAGAACCCTCATTTCGCTCAAAAAACCATCCTCTTAAAGTATTTGGACTCCTTCCAAAACACAAAAACCCCCTTCAAATGCCATCGGACTCACTCCGATGCATCAAGATCCCTTCCAAAGTTGTAAACGGCCTTTCCGATCACATTAACCCTCCTTCGATAAGTCTTCCTCTCCTCCGACACGATATCGCTGTCGGAATTCGCAGCATTCATTCATCGGCCCGCCCCTTTATACTTTCCCGATATCACTTCGCCGATGCGATTTCGCGATCAGCAGTCGCAAGGTTTTTTACCTATATACATACGCCCCCTCTCATCTGCCGATGGGATATTGCTATCACATCCGAAAGCATATTGCATCGCACTCTATACATGTCCGCAATTTTTCCCATTTTGCACAGCCGCATGCCTTGTCGCTTTTCAGAAATCAGCGATCGCTCCCATCATATCACATATATAAAAACCATTGCCCTCTGTCCTTGCCGATTGCCGATCTCTGAGTTAAAACCCCACCGCACTGCCACATCACCCTGCCATATCACCCTGCCACGTCACTACCGTACTGGGACCCCCACTGACGTCATGTTGACGTCATGTCAACGTCATCACTAAAGGAAGGCGCGAAGGGTGCAAATCACAGCAAAGAGAGCCCGGAATGAAAATCTGAGGCAGTTTTCGATGCGCAATTAGCGCTTAGTGCTAATCGCGCATCGCTAAGAAAAAGTGACCAAAATGGAAGGCCTCGTATCGTTCGGCTTCCAAGAGGCCCGAAAATTCGCAGTTTTAATAGGATTTCTTCATTTATGATTCCTATTCAAATCGGCCAGTGCCAGTAGCATTCCAGAAGCCACGGAAATCATTTGCAGCAGCCATTCTTGCCTTGAAAGGGCAGAAAAGAGGCAATTTGACAGTTTCAAACACATCGAGGGAGAGATTCAAGTGTCAAAGAGTATTAGAGGAAAGATGAAGCCCGGATTAAATTAAATAGTATCAGTGAAGTGGCAAAGAGTGTCAGTTCGAAGCGGGCGAACATTAAAAGCCCCCAAACAAAGTCAAAGAAAGTGGTACAGCCATTTAAAGGCCCTTAGATCACAGTTAATACACATCAAAGCCACTCAAGAGTGGCGCATCAAAGCCCAAAGCACAGTTATGGCTGAATGAACCACACAGAGCCATAAGGACAGATTTCAAATCATATTTTTGAGGCAGCTGCCCAGCACGACACTTAGATATCTTCCTGCATTTATTTCACGACAAGATTAGGGTAAAGAACTCATTTTCCTCAGATCTGTTTAAGATCTGCTATAATGAATATTTTTAGATATTTTCCCTATATAAACGACCTGAATTCATTGTTTAAAGGGTTGGTTGGTTGTATAGTTCCAAGAGATACTTGCTCTGTATACCTGATGTTTTACTTAATCAAAGACTGCTGAAAAGCTTGGAGGAATGACTGTGTGCTGTGTATTAATGTTTTGAAGAATTGAATGTGGAATTCTTGTGCTGCAACATGACTCAATAAGTGTTTCTTACCTTTGTTTTCCATTGATGTACCATCTAAAAGAGCAGAAAGAATGAATAGTTTAGAATTGGTGTAAATGCCCTCTATGCTCAATTTCTGCTGTTTCTTTATGTTTTCATCTGAATTAGTAATGAATCTGAATTCCCTGTGGCTCATATTTCCCCTAATTCACTCATGTTTGACGGTTATCTAGGGATTCTCCACTGCTCCTAGATAGAGCTCATTCACCTTCCCTCTGTTAAGCTGAACGAGAGATTCTTAACTGCCTCTCATTCCTTAACCCTCATTCCATCCTTTAAGCTTGAATCATCGTTTCATGTGCAGCTAGCTTGCTCCATATTCCCTCTTGTGACCAAGAAAACGCACCAGTAGTCCCACTCCTTGACTCCACGCCCAATGTTTCTAAAACTTTCATGCTATCCCTGCCTCTTTACTTGAAAGCATCATCCTTCCCACCAAAATCAAACAAAATCCCTTGAACTCAATAACTAGCCTAAAATCATCATCAACAAAGCTAAATCATTAAGAGAGAGCCCTCTCTGACTGCTGGTAGGCTAGGACCTGCAGTCCAAAGATTGGTTTGTGGTTACCTCGGCCGTATCCTTTAAGGAGCTTTAAGGACAACCTGAGTGATAACAATTTCCATAAGATCTCCACTCACAATACAAGTGAGTTTCTGGCAAAGTAGTCACTAGTGGCTGAGCTGAATGCTTCTGAATTAGACACAGGTTCCGACTCTGAATCAGAACCCGATAAGGGGACTGACAAAGCACTACAATAAAAAAGGACATTGGTGAGGGGCGAGAAATGTCACCATAAGCTCATTGGTGATGGTCAAAAGAGCATTCGTCACCAGAGGTGGTGTCACCAAAAGTATACGTGTTGTAGTGACATACAGATTCCATCACCAATAATGATTTATAATGACAGATAGTGACTATCACCATTTCATATGAGCAATGGTGACAAACCATAGCCTCCGTTACCAAAAACTGAACATCACCAAAGGTGGCATCGCCAGAAGTATAGGTGTTGTAGTGACATTAAAAGTTTGTCAACAATAATGTTTTATAATGATGGATAGTAACCGGCACCATTGCATATGAGCAATTGTGTGGACCATAGCCTCGGTCACCAAAAACTGAACGTCACCAAATATGGCGTCGCCAAAAGTATAGGTGTTATGGCGACATTCAAAGTACATTACAAATATTAAATCGTAATGACGGATAGTGATCATCACCATTTCATATGAACAACAATGATTTATTGTGATGGATCTTTAATGGCCATCACTATTGGTGCATATATATTGTGACATTCATTGACCATCACCAAAAGTTGCATGGCTAGAAGTATAGGCGTTGTGGTGACATTCAAGGTACGCTGTGAATAATGACTATAATGACGGACAATGACTGTCACCATTTCATATCAACAACAATGATTTATGGTTACAGACCTTTGAGGGTTGTCACTATTGATGTGTATATATGATGGAATTCATTGGCCGTCACCATTTCATATTTTTGGTGAGGGTCGAAAAATGTCACTAAAGCTCATTGGTGATGGTCAAAAGAGCCTCCGTCACCAAAAATTGATCGTCGCCATTCCATATGGATGTTAGGGCATGATGGAATTGAACCACCAACCTCCTACTTGTAAAGTAAGTTCTCTTCCATTGAGCTAGCACCCTTTAAAGAATCATACTTTTAAAAATTAGACCTTGAAACTTCATAAATTGTAAATTCTAGTCTTGGCAATATTTTACTAAACAAGAAAAGCAATATCAAATCTGCGGGTCCCTACCTAATGGTTATTGAAGTTATGAAAAATGGGTGGAGGGAAAAATAGTTTGGTATAAGAGAATCAATATGTTCACTTGAGTACTCAATTAGAAGTGAAACTTTGAAGACATTTATAACCTATAAATGACCTATAACTAGCAAATGCACCAAATATTGCAAAGGAAATGTCATAAATGGATAGCATATGGAAGAATATGAGGGAGGGACTTGGAAGCCTTTTACATATTGGAATGCCTTATCACTTGGCACATATTAGCTTGTTTGACATGTCTCTGTACTATCTAGCACATGTTAGCATGCCCTAGCATTCCCTAACACACCTTGGTAGTCATGACCTCACAATTAGCATTACATTTTCCATGACTCGGGAACCTTACATTCACTAGAACACCTTGGCACTCCGTAGCCATCATGCCCTTTGCTATCCTCAATAATGTCCTAGGCTGATGAGGAGATCGATGGAGGTAACCGCAGACCATGTTTTAGTTTGGTAGCTAGCCCTACCAAACCAGAGAGGGATTTCTCTATGAAATCATAGCCAAGAGATGACTGGAATTTAAAGGATTTTAGGCTAGATATCTAGGCTCAAGTATTTTTTTGGAAAATTTAGGGACTTGGAAATATGTCCATCGGTGTCTTGCGTGGTAGGGACTTTGTCAAAGAGGCAGGGACTTGGAAATCTATCTAGGATAAAGCACCTAACATGCATGATAGAAGCTCCCTAAAATAGAGTACATCCTACCTTAGAAGAGTGTCCCCTACTCAAAATATAAAACCTTTCTCTACTATGTACTTTACATAAAGATAAATCTGTGCATAAAGTAGTACTAAGAAAAACACCTAAATTAAGAAAAGTGAGCATCTAAGTCAAACTATAAAAGTATACTAAATATGGCTCTATATAAGTTTGGGAAACACTAGACAAGCATGCTTGCATACAACAACCATAAGATGCCTAAAATTGATGTGATTCTTTCATCGTTTCTATACCCTCACAACAAAACTGGAATCTATAGCATGTACCACAAGGCTATATGCATCTGCTGAAGGTTTAGATTGAAAGGATCTACTGAGATGAAGTACTATTGAAGGAGAAACACCTTCAAAACAATAGATATAGTCTACTATGAATTCAACCCATTTGCACACAAACCAAGGCTGCTACTGGGTACACTTCTCTGCTAAATGGAAACTACAGTGTATTGTAGTGCTGCTGAAGAAAAAACACCTTTAGTGCAACATGGATAAAACTCTAACAAATATTGTCACTATGGCCTTGGTTGTAGATGATCTCATCAATATAAGTAATAACTTCAATAATTGAAAAACCAAAAGGTGAGATGCATAGATCATTTGAAATGATAGATTTGGGCATACTTTATTATTGTTTAGGAGTGCTAGTATAGAAAATGCAAGGTAGCATGTTGCATCTTTATGTCACAGGCCAAGGACGCGAAGAAATACATAAAATATTAAATATCATGGTATAAGTCGATTGCAGGTTCTTTTGAAACGTGAATGGAATTCTCCTAGTGAGGGTTCTAATCTAGTGGGTATAACTTTAAATAAGAGATTGATAGTTGTGGGGTTGGAATTGTCTCACAATTCATGAAACATCCCAAATTTGTTCACTAGAAAGAAGCAGAGCGAGTCGTCAAGTTTATGGAAGGGAACACCATATTCGTAGGAAGATGACTTGAAATTAGTCGGGCACATTATTTCTCATCTTCTTGTATGTGTGTGATTTGAAAAGATAACCACATCCAAAGACTCAATAACAGCTCTGGTAAAGTTTATAGATGTGAAGAACTTTTGAGCAAACCCATCGCTTAATGACAATTGAACAAGGAATATGTCAAAGGATTCAATCTTGCACTCAGTCATAAAAACGAAGTTGGGGTATCCAACATCTTGCCAACAAACTGACTCCAACCATAATGTGAAAGGCAAGTTAACTATGAAACCTCTTTCCCACTTTGTAGTATTGTTGCCTCTTGAATTCCAAAAGGTATTTGGCTACTTAGATCCACAAAACTCGGGCCAGGTAAACTCTGCATGATATAAATGTGACGTGCAATCTTGACACACGCTCTAGTTTCCGTCTAAAATAGGGTAAGTCAAAATATTATGACAATCTTAACTGTAATTTTATCATACACTATTGAGGTATTTCATGGAATAAATAATATACTATGAATGCACTAATTAATAATTCAAAATAAACGAATTTCTTATTGCTACAATAGCACCACTCTTGGAATTCTCGGATAAAGCACCTAACCTGCATGGAAAAAGCTTCCTAGAATAGAGTACCTCCTACCTAGAAGTGTGTCACCTGCTCAAAATATAGAACCTTTCTCTACTGTGCACTTTTCTTAAAGATAAATTTGTGCATAAAACAGAACTAATAAAAACACCTAAATTAAGAAAAGTGAGCATCTAATTCAAACTATAAAAGCATACTAAAAATGGCTCTATCTATGTTTGGGAAACACTAAACAAGCATGCTTTCATACAACAACCACAAGCTTCCTAAAATTGATGCACTTCTTTCATCACTGCTACACCTTTATTGGAAAACTATAATCTACAACATGTATCCCAAGGCTACATGCATCTACTCAAGTTGCAGACCGAAAGGATCTACTGAGATGAAGTATTGTTGAAGGAGAAACACCTTCAAAACAATAGATAGAGTCTAATGTGCATTCAACCCATATGCACACAGGACAAGATTGCTACTGGGTACACTTCTCCCCTAAATGGAAATTGTAGTGTATTGTTGCTCTACTAAAATAGAAACATCTTTAGAGCAACATGGATAAAAGTATAACATATATTATCACTATGGTATTAGTTGTAGAAGATCTCATTAATATAGGTAACAACTTCAATAATTGAAAAACCAAAAGGTGAGCTACATAAATCATTTGAAATGATATATTTGGGCATACTTTATTATTGTTTAGGAGTGTTAGTATAGAAAATGCAAGGTAGCTTGTTGCATCTTTATGTCATAGACCAAGGATGTGAATAAATACAGAAAAGATTAAATAGTAGGGTACAAGTCGATTGCAGGTTATTTCAAAACAGGAATGGATTTCTCCTTGTGCAAATTCTAATCTAGTGGGTTTAGATTTAAATAAGAAAATTATAGTTATGGGGTTGGAATTGTCTCATGATTCATGGCAAGTCCCAATATTGTTCACAAGAAAGAAGTAGAGCGAGTCATCAGGTTTATGAATGGGAACACCCTATTCGTAGGGAGATAACTTCAAATTGGTCGGGCATATTATTTCTCATCTTCTTGTACTTGTGTGCTTTGAAAAGCTAACCACCTCCAAAGACTCAAGAACAACCCTGGTAAAGTTTATAGGTGTGAATCACTTCTGAGAAAGCCCATTACTTAATGAAAATTGAGCAAGGAATATTTTGAAGGATTCAATATTGCACTCAGTCATAAAAAGGAAGTTGGGGTATCCAACATCTTGCCAACAAACCAACTCCAAGCATAATGTGAAAGGCAGGTTAACTGTGAAACCTATTTCCCACTTTGTAGTATTGTTGCCTCTTGAATTCCAATAGGTATCTTGCTGCTTATAATAGCAAAAATTGTCCTAGGTAAACTCTACATGATACAATTGTGACGTGCAAGCTTGGCACACACTCTAATTTCCCTCTAAAAGAGGGTAAGTCAAAATATTATGACAGGCTTAATTGTAATTTGATCATACACTATTGAGGTATTGTATGGAATAAACAATATACTATCAATGCACTAATGAATAACTCAAAATAAATGAATTTCTTGTTGCTACAATAGTGCCACTCTTGGGATTCTCCAAGGAGCCACTAACTTATACACATTTGGAATCTTTACTTAGTCCGCAGAAAGATTAACCAATGGTAGTGATCACTCTTTTCCCTCCCATGGAAGGTCTATACAGAGTCAGCAATAAATTGATTTAAAAGTGAGGTATATGCCTGACAAATAGGAGTCTGACTCTTTAATTCTAATTTAGTGGCAAGAAAATATTCAACTGTAAATGCTTGATCTTCTACAGTGTAAATTTCTAGATAAATGGCTAGCCTAAATCTACCCATTGTCCACATATCCCAAAAAACCATATATGTTTGGACTTTGGTTGTGTGTGAGAGAGGGGAGATCACATAAATAATCTATTATCAAAAGAAAAAGTTAAAGCACAGCATTCTATTGGAGATTTTTTTTAAATTTTATTACATACCTTAGAAAGTTTGAAAGGACATAATTGAAGCTTCCCTCTCCTTCCACACTTCATTAAATATGCCCCTTTTCCAATGCAGATGTGGCCTGCAGAATCACAATTAGAAAACATAATATGAAAAGTAAGTTTAATGAATTAAAGTAGATTTGTTATACCTCAAGCAAATGGACTCTGAGAAAATGGATTCATTCTCTACAAAAAGATGATATAGTAAGACCTAATCACATTTTTAACTGAAACAAAGGTAAATTGGATTCATGCTCTGCAATAGACGATATAATGAGATCTAATGACATTTTCAACTCAAACAAAGGTAAGTTGAGTAAGCTCAAGCTCCAAAATGATGGCATCCAACTTTTGAGTGGCAGTTACTATATATATCTAGCTATAACATAAAGATATTTGTTATATGTGAAGATAAAAAAATGAAAGGAACGTGAAATTTTGACCATCAACTCTAAGTTCCTTTCAAGGACTAGATCAAACCATAACATTGTTATCAAGATAATCAACTCACACATGCTATTATGCTTCTAGTAGTTTTATGATATAACTCAAACTCAATAAACTTCCAACAACATAAATTAACCAACATTATATCATACTAAATTACCTTTTGCATCTAACATTGAAAATGAATGTGAAAGAAATGAAGACAAATCAGTGATTATGATGGATGCATGTGATGAAATAAAATAAAAAAAGACCTTTCTTCTTTCTACTGATGAGCCTTTTAGGGGATTCTTGGATGAAGTTGATCCTGGACTACTTTCTAAAATCAAAGAGACACTTTCTAGCTACTCTGATTTGACGGACAACAACGCTAATGCTTATGAAAATGAATATGGAAAGAAATAAGCATCAATGAACCTGGTCTTGAAGAAGGTGTCTCAAACTCTAATATGAATAGTATTTTAAATTTCTACAGCTAGCAGAGGGTTTTCCCAGTTGGGTTCCCTAGAAAATTTTGTTTTTTTTGCTATAGTGTGACTGTGTTTTATTTCTGTTCTATTCCACTGCAAATTGGTAGAGATATTTTTTTTCTTGGTGCAACAATTAGTTTCATATTTATTCATTCAAGCAGTAGCAGAATTTCAAGGAAATTCTACAGAAGGGACAATTAATCTATATTTTCACTTATATCTTTTGCAAGTAAAATTCACAACTAAATTTTCATCCAAAGTGTTTAGGTTACTAGCAAGTGGTATCACAACATATCCCAACATTGCAAGGCATAAATCATACTATAATTTCATTAAGGTTGAGACTTTATATACAAAAATCTTCCCAAGTTATGCAAGGAAGAAAACCGTTGATTTGCATTTCTAAATCTATCCAACTAGAAAAAAATTATGCTATTTTCAACACCCTCTAGTCAAAGCTATTCCTGGCCTCATTCAACTCAGTTAAGAATATATCAATCTCATTGAGATTTCTTCTTCAGTTCATGCTTCTAAGTTATATATTTATGCAATCTAATATATCATTTATGTTAAGTGATTATTCATTCAAAATTATTTAGTTTGTCCAGCGCATTTAACTAATTTTTTGATTAGTTTCTGGGAAGACTCTATCAGATATTTGTAGCAAAAAATACAAGACTATTTTAGTACCTAGTGTTATAAAACTCTAATCTAGAATAATTATTTTGGGTTTTTTCCCTAAAAATATTTACAAAATTTTCAATCCTAAAGCCATTTTAGGGAGAATTTTAGTCAAGGAGAAATTTAGTGTTATTTTTGGAAAATTTGAATGCAACTAAAAGAATTTTTTCCAGTGTTCTCAAGAGATTCAAAAACCAAATATGAGTGAATTCATTGAACTTAAGATTTGGAAATAATTAAATTTCACTTCACTTTTCCAGGAGCATATATGAGAGAATTCACAAAACCTGATATTTGGATTCTAGAAGCACTTAAATTTCACCTCATTTATTAGGATTGGAAATTCCCTGAGATGCAAACATGTAGCATTAAGGATCTACTTTTCTTGTTTAAGGACAATGTTCATTTTATAAATAGTGATACAAGAATCCTTGTATACATGCCTGACACAGTTCTTTGGTCACAAGTAATGAAACTGAACTCCATCAATACATAACAGACAAGGTAGAATGTAAGAAAGAATCTACTTTTCAACATATAGTCTGACAAAAATAAACATCTATACGGTCATATAAAGTTGTCACCACACCAAAAAAGGAATTAAAAACGAAAATAAAAATAGGAACAGGCTTGGATTTTTATGGTTACTCTAGCAAAATGTTAAACAAGATCAATATGTTAATATGGAAAATAGTGTAGTTGATTATGATTTATTGAGCCCAAATGGTTAGCCCAACCTAATGTCATTAATGTTACTAGGTATTTAGTTAGTGCTGTGCTGGCAGGTGCCTTGCCTTGGGTGAGGTGCACTAGTCAATTCCCCTGGGTTTACGAGGGATGCCATCCATGAATGTGGGGAAACATCCATTGGGATTCCCTAGAGAGTTTTTCTTGGAAATAATACAACTAGGATTTCCTAAAGAGAAATTTTGAGATGCATACAATGTACACCCAGTAAAATCAACTCTATAGAGACAAACCATAAAAGAAGGAAAAATACAGATGCTTTCACCTATGTTCCCTTTCAAGTGTGTGCTTCATGTGAGATTTTACCATGGAGATCACCTTCTTCTTTGCACCTTCAACTTTGTAGACACCATTTTCATGAGGTTTACTAAATGAACTATCATTGTTTAGCTGATGATGTAAACCGCTACTTCTTTCAGATAATGTTATCCCCAATATCTCATTAGAAACACTAGGTGCTAGAAGCCTATTATTTCCAAGATCCCTACATGAGATCTCCTCTATTATCCTTTCTAGATTTTCCAAATAGTTAGTAGTTGCAGGAATGTGTCTATCTTGACTATATCTAGTTCTTGATCGTACATGAGCAGATAAGATGCTTCCGCTCAGAACAATTGACCTTGCATTTCCCATCAGTTCCTATAAATAATTTTTTTATGACTAGAAGATGATCCCTACCAATGTCTTCCATATTTATGAGAATTAGCCAGACCTATATTATCTTCTCTTGATGCTAGAGTGTGTTCGATCATTGCCCATGCTTGATCAACATCAAATTTAACTGTATAATTTTCCATCTCTAAAACAGGGGCTAAATCACTTCTCCAAGCTGATTCATGAAAGAGAAGCAACTTGTTGTTGGGTGTGGGTTGTAAAATTGCATCAGTCCCATCTCTGGCTCCAAATCTATCAAGGGAAGAGCTAGTCAAAAATTGCTAAAAGCCTCTTCCTAGTGCAGACCAATTGTCATGTAAAGCCTGTACACACTCTTGAAGTATGTGCTGACCTGAGAGAGCTTTTATCTGTATAATGGATACTTGGGTTGTAGACCTAGATACTTCAATTTGCCTAAGTGAAGCCCTTGCTGCATCGAGAAATGTAGGAGATGGATTTGGAGTGCTTCGTCGCAAATTCCTTCTATGAATTGTTCTTACATGAGTTGGCCTTGTCTCTGCGAGAGGAACAGAAGAAAAAGAAGGTGGTGATAAATTGAGCTCTAAGTTTACTCTTTCTACAACCATCCCAACTGGAGCATCTTCCACAAATCCTCTGATTCCTAAGCTTCATCCCTATTGTCAAAATCAAGCACAAAATCCTTAACATCTTCATCATGTGTGTTAGATTGTCCAAGCTGTCGTGGCGGAAAAAGTCGTTTGTGCGGGCACAACTGACCTCCCTAGGAGTCTAAACTCTCTAGCGACAAACAAGACAAAATGGAGTGATCTTTCTCTAAATATACCTTTTAAAACATGAAAACTACAAGTGTTTAGGCTTACCTTATTCCAAAATGCGGTTGTTGTAGTCCGTCCTTGCCGATCCGGATGAGCTCCTCCTTCACATCAATTCCTGCAACCACAAACAATCAAACAATTACCAAGCACTTGCATTTCATATAATAAAACATATATTCAACATGCAGACCAAGGAACACATGAAATAACTCATTAACACAAGCTATTGAGAAAAATAAACCAGTTTGTATTAATAACGAAACAAAGAAACTCTTACAACCTGGCCTTGGTGTTGTGCAAGTTCCTCCCAGGGTCCATCAAGGGTTTTCCTCTACTTTGACAAAGCTCACCCACTTCCAAGTAGAATCAAGCAAAGACAATCTCTCCTCACAAGGTTCTAAATGGGAGTCCTAATTCCTGCAGCATTTACCCAAAGAAAATGTATAGCTTCAACCTCTCCTCCTTCTGGCTCAATGCCTTTATTTATAGTGCTGTAAAGAGGTTATTCAGGTCCACCATCAATGGGATCATCCCCCTCTTTGGGTGGGATAGCTCCCTTATTGATGGGATAAGTTCCCCCTTAATAGAGATACATGAACCAACTGGAGGCGCATCCATTTCATCAAACCGACCTCTAGAATGTTCTAGAAGTAACCACAAGTAACTTTTTTAAGATGAAACTTGCGCATTTTTCCTTTTACAGAAGGACGCACCTGTCCCTTAACATACAGAGCGTCCATGGACGCAGATTTTATGAACATGGTCAGCGTCCCCGCAGGTAAGGCTTGAGAGAACCTGTGACCCCAGAGATAAACATAGTTTTTACAAGACTTTCTCTCTTCTTTGAGTTTGGGATGGATAACAGAGGCATGAGACTTGCCTAAGAGGGTAGCATGACTGTGGATTTGAGCCATACTAACTGTAAGTAGTCAAGGTGACATTTTTTAGTGTAACAGATTGCCCCCTAAAGTGCGAAGCCTGGAATAGATTAGGGTTTTGTAATTCTAGGAAGGGTGAAGCTCTTTATCATTTCAAGGATTGTCTTGTGGATGACCTGGTTGGAACCTGCAATTTTCAACACAAAATACATGTATAAGATTATATCATCACTGAGGTAGGCATTCCCATACTCAGATTCAAACTTTAACTAATGGACTAACTACTCTGATACAGGAATGATCTTGCAGTACATCATTTTTATAGACTTTTGTAGACACAGTATGGGCGCAGCCATCTGTTTATGATTAGTCTACATAGATAATGAATACAAAACTCCTCGCAGCCTGGATGGTAGAAACTAGATCCAGGGTCTTCACTTCTACTTCCCGAATTGGTACGATTCTAGCCATGTGATTAAATGATTTGATGTCGAACATGGTAGAAACCACTTGATTACCAGTCGATGATGTAAACTGTTAACAAGCATGAGAGAGACCACCAGTAATGTCAATGGTTCTCAAAGTACCAAGCACAACCCGTGAAATGTGAATAGATGTTTTGATGTCGAACACTTCACGGAATCCTTTGATCGAAAGTCAATGATGTAAACTGACGTCAAAGGCGAGAAACCTGCCATTGATGCATGCAGACTTCAAGGTACTGTCGATTCCTAAGTCATCTTTCTAGATAATGTGTCGATGTCGATAGAAAGTGACCCGTTGCAGGCAAGCCCACAACACGAAATCATTGTTCAAGTTGAAGAAATGTTGCTGTAAGGACTGACTCAGGGATGGTCAAATGGATGACAAGTATTTTGCAGATGAAAGTTTTGCTTGCAGACCTCTTGAACACATAACGACACGACAGATGGCTTGGTAACGAATAACTCAAAGTTAATCCCCAGAACCCGGTTAAAGACTTTCAAAGTGGTTTGATCAACTGTGAGGTAAAAGATTTCCCAACCCAGGTGAATGAAACAGTGTCGTGTTCAAGAGCGGTGATAAAGTTTCTTTCGAGACAAAAGGTAACAAACAGGTTCATTCTTCTCTCTTTTCCCCCACCATTTCTGGCAAGTACCTCTTTATTTTTAACAAGCTTGAGGAGGATAACATATGCTTGATTATAAGCTCATCCTTCGGACGAGTCCAACCTAGTTTAAATTCGAACCCTAGGAAGGAGTGGTTCGTTCCTGTTTGTAATTGAACAGGTCCTCTACTGTAAAAGTTTAACGAGCCCAGTATAGGAGAAACTCGGCGTTTTTCAATTTTAGAGAGTCTGAAAAAACTAAAGGAGACTCCACGTTGAACTTTTTCGTACATTTGTGTCCCTCAAGCCCGAAAAAGTATAAAATAATACCTGGGGGAACCGCTTGATCTTGCAACCAAGGAGTACTTTCATAATAGTGTCGTTGACCTGAAAAGTAAAAAGCGATCAAGGACACGTCGTTTTATTTCCTTATCGAGTTTGAAACGACAAAAACCCGGCAATCTTTTCCTGATTTTGCGGTAAGAAAAGAGCTAAAAGGGGACCGTCTTTTAATTCCGTTTTAACGAGTGTAAAAGAAACGCTCAGCGATCTTTTCATGTTTTAAGAGTCAGAAAAGGGCTTAAAAGATGACTCTGAGGTTTCATTTTTTCGTAAGTTTTAACGAGTTCGAAAAAATGATAAAAATGTACTCATGGTTTTCACTTTTTCGTAAGTTTTGATGAGTTCGAAAAAATGATAAAAATGTACTCATATGGCCGACTTTCAATTTAATTTACGAGCAGGAAAAGACGGAAAGAACTTGGCATTTTCATTTATTTTACGAGAATGAAAGATAGCAAAATAATCTCGGGATTTTCATGAGTTTAACGAGTCTTGAAAATAACTGAAATTGACTCGAGATAGGTTTCATTTTTACAGAAAGCTTGAAACAGACAAAAACTATGCTTCAAAATAGTTTCATTTTTACACAAGCTTGAAACAGGGATAAAACTGTGCTTGATGCCCCCTAAGCGTAACTGCTAGAGCGCATGCCCCCCAGCTTCATTTCAATATCATTTGAAATGAAGGTTGAGTTACGAGATCATTTGAAAGACTGGACCTAAAACAAAAAACTGAAATAACTAACCTAAATATGCAACTTAACATCTATGAGATCTAGTCAAACTCTCGACTCAATTAGAGGAGGATTTGTTTCATTTTTTAACGAGCTTGACACAGGAAAAGAACTATGCTCGGATTCGGTTTCATGTTTACGCAAGCTTGAAACGAAAAACTATGCTTGTTATAAGTTCACATGCCCCCAGCATAAAGATGCAAACCAAGGTACATTATTAAGGGGGAACTTATGCATTTTGCCTTTTACAGAAGGACGCACCTGTCCCTTAACATACAGAGCGTCCATGGACGCAGATTTTATGAACATGGTCAGCGTCCCCGCAGGTAAGGCTTGAGAGAACCTGCGACCCCAGAGATAAACATAGTTTTTACAAGACTTTCTCTCTTCTTTGAGTTTGAGATGGATAACAGAGGCATGAGACTTGCCTAAGAGGGTAGCATGACTGTGGATTTGAGCCATACTAACTGTAAGTAGTCAAGGTGACATTTTTTAGTGTAACACAAGCATAGATGTTTGATAGCCTTGACAATACCAATCTCCTTCAGGGATAGCCCTTCCAAGGCCAACACAATATGTATTATATGTTGAATCACAACGATCACACAATAATAGAATATCACCATCACCAGCCTCATTACAATCTAAGAAAACTTTATTTACATAGGGTTCAAGAACTCTCATCACTTCTTCTTCTGAAGGTTTATATACATGCCAAAAAGAACTAAATCATACAAGAAATTTGTCCTTCAAATGCAGAACCAACTGCTTAAACTTCAAACCTATGTATGCAAATAAATAATCATGCTTCACAGGAAAGATAATAAGATAAACGCAACGAAATATCTTTAAGAAATCCAACAAGGTGTTGTAGCTGGAAACTGATATCACCAAATTGTAAATCACCAACAAACACAAGGATTGATAGAATAAAAGGATGAAATAAAATGAACTAGACCCAGGGGAACTCAAATGTATATGTCTTTAAACATGAACCTATAAATTGAAAGAACCCTAATAAATAAAGATTACTGCTACAAATAGAACTTAAACTACTCCAAATAGTTATTGGGAAAATAACTAAATTCTAGAATTCAGACAAGGGCATAAACATGTTATCAAATGACAAAGTTGAAAGCAGTTAAAAAAATCAGGGGCATGTTGCAAATCCAATTCCTATCATTGAAATCAAGAAAACTAGCATTGGAATCTCAGGCTTGGATCCACTTCTCTATTGAATCTATTCATCTACTTGTCTACCCAATATGTTATAACTGCACGAAATGGTGCCACATGATAAATAATTTGTAACTTAAACATATATTTTCAAACAAAGGCTATCTGCTGGACATTGGAATGAGTGATGCAGGAGCATCCCCAATCCATTAGTGCTCTTGCATGACCAAAAATGTGTTTAAATTCTGGCATCTCATTCATGTTTAATCATCAATTTATACTTGTGACACTTACATGAGCCCACAGGAGATCACTCTTAGTTTCACCGACTCCCACTTTAAACATTACATTTCTAAAAACAGCTGGAAGGAAAGGCAAGATACAGTGTACTTGTTGCTACTGGAGAAATAAGACAAAAACAAAGAGATACCGAATTAACAGAAATACAGCAGGGTGCGATGGCATGACATCACAGATCTTGTTGTTTCCAGAAACATCTTGCTAAATGATGAAACAAAAATAAACTCCATCAATAATTAAGACATTCATTGCAAAGGAGGAGATCACTGAGAAAGAAATTTTAACATAGACTAGAAATCACTAGGCTAAAGTGGAAGAATTCATTGAGGAAAACAAATTAAGAGAAGCAACAGACTCTCTCGAGAAGAAGGCACCGACTTCCACAAATGAAATTGAGCACAATAATTGGGAAAGAAGATCCTTGGAGCAGTTGAGGCATATCACTGGGCAATTGAGGAAGATCACTCCACTGAAAATGAAGGAGATTGTTAAGGAATAATCACTGAGCAGCAAGAAGGGTAAATTCCTAGAAAGAAAACTAGCATGGAATCTATGCCTAAACAAGAAACCATGCAACCCATTGTTGTGTGAGAAATAGAGTATTTCTTTTTATTAATCCTTTCTTAATCCCATGCATTAGGATCAATTTCCACTACAGAGTGAATGTAATTGAGTAGCATCACTTTTATTTCACCGATTTAATTGAATGTTATAATACAATTTCATTGATAAAATCCTCATGTGGAATTGTTTGGCTTCTGTTTAGTGATGTACATTGATTTTGATGACACAATCCACTGAGATGGTTAGTAAATTTTATTTCTTATCTACCTACAACAAATTAGTATGCATTTGTGCAAGTTTTGCGTTTTCCAGCACCCATCAATTAGTATTAAAGAAGGAATAACCTGCAGTGAGGGAAATCCAACAAAGGAGGGAGAAAATTTTTTAGGCATTTCTTGTCTGTCAGGAAAAACCCAGTAGCACTAGGGTTTGTAGGGTTTCTTTGATTTTGGGAATGGGATGGTTTAAGTTTATTGTATGTCTGCTTCTTTTGATTGATCTGTGTTCCTCCGTATTGGTTGAAGAGCAGCCCCTTGTTTTAACTTATCACAATGGTCCACTTCTAACCAGTAGTCCTACTGTGGATGTTCATCTGATTTGGTATGGCAGATTCAGCCTTGCTCAGCATTACATTGTGGTAGATTTTGTTTAATCCTTAGAAGCTAGCAAGACGCTAGATCCCTCTTTGTATAGATGGCGTGAAACCACTCAGAGATACCATGGTCATTCCAACAAGGCGATTGCCATGGAAAATACAAGGCTAGGAAAGCAAAAGTTGGAAGCTGGTTATTCCCTCAGAATATCTTTGAACTAGAGCCAAATTATAGCTCTGGTGAAAGGGGAAATTGATTCCAAAGCTCTCCTGGAGAATGGAAATGTCGTGTATTTGGTATTCACGTCTGATGATGTTACTATAAAGGGATTTTGTATTCTCCACAACTGTAATTGAGCACAATCATTGGGCAAGAAGATCCTTGGATCAGTTGAGGCATATCACCGGGGAATTAAGGAAGATCACTCCACTGATAATGAAGGAGATTGTTAAGGAATAAACACCGAGAAGCAAGAAGGGTAAACCCCTGGAAAGAGAACTAGCATGGAATCTCTACCTAAACAAGAAACCATGCAACACATTGTTCTGTGAGAAACAAAGTATTTCTTTTTATTTATCCTTTCTTAATCCCGTGCATGAGGATCAATTTCTACTGCAAAGTGAATGTAATTGAGTAGAATCACTATCATTTGACTAATTTACTTGAATGTTATAATACAATTTTAATGATAAAATCGTCAGGTGTAATTGTTTGGCCTCTATTTAGTGAAATACATTGATTGTGATTGACACCATCCACTGAGATGGGTAGTAAATTTTATTTCTTATCTACAGGTTTTGTGTTTTCTATCAATTGGTATTAAAGTAGGAAGAACCTACAGTGAGGCAAATCCAACAAAGAATATTTTTTTCTCCCTCCTTTGTTGCAAATCCAACAAAGGAGATTCAGGGGAAATAAGCAACTCCAGGATGAGAACTGGAAATATGATGTCCAGAAGCCGATTGCGAAAAGAGAAAAAGAATGGTATATAGAGGAGTGGACTTGAACTAGATAAGCATATATCAAAGAAATGCAAACATTACAGAGATGTTGAGAACAAGTACTACAACACTAAAACCATAGAAACAACCCAGCTGAGAAAAATTATAGCCAAAGTAAATGATGGTAGTGAACATGAAGGGTAGAAAGGAAGCCTGAGAGGAACCCTAAGAGAAGAACTAGAGGACTCTCTTTTAAAATAAAAATTTGATAGAAAACTTCAGGCTGCTAACTCTGTTATCTTTTTAGTGAAAGATTAGTTGTTTATATAGATAGACCAGAAAGGCCCATCAATATATATATACCATTGCGAGAGAGCTTAAAGAATAGAAATTAGAAGCTGGACATAAGAACATCAATTGGAGCCCTATGAAGTTGGTGGGTTAATTTAGCAGCCTTCATCAGAAAATTTATTCCACATAACAGATCAATGGCATGGAGGTGGAATAAAAAAAAAAATCCCGAGAAATATGAGGACCATTATTTGTAGGAACGATTATCTACTAACACTATGGAATAATTAGTTATGGATCTGTGATCAGTAGAAAATCTATGTTCTAACCAATTTTACAGCTCTCTTTCACTTTCTTGTTCTTGTCCATCAATGTGTGCACAACAACACCAATGCACTTCTTTAGATTATTCACCAAGTATTAAGCGTTTTTCTTTGAATCGTAAAAAGAGCTATTATGTCTTTTTCAAAGCATAGACTTAACCAAAAATAACGTGAAGACAAGAAGTGAATCATGTTGTTTTGTCTGTACCTATCATCCAAGAACTACTATAGGTTTGGGAGGAAGATTTATAAACAAAAGGCATTGAAATTACTCACTATCCTTTGCAAAAATTAATCTTCAATTTAGCAACTGCTTAGCTCCAATATAGTAAAGGCCATCAATTATTCTAATGAGGAGATTATATTTCAAGGATCCTTATGGATAGTAAGAAAATACACCTACATACCCTTATGTGTGGTCTATTGTCAAACAAATATCTTACTAACAATGGATCATGTGATCAATTCAAATAGTGATAATGTCAATGATGAAGCGAGTGATCGAGTAAAATATGAACTATGATTGATCTTTGATTATATGGTTATGATCTTACTTCCCTCTTCTGCAACTAATTGTTGAAAAATTCCAGACAGATAAGTATTCCTAAATGCATATATGAATTGTATTGAGTTATTACTAATTTTTTATGCTTTATTTCATGGCTGAATTAATTTTTAGGTTGCCTCTCTAACTGCGATTTATGGATTCATAAATAACGGAATGGTTGTGTGCATTTAGGTTTCATAAATCTATAGTTTCATGCCCAACAATAGTAAATAGTTAATAACATAAACAATTCAATAGTAAATGGTTAATTGCAGAAACAATTTAGTTCAGTTACTTCATAAATTTGTGTGAATTTGGGTTCACTTTTTGTGTGAATTATTCAGTTCAGTAGTAAATAGTTAGTAACAGAAACAATTTAGTTCAATTACTTCATAAATTTGTGTGAATTTGGGTTCAAATTTTTTGTGAATTATTCAGTTCAGTTATTTCGTAAATTTGTGTGAATTTGGGTTCAATTTTTGTGTGAATTATTCAGTTCAATTATTTCGCAAGTTTGTGTGAATTTGGGTTTAGTTTTTGTGTGAATTTGGGTGGTAAACTGAAATACCACATTCTCAAAGTGCAACATGCATGGACCAATACCATGTAGCTATTTTTGATATGCAGGCCTTGAAATTTTATCTCCTATAAAATAGGAGAACTACTTTAAATAGAAAGTTCTTGAAATCTAACCAAAATGATTGTGCCAAGCTTTACCCACAAATAAAACCGACATGCACCTATAAATGGAACCAACATGATGGAATATGGCACATGAGAATCTAGGGGTTGAAATGCCCTGAATGCACATTAGACATCCAATGATCCAAAAGACATATGAATGCATTCACCAATTTTAAGAGCTTTAATAGGCAGACATATGTACAACATCTAGCTCGATGAACATCAGGGTTTGTGAGAAAGAGTGAGTAGATCACAGAGTATTGCACCTATAAGTGGAACCAATGATTATTTCACCAATAAATGGAACCAACATGATGGAATATGGCACATAAAAATCTAAGGGTTGAAATGCCCTTAATGCACATTAGACGTCCAATGATCTAAACGATATCTAAATGCATTCACCAATTTTAAGAACTTTAGTAGGCAGACATCGACATATGTACAACATCTAGCTAGGTGGGCATCAGGGTTTGTGAGAAAGAGTGAGTAAATCATAGAGTATTGACTTATTTCAGTCTTTACAGAAAATTTAAGTAGTTTTTAGTTAAGAATCATACAAGTTTTAAAGTAAATTCTGCTAATTTTCATAATTTGAGGGTGGTTTCACTGATCCAGAAATAGAGAATGAATAAAGGGAATAGGAGCTTACTCATGATGACATCACCACAGGGATTCTAGAGCATCATTTTTATTCCATTGGAGTCTAGTGAGGTGCCTAGTATTCTCATAATAGCGTTGGTGACCATAATGTTAGACATTTTGAACATCTAAGCCTCTCATTTGGGTCTTCTGCCTCTGCTTCTTTATTATGATAAATGCTCTACCAAATTCATCAAATTCCAATGTCATCTCTACAAAAAATAACAAAGTGTGGCACAAAGATTAAAGCATAAACTTAAAAGCAAGGATGAAAAAATAGTGAATTTTGAACGAGATATCTGAGGTGTGTGTACTCCTCCCTATGTGGAAGAAGACCAAAAGTGCGGTGGAAATGCAGCGAGGTTAGAAATGAAACATACTTGGGCACCAATAATGGAGTGAAGATCCAATGGTGGGGTTCGATATGAGTCCGCTACTGGTAAAACCTTAATTCAAAACTCTCTTCAATCCCCTTTTCCCTCCTGCCCTGTGAAAAGTGAAAATGTGCTACCCATTTTCCCTCCACCCTATGAAAAGTGAAAATACACTGCTTCTTTCAATCTCATTTTCCCTCTCGCCCTGTCAAAAGTGAAAATGTGCTGCTCGTTTTCCCTCCACCCTACGAAAAGTGAAAATATACTACTTGTTTTAGAACATAAATGAAGATTGTATTTGGGAGGGCTTTGTTACATCAAATTAAGGTTGAATTTTTTTGAAAAATGTTAAAATTTTCCTCCCTAAAAAATAATAAATACAATATTTATAGATTATAGAGTAGATGTGTAGGTGTAATGTAAGTATGTAAACAATTTTAAATATGGGCTTAGTTAAATAATAATAATAAAATTCAATTTGTTATATTTTGATTTTTTTATTAACTTGTGAATAGGTTTTGTTACAATACCATGAGCCAATACCATGGTTATCAATACCTCAAGCCCAAAATCCATAACATATTTCACGATAAAAATATTTTATAACAATATGACAAGATTCTTAACCATGGATATTCACCCCCCACTTTAGAGTGGATATTTTTAACTTGTAAAAAATTGGCTTTGTTATAATACCATGGGCCAATGCTATGGCTTATCAATACCACATGCTCTAAGAACATAACTTATTTCACAATCAAAATATTTTGTAACATTATGAAAATATTATTAACCATAGATATTCATTCTCACTTTACCATGGATATTATTAACTTTTAAATAGACTTTGTTACAATACCATGGGCCAATACCATGGCTTATCAATACCACATGCCCAAAAAACATAACTTATATCAAAATCAAAATATTTTATAAGAATATGACATGATTCTTAATCATGGATATTCACACCCGCTTTGTCATTGATATTATAAACTTGTGAATAGGCTTTGTTACAATAGCATGGGCTAATACCATGGCTTATCAATATTGCATGCCAAAAAAATCATATCTTATTTCACAATCTAAATATTTTATAACAATATGAAAAGGTTCTTAACCATCGATATTCACCCCCACTTTACCATGGATATTATTAACTTGTAAATAGGCTTTGTTACAATACCATGGCTTATCAATACCACATCCCCAAAAACCATAACTTATTTCACAATAAAAATATTTTAATTTGATTTAATTTTATAATATTTTTTTATTTGAAGCTATTAAGAAAAGGGTTGTAATTAGTTTTGAGATATATATAAACCCTTTATCCTCACGACTACTAATATTATTCCCATATAAATTAAATTAAGGTTTTAATAAAATTAAAAATGAGAATACTTTTATATTTAAAGATGTAAAATTTATCTAACACAAATATTAGTAAGAACCAACACAGATTGATCTTAACTAAGGATCCAAGTGATGATAGCAAGCAAAGTGAAGGGGAGAGAGGGGAAGCGAGATAGTGACAAAGATGGAGGGTGGAGAGAGAGAGAAGAAAAAAGAGAGAGTGAGAGAGTGATGGGGGGAGACAGAGAGGAGGAGGTAGGAGGGGAGAGAGAGAAGAAGGGGGAGGAAGAGAGATATGGAGTTGGAGGGGCAGAGAGAGAAGAAGGGAGGGGGAGAGAGAGGGAGCAAAGAACTAAGGCATGGGGAGATAGAGGTGGAGAGAGAGATGGAGTGACAAGGGATAGATGTATAGAGGGAGAGAAGAGAGGAGGGAAGAGAGAGAATAGGTGGGATAAAGATAGGGAGAGAAGGGAAGGAGAGAGAGAGAGGGAGGGAAAAGGATGGAGGGGGGAGAGAGAGAGAGAGTGATGGGTGGGGACAGAGGGAGGTGAGAGAGAAAGGGAGAGAGAGGACTAAGAGAGAGGAGAGAGATGAAGTTGGTAGGGGAGAGAAAGGGAAGGAAGAAGAAAGACATAGAGGGAGAAAGGTAGACAAAGAGAGGGAGTGACAAGGGAGTGATTGAGAGAGGAGAGATAGAGGGAACAGTGAGAGGAAGAGAGGAAGACAGAGGGAGAGAGAGATAGATATGGAGAGAGAGAGTGTGTATGTTTTGGGGGTGAGATAGAGAGAGGGAATAAGAAAGAGACACATAGATACAAATATAGATATTATATAGTATTATATAACCAGCCTAGATCCATCTTAACCTAGATCTATCAGGTGCCAAAAAATAGGTTTGCACATCAAGATATTGGATCCCTCTCGGTGCTTGATAGATCCTGGTTAAAATGGATCTAGGATGGTTTAATAAGTTTGTAGTTGTATTTGACAAACTAACACTTTTTCTATGGTCGTGTTTGAAAACATTTTTTCCATATTTGGTGTATTTATCATAATAATAATAATCCAGTTTTAATTTAATTTTAAGCTTACCTTTTTTATGCAATTATTTTGTTGTTAGTTTATAGAGATAGACATGTTATACTTTCGGAATTTGAAAAGGAAACACATGCTCTTAACTTGGTTGTATTGAAAACATTTAAGTGTAAGAAAGAAGCATGCCCTCTTATCTTGGTTGTACTAAAAACATAAGTTTTCTTATATACTAGATGGGTGCAAACAAGAGAGAGTATATGGTAAGTGGATTAAATAGTTAGAAACAAGTGTTAGTTAAGGAGTAAGTTTCAAAAATCTAACAAATAGGCTATATTGGGTTAGGATATTACTGTTTTGGGACATCTAAAGTTGAAGGAAAATTTTATGGAGGTGTAGTCTAAGCCCTTGGGTGTAGGGCACACCTTATGGTTATCTTAGACTTTTTGTTGTGTTAGTGGTGTCAACTAGAGGTGGAGATTCCAACCAATGAGTAGTAAAATTTGTTCATTTACAAGGTTGGCATCAATCAAGTACTCTCACTATCTACCCAACTCTAAGATGAGGAGTGTGCATAATGGACTTATTATTGTAAAAGATTGCAAATATTTGATTGTATTTAAGTTCCAGGGCTTGAAGTGGTTTCCTCAACCTTCAAATCTTTAAAGGAACTATGTATTTTTCAATTAAACCCTTGTGGTCAAGGAGATGCAAAAGAGGAAGGCCTTATGGCTATTTTTAATGGGTTGTAATGACCCTCGTCTTGTGGTAAGTATGTAGATATGATGTTAATGGTCTGGGTCTTAGTACATTCACGTATATATTGTAAATATTTTACTATCACCTTGCATTGTATAAATATGATAAATATTTTGTGGTTACCCTGATGTACATGTTGATGTTCCACTTGCATGATTATGGGAAACACTTCACAATTATCCTTGTGGACATGGGAAGATCATAATTACTCTATGCCCACAAATATAATAGCGAATAGTGTCTAACTTAATCAAAACCCTAACCATCAACCCAATCTCCATTGATGAGGCTTCAACCAATGGTCCTTCCTTAAGGTAACCACTTATAATTATTGATGGCACATTTTTCTAACTCAATGAACCTTGTATTAACTAGGGGGAGTTAGATGGAACCTCAATGACTTCAAGGTGAGTGTAATAACCAAAGTTAAAAATATACGATAATAACCTTTACATATGTCTTTATACTAGGAGCATGATACAAGTATAAGGAACTCTATCAATGGGGGGGGTTAAAGAGCATATAGCTCGACTCATATAGTTGAAAGAGAAAAAACAATTCGACCCACGACCTAAGAAGAGACTCACAAACACTCACAGGCATAATATTTATAGGCCTTGATGCAGTTAATGAGGGAGGGGAGATATTTTGCAACCTATTAGTACACATGAATGGATTTTTCTCCTCCATCAAGCCTTGTCGATTCTACAATAGACCTACAAAGAGGGCAAATGACAGATGGGGAGAAAATGGGAGGCAAAATGGCAGGAAAGGGAAAATCTAGTTAGCCAAGACCTAACTAACCGGAAGGATGAAGTGAGAAGTAGAAAGACTAGAGAAATTTGGACAAGGAGAATATGAAGCAAAAGAGCACAGTGAGAGGAGAGTAAGGGAGAAGGAACTGACAGAGAACAAGATGAGGAGAGGGTAATCAAAGGCAAGGAAGTCAACAGGTAGCTACTCGAAGGCTGTTATTGCAAGGAGGATATCACACTTGGACATCATGGGGTTTGCACCATGAAGATAACAAACTGAATTATGATGTCAGAGGTAAGCCTCCATTATGTTGTTGAACTGTACATTTGACATTTACTGCATCAAACTACCACTTCTCTGCATCTAATTAACAATTGAGTTCTCGGGTCTAGTGCAATGGGAAAATCACTACCATGAATCTCTTTAGAGAACTACAATTTCCCAAAGATCTTAAAGTCATATATTTGTTGGTTAGTTTTACAGTCCAAGATTCAAGAACCTTACCATCATGCGTGTGGCTTAGCCACCTTCCAACTAATGCAATAAAAACACCTAGTAATATTTTCACATTGAACACTCTACAATAAATCTAACCCTAATATCTTAGTGAAGAACAAGTAACTAGCTAGACTCTAGAAGTGTTTTTGGATTGAATGTCAGTGAAACTCATTGCAGTTAGGTGTGCCAATTTGTGTTGAGTGCTAGCGATTGCTAGGGAAACACAAGGGAGCACTAGGTCAAAATGCATGGAAATGAATGAATAAGAGTGTGTGACAGGGAGTATCAATGAGTTCCAGGCGTGGTAAGACTGGAGTAACATGGTATGCTAAGTAGCGCTAAATCATTCTAGCATGACAAAGCGACATGCAGCCAATATGTGCTAGGTGCCAAGGTGTGCCAAATAGTGCTAGGAAGTGTTGGGGAGTGTTAGGGAAACACAAGGGAACACTAGGTGAAAAGAATGCATGCAAATGAACAGTTAAGAGTATGTGACAGGAGGTGTCATTGATTTCAAGGTGTGCTAAGGAGGTCTAGGTTCCAATGCATGTTAGGGAGGGTTATGGAGTGTCAGGGAAAAAGAAGGGAGCACTAGTTTCAAATTCATGGAAATGAATGAATAAGAGTGCGTGACCGAGATTGTCAACAAATTCTAGGTGTGCTAAGGAGGGAGTGACAAGGTATGCTAGGTAGTTCTAAGGAATGCTAGAGTTCTAGGGCGACATGCCAAGATGTGCCAAGTCCTAGGGTGTGCCAATGTGTGTCAGTGAGTGCCACGAGAACACAAGGGAGAACTAGTTCAAAATGCATGGAAATGAATGGATAAGAGTGTGTGATAGGGAGTGTCAGCAAGTTCCAATTGTGTTAAGGAGGGAGTGACAAGGTTATATGCTAGTAATTTCTAAGGCATGCTAGAGTGTTAGGGCATGTTAGGGAGTGGTAGGGTCTATTAGGGAGTGAAAAATCATGCTAAGGAATGCAGGGGATGATAATGTGTGCCATGTAGTAGTGCTAATGGATTGTTATACGTGTCAGATGTTATGGCATGTAAAGATGTAAACTATGTTGCTTAGTTTTTTATGGGCACGGTTGGATGTGAGCCTTGACTTGGTAAATTGTTAAGTGGGATGAGTTAATATTGGACATGAGAAGCCTAATATGAGTTATAAGCCATTAGGGGAACAAGGCATAGTCTATTTGTAGTAAATGTAACTTGGTAAAGTTGTTGTAGTCAAGGCAGGACTTGGTTGGGTTCCTAAGTCTAAAAGAAAATAAGGGTATTTAGGAGGGCATGATAATTAAGGGGTGCCATGGCTTGCCAAGGAATTAAATGGTGTGATACATATGCCAGATAGTGTCAATGCATGTCGAGGAGTGTTTGGGAGTGTTAGGGAATCACAAGGGAGAACTAGGTCAAAGTGCATGGAAATGAATGAATAAGAGATTATGCCAGGGAGTGTTAGTGAATTCTAGGTGTCCCATGGATGAAGTGTGTTAGGAGAATTTCATATTAGAACTTGTAGGAGGAAAGCCTACGATTGTGATAATAGGATGGAAAAATCATTTTTAGACAAAGGGATACTTTGGTCTAGGCACAATAGTATTTTTTCAATGACTTGTTTGGGTTCCCAAGTCACAAAAAAACCAAGGCTATCTATGAGGGCTAGAGAAGGAAAGCCATGTAACTAGTCTGGCATACTACCTGATCAGCTGAAGGAGCAGGTCACGAAGGCTCAATAGTCACCCGAAAGTATGCATGTAGAGATTTACATGTCTGCCTACATCCTAGATGCAGTGTGTGCCCGACATGCATTCCCGGGCTTGGAGTGGGCATGGTCACTAGTGGAGACTGTTGTGAACACATATTTCAAGTTGGTGTCTGAATGTTGTTTCATAGGAATAATCACATGGCTATCTAACCATTTTGTCACCCCAATGTACTGATGATATTCAAACACGATACACCCTACATGTCAAAGGAAGAAATTGAGGCATTGTTAGGGATTGCAGATTGGTATGCCTCACTATCTGACACTTTCATCTGAATGTTTAGTGCAGAGAAGCCTCCTCATGTTCTTCCCAAGTTTTCCTTGGACGTACTTGTCATGTAGGAAGTAGCATAGCACATCTCAGTAGTATTGACAACTAGATTGCAGTGGAAGAAGAAGTTACCTTGGCCCACTCTTTCATTGTGGATTGGGTTATATGAGATCTGGAGTATCAAGTAAGCGGATGTCAAAGAAAAACAGATGAAGAAGTACCTGTTAGACCTCTAAAGCTTCAGTCCATATGACCCACATTTCATTATGAAGGATCATTGCATGAGAGTTCAATTCAACTGGATCCATGGGGCATTTCATTAGGTCAAGAAGGATTCATGGAGGTATTGCTACAATTCCTCTAGACCCAATGAATAGGTCAGGTTCACTGTGGAGTGAAGAGTGAAGAAACATGAAGCAACATCACAGAGAGCACCAATAGTAGTAGAAATTGTAGCAACAACAGTAGAGGCAGTAGAGCCAAGCATACTTGTGCGCAACAAAGGGAAGAGGAAGATTTTCGATCTCATGGAGGAGGAGCAAAGCTGCAAGTTTCAAGAAGATCCACTTGTAGAACAAGTATCTATGGCTATTCAGGCAAAGAGGCAGTAGCACAAAAAGAAAATCGCGTGAAGGCATAGGGATAAGAAGAGAATGGAAGAAGCAGAGGAGGAGTTGCATGAGGTGAGGGAGCAACTTCGAAAACAGAAAGAGCTGCGCAAATAGGAGAGTGAAGCACAACAGCAACATATACAGCAAGGGGCGCAACATGTGCAGATAGACGAAGTAGCTTCCATACATGTAGTTGATTCATTTGAATACCCAGTATTAGGAAAATAGGGTGAACCATCGTAGGAGCGAGACTTCGCTCATGAGATAGAACAAGCACTTCAATAGTTGGATGCAGACATGGAGCAATAGGAGTTGGAATAGGACACCAACCTCATGCCTCACCACAAAGAGGTCAACTCACTCACTTTAATGCATCTAGATGATGATAATATCTTGAATGACTAAGGGGGCACTGAGATCCTTGGTGGTCAACCGAAAGGAGAGATGCACAACATGACTTTTGACGAATCTCATCACAGACTTGTGCAATCTCACAGAGTACCAACTCTAGAGGATCAAACATCTCCTATGAAAGTTGAGGAGTGAGTGAACGTCATTGATGTGCACAAGCATCTAGTTTCCTTGGCCAATGCAATCAGAGTGTATGTCGAAGCCACTAGCTCAAGTGTTAACTTTCTGATAGCTGAGAATGAGCAAATGACGAAGGAACTACAGGTGGCCAAGCAAGGAGGAGACTTGGTGATAATGTCCACCTGAGTTGAACTAAAGAAGGAAATATTAGATGAAGTACTATCCCTTGACACAGTTATGCGAGTGCTGTACTCCAAGTTTGGTACCATGCACAAGGCTGTCGTCCATCTCAGCGGATGGCAGCAACGATGTGATAGAAGAGCATGCATCCTGATGAACGTGCATGCTGTTGTTGATAACATTAAAACATGGATGATTAAGTACAAGGGAGCCTCGCTTCACTTAAAAAAGATGATGAGGGCCAATTTGGTTGAGCTGCAAGCACGTATTTGGAGTCAGATCCATAACTATGAGGACCTCCTACATCTCATCACTAGCATACAAGATTCACATGCATGAGTATTCAAGAGCATGGAGTTTGTGGTGCGCACACATGCGATCCCATCACTTGGGACTCTCACCTAGGAGAAGACCAAGAAGTAGGTCTGACTAGAGCTTGACTTGTACTTCGACAAGTTAATGCATGTCGCCACCAGCCCAGACTTGCCTATCAACGTAGACATCATCTGCAAGTATGTTGCTAGTATGGCCACATTGAAGATAATGATGTGCATGCTTTCAGACGAGCTGGACAGAGGAGCCCAAGTAGCGTACTTGGATGCTATGGAGGCAAGGTTCAGGTTTCAAACAGATGTGACAGTGGAACACATGGACACTATCAAGGACTACAGATCTTGGCATCAATATCTTACTATTGATCAGCATGAGGATGTCGAGCAGTTGGACTTCTATAGTTGTCTGAGTCAGAGTGATGTCTAGTTTGGCTTGCTCAAGCCATTTTTGTTCACATGGGTACATGTGTATTGTAATGTTAAGTCGTGTCAAGTGTAAGTCTAGTGTCAATAGTGGATGTAATAGTCATAGAGTAGGTGAAGAGTCATGAGGGTAGTTGAATGGTCATAAAGGGGAATGTCAAGGGTCACCCCACCCTTTGCTATAGATAGTTCCTCATAACTCATTATATAGGCTTTTGGTCAACCAAGATTCTGATAAGACTATCTTGGAAAGAGCTTGGACAGTATTGTAATGTGCCTTGGCTTCTCTACTGCACAAAGCTAGCTCATCTCTTTAGAGGAGCAGGCGGATGTGGCTATAACATTCCAATGGTGGGGCTAGCAGTTTTACATGAATGTATTATATGATTGGAACTTACACTTCTTTATATAATAAGAGCCAACACAGTTTCATGCATATTTTGTTAATGTAGTTGGACTATTCCAATTGTTGTAGTGATGTATGTTGTTTAACATACGTAGTTGTGTATGAACTACTTTGTATGCAATTATATGAATCTTGTTGCAGATGTGTTGTTGGTTTAACCATCACTTTGGATTGTCAGATGCCCTGCTTTCTAGCTTGTGATGCATCTTCGCTCGTGTGTTCCCTTCCCAGCTGAGTACTATTACAAGTTGCCAAGGGGCGCACTCATCCCAACCCACCTATGTTAGAACCTCTCATTCACCTTCCTTGACTCATTGCAGTGGTCACACCCTTGCTACTGACAGAGGTATCTTACTTGCCTCTGTGCGACATCGCAGTCAAGGCGTTTCTTTACGACCCACTGTTGGGACTCCTACACCAAACAATCTGAGGTCTAATTGGGACTTCTTACCGGGGATATCCCCTTGACATGTTGGCGGGTCTAGCACCGTCAACAAATTCCTTTGTTGAAAATAAGTAGAAATTCCTCCTTGGCAACCACTTGCATCCCTTCTTTGATAGGAGATCTGCCACTTGATTCTACTCTCTATAGGCATTATTAGAGGTTAGTCTTTGAAAGGTATTCATCAAAGATCTTATGCATTGCATCCAAAAAGTAAGAGAAGGTGGTCTAATTTTTTTTCTCAATTGTACCGAATCTAGGATCATCTTGGAATCTCCGAGCACATGTAAATCTTCAATTGCAAGCCAGTTAACACATAGAAGAGCCCCCAAGAGTATGATTAGCTCAACTCTATTATTTGACTCTATGTCACTATATAGACTAAAATTTAAGGTGTTGTCTGGCTTCAAAACCAAATGTGTCCCACTTCTGCAAACCCCATTGGAGGATGCTCCATAAAAAATAAAAATAAAAAATAAAAGATAAAAAAATAAAGTATGACCATAGTTCCACGGGCCGAAAATGTTTTCTAGGTTGTTCCTCCTTCATTAGCCATATCTCCATAAAATATGAAAAGATCTTTAAATAGGTGTCTCTAGTATATGGTTCTTTTTGTTCAAAAATATTCTCATTCCTGCTTCTCCATATGCCCCACAAAATATAGAAAGGCAAGGAATGATATGTCTTGAAACCTTCAAGCCATTGAGTGAGACATCTCTAAATGGAAACCATGTTTTAGATTACATGTATTTTAAGTGTTTGAAGAATCCCACTCCATACCGATATCGCAAAAGGACATGTTAGAAATAGATGTTCCATGTCTTCTAAATCTTCTTTGCATAAAGAGCATCTTCCAAGATCTTGAAAGCCCCTTTTATGGATATTATCCCAAGTTAAAATATTATTGTGGACCACCAGCCACATAAAACATTTTAATTTGAGAGGTATATCCCATCTCCACATGTTATGAAACCAAAAAGCATTATCATTCAAGCCACATCCATGAGAAATACGGTTATAAATCTCTTTGATCGAGATCTGCTCATTATACATAACACCTTCCCATTTTCACTTTCTTTCTTCTCTGTGAGTTTTAAAACTATTAGAATTAACTTTGTTGTGAAACGTGCCCATTCCACAAATAGATCCTCTAGAAATCCAAGTTCAAATGCATTAAGCCAATAACTTGTAACAAAATAAGATCCTTAATCACAAGAGATTTAGTTCATAAATTAAAACTTTTTCTTATGTAAATGCTCAAGGATGCAAATAGAAAGAGTATGTATTCCCTCCACTCCTTTCATATCATCTAGTCCTATTTCTATCCTATTCCCCCCTTCCAACCTCCCATCTCAGATTTCGTAGTAGCCAATATTTGTTTCTCATCATGCTTCTCCATATATAAGATGCCACCTTCTTCTTTGGAGCAGCCTCTTTAATCCATTCCTTAAGCTATATATCTTTTAGATATTTCTCTTTAATAACCTATTACCAAATACCTTTTCCCTGGAATGTTTTCCATAATTTCTTGACAATTAAAGCCTTACTAAAACATTATGTGTCCTTCATACCCCACCCTCAATCATTCTCATGTCTCGCGAGCACCTCTAAATAGACCAAAAGTATCTTATTTGTGGATTTAGGCCTAGCCCAAAGGTGCCTAGCTATAATAGCATAGATTATTTTGGTCTAAAGATACTGGGGGGGGGGAAGATATTGAGGTTTGAGCCCTCTAATTGCAATGAAATCACCTCCTCCCCATTTTTCATGAAATGCTTTGAAGATGTCAATTATCTAGGGTTTTGTCAAAGAGTGTAGGAAGTAGGTTACCATGAGCATCTCATAGGTCTATTTTCCCTCACCTTGAAGGAAGACAAGATCACCATTGCAGGGACTGATTTCATGTTTTTAGCGGATGCCATCTCTCAAGCTATAGGCATACCAAACCATGGTGAAAACTGGTTTGAAGGCATGAACCTAGACCTAGAAGAGGACAAACCCTACTTGAAATCACAATACAAAGGAGCTCACTTACATGTTTTCCCATTCAGATGCTTGTTGGAGAGATATGCACCATTGATGAAGGCTATCATGAAGTTCTTCACATGTGAGGGAAGATTTTCTAGGCTATATCAATACCACATAAGACTGTTCATGCACTTTACAACTACCAAGTCTCTAAATTTGTCTAGCTACTTGTATACGAGCCTAACCAAAATGTCTGAAATGGTGCAATTGAAAGGAAAAGTTCATTATCCCAGACCCTTTCACCATAGCCTGATAAAGGTTATAGTAATCCATCAGTTGAAAGAGAAGAACATGGCATGGGACACCTTCATTGAGGTAGCCTTGAAAACACATATAACCACTTCACCAAGCTAGCACCAAACCATGTCAGTACAACCCATGGAGGTAGGTTCATCAAGCAAACATGATGAGACTAAATTTTCCAAAATCCACTTGAGCCTATCTATCTAGCCTAAAATCCTTTACATTCCAATCATCTCTTGGCTGTGATTTCATAGAGAGAGCCCTCTCTAGTTTGGTAGGGCTAGCTACCAAACTAAAAATCTTGGTCTGGGGTTACCTCTGTCAATCTCCTCATTAGCCTCAGACATTGTGGAGGATAACAGAGGGCATGAAAACTAGGGAGTGCCGAGGTGTTCTAGTGAATGTAAGGTTCCCATGTCATGGAAAATGTAATGCTAGTTGTGAGGCCATGACTGCCAAGGTGTGTTAGGGAATGCTAGGTCATGCTAACATGTGTCAGATAGTATGAAGACATGTCAAACAAGCTAAGATGTGCCAAGTGCTAAGACATGCCAAGATGTACAAGGGTGTGACAATGCATGTGAGTGACTGTCAAGGCAACAGAAGGGAGGAACAAGTTAAACTACAAGGAAATGAGCACATAATAGGGTTAATAAGTCATTAATTTACCTTTTCCATGAGGGGCATGCTAGGCACACCAACACTAGGTTCCAATAGGTGCCAAGTGCCAAGTGTCAATGCATTCTAGGTGTAAAATATTCCTCTATCTCTTCTCATATAGTTTCCAATAATTGATCTAGGATACTAGAGGTAGCCCTGCCCTTCTTGACATTCCCTGATATTCCCCAGTTTCTTCTCATCATGCCCTTTACAGATGAGGTACTATGTGACGTTTCTCCTCTTGAAGTTTTTGATGTATTGTTAGGACAACCATTCTTGTGGAAGTGACATGTTGTATATGAGTCTAGACCTTGGTTTGTGATTATTACTTTGGCTAATAAGTTGTACAGGATACCAGAGGTAGCCCTGCCGACTACCATCTCTTTGATCACTACAAATAAATGCAAGAAGATCACTTACGAGACTAGGAAATTTGTTTTCCTTATGATTCGGCCCTAAGGCAAGAAGAAATTTGTGTCCATGGCTTCTAGGTAGGGCTCCTCTACACAACAACATCAGATGGAAAAGGTCATGGAGGAGTACAGGGATATTTTCACCTCACCCATAGGGGTACCTCTACATTGTCAGATCAAGCACTCCATTGATCTAATCTCGAGTGTGCCACTTCCCAATGGACCAATCTATTAACGCTCTGTTCTCATGAACGATGAGATCAAGAGGAAGAATTAGGAGATGTTATAGAAAGGGAGCATCATGCCAAGCTCATCACCTTGTGGGATCTTGATTGTATTGGTACAGAAGAAGGATAGGACCTGGAGGCTCTGTATTGACTATCGAATGCCAAACAAGATCACTGTCCAGAATAGGTACCCAATCCCACATATTGATGACCTTATGGACCAGCTAAATGGGGCCAAATGTTTAAGCAAGATTAACTTGAAGTTAGGTTATCATTAGGTGCCTATCGAACCCTTCGATGTGTGGAAGACTGCCTTCAAATCCAAGGAGGACCTTTTTGAATGGTTGTCCATGTCGTTCGGATTGACAAACACCCTTGCAAGCTTCATGAGACTGATGGATGACATCTGTTAGCCCTTCAATAATGCATTCATGGTGGTGTATTTAGATGACATCTTGATCTTCGGCTAGAGTTGGGAAGAGCACCTCCACCAAGTTGTGTGCTAACTTGGAGAAATGCACCTTTGGCATGACCCAGGGTCAATATCTAGGGTGCATCATTGATAAGTAGGGTGTACATGTGGACCTATACAAGATACAAGTCATTCAGGATTGGCCAACCCTAACCACTCTAATAGAGCTCCACAGCTTTTTGGGTCTTGCCAATTTCTATCATAGGTTTGTGTTGGGGTTCTCTCATATAACTTGGCCTTTAAGTCAAGTCACCAAGGGCGAAGTGAAAGCAAAGTTCTTTTGGTTGGAAGCCCAATAGCGAGTGTTCTATGAGTTGAAGAATTGCCTTTGTTCGGCACTAGTGATAACATTACTAGACCTGCAACAACCATTTTAGATTGAGACAGATGCCTCTAAATATGCTATTGGTGTAGTTCTTACTCAACATGGGCATCCAGTGGCTTACCATGGTGAGACACTTTCAGATAGAGTCCGAAAGTACCCCACTTACGACAAAGAAATGTATTCCATTGTGCAGGCTTGCTGCCAATGGAGGAAATACATTATGGGGAAGGAAACGGTCATCCACATAGACCACTGACCTCTACAGTTCATTCAGACACAAGGGAAGTTACAGAACGATCACCATCAGAAATGGTCCACCTATCTGCAAAAGTTGCATTTTAACATTAAGTATAAGAAGGGTAGCACCAATAATGTCATTGATTGCCTCAATCGACCATCGTTCATGGCACTAATCACTGTGATTGACTCTTGTGGGCATGAGAAATCGGGGTGGCTACATCTTTACAAGAGCGATCTAGAATTCGAGAACATATACCAGACACTCCTGGAAGGGAAGCATGATCCAAATTTACACCTTTAGGATGAATTGTTATGCCACTTGGAACACATATGTGTTCCTTCAAGTGAGTGTGCTAAGATAATTTGGGAGGGGCACTACAGTTGGGTCGCTAGATATTTCGGAGTAGAGAATATAGTGGCGGTATTGCAAAAGTATTTTTATTAGCCGAAACTTTGTCAAGATGTTGGGAAGTACATTAGATCCTGCACTGCCTGTGCCATTGCCAAACTAACCATCAAGAATCAAGCCCTGTATACTCCTCTACCTATTCCTAGTTGGCCTTGGGAATCTATCTCCATGGATTATATGTTGGGCCTTCTTTCTACTAAGCACAGAAATGATTGTGTTTTCGTGGTCATCGATAGATTCTCTAAGATGGACATCATGGAAACCTGCAAGAAGAGTATCAGAACAGAGGCCATTGCTAAGCTCTTCTTTGAGCGAGTGTGGGTACACTTGGGGATCCCATAGTCCATTATCTTAGACTAGGACAACAGATTTGTGAGTGCATTTTGGTCAAGTTTCTGGTTGATGTTGGATACAAAACTTTCTAAGTTCATGTCTTTCCACCCCAAAACTGATAGCCAAACAAAGGTTGTCAAAAATATGATCGTACACATTATGTGCATGTACAACTCAAAGCATCCACACACATGGGATGAAAGTATCCCCTATGTGCAACATAGCTAACATAGAGATCTCCACATCTCAATAGGCCAGAACCCCTTTTAGGTAGGGTTGGGATTTCAGCCATTATGCCCCATTGATGTGGCCATATCATTTGTAGCCACTCAGGTAGATTTTAATCATGTGCAGTCTAAAGCTAAAAGAACTAACAAATTCATTGAGTGCATTCAGCACATCTGCCAACAAGTCCATGATATATTGGACAAAGGCATTGCTAAGTACAAGCATTGCCATGATCAACATAGAGTGTCACACAAGTTCCAAGTGGGCGACAAAGTTTGGCTTCATTTGTAGAAGGAGCACCTTGCTAGACCCCACTACAAGCTTCACCCACTCCGATATGGGCCATACACCATCACCAAGGTCATCGGTGACAATGCCTTCGAGCTCAACATCCCACCCTTCCTTGGCTTGCACCCAGTGTTCAATATAGATCAACTTTGGCCATACTTTCCAGCATTGTTGGACACATTTGATCGTGCAGAACAAATCACACCAACAGAGCCCAACACAGACTACATGGAATAAACAACAACTGATCATATCATGGACACATAGATCAAGAACACTCAGCAAGAAAGGATACAACTATATCGAGTTATCAAAGCAGGGCAGCTACTTCACCAGGGCAAGTGGTTCACCGGGGACCAGGTGTTACAGATCCATTTGGGCACATCAAATCCCAACATTCAGATCCATGTTTTAGGGATCATCAAACCATAAATTTAGTTATTTCATGCCCTAAAAAAGTCACCCCTTTGAATGCCTCCTTCCTAGACAGTTTCATGACTTGAAGACATCCATAAATTGCCTCTAGAGGGACCAGCACAGGTAAGCCCTTATGAAGGTACACTGCAGAGCAGTTGAGTCCACTACCAGGGTGCTCTGCAGAGCACTTAGGCTCCCTTTCACCTGCGCTGGGCGAGAATGAGTGAAATTCATATAGGGTTTGGGGAGTATTCTTATCTTTTTGAGTCATCTATAAGTTTCCCTATCTTATCAACTCCTATGAGCTTGAAAATGGATGAGGAATGAGTTAAGGAGCATCCTATCCTCTCATCCCTTCCTCCATGGAACTAATTCTAAGTATGGAAGGCCATTCAATGTCACCATTAATGACAAAACCTCCTTCATCTTCCTATAAATTGAGCACTCATCTAAGTGATCAAGGGTTGTATTATGTTGAATTGTAAGGAGATAATGCTGCTATCAGACTTGACTTTGGAGCAAATGATGTGATTCCACAAGCTTGTCTTGCTTTTGATGTGATGTGGATGGGATCCAAGCTAGAGGAATGACTTTGAATCAGACACTGATGGTTGTAATTCCTTCTTTTATATAATAAAGTGTTTGAACCTTTTTCCATATGTTGTGTTCTTTCATAATGCTTATATGTATGAATTGCTTCTCATTCCTTTCATTTATATTCAATGGATCATATGCTTTGATCTATTTTTGTCTTCTGTTGTCTTTACAGGGTACTTCTCAAGCGGATTAAGTATGGGAAGGAACAACGGAATTGATACAAGGGAGACGAGAGGAAAACGAAACTATAGGTAGGCCTTCTATCCCCTCTTCTTATCTATAGTTTATAGGAAAAATCTAAAACACTTTAAACTGTTCTTCTTGGCACAACTACTTGTCTAGTGAATTAGTGTTTATCCGTAGATGCTAAATTCTCCAAAACACCAGGTTCAACAAAAAATTCCTCACCTTGTGGAGGCTATGCAACCAATGGGGACCATTCACTAGTAGAAAATGATGAAATTGGTGACTAGGGAATTTAGTCACCACAATTATTTCAAGTGAATTACTATTAAATTTAAGCAATTTTAAGTGACTGAACTAAAAATGGCTGACTTAAATGACTAATTTAGTTTAGGGATAATATATATGACTAGATAATAGGTGACCAAACTAAAAGCGACTAACTAAAATGATTAATTTAGTCCATGAATAAAATATATGACTAGATAATAAGTGACAAAATTAACAGTGATTAGTTACGTAAGTGACTACTATAGTCCAAGAATAAAACTATGACCAAATAATAAGTACAAGAAGTATACGAATTAGTCATTTATGTTAGTAATTTTTAATTGTGTCACTTCGGAAATGGAAAATTGCAATTTTGATACTCAAGTGTTTCATTTCACTTTAGGCGTCTTTGAATCCATATGCAGTGTTAAAATTTAGAGACAAAGGGGTCTTTGAATCCATTTACAATTTTAAAATTCTAAATACCCTTTTGTCTTTAAATTTTAAGACTGCAATTCAATTCAAATATTCTCAACATCATTTTGACCTTCCTTCACTGTCGGGCCAAGGCTCTCCTTCACCAGTTTGTCCAAGGAGGGCATGGCTAATGGCATTTGAGATGAAGGACAAGCCAAAAAATAAATCAGAGAAAGTCGTAACTTCTGAAACTCCTAAAAACCCTAAGAAAGTCATAATACATTTCATGTCTTTCTCTGATCTCTAGGATGAAAGGGAAACCAAACTCAAAGCTAGACAACTGCAAGAAAATTTTTGCATCCCCTCGCAAATGGCCTCAAGCCCTGGGCTGGCAGAAACTAGAGGACCTGAACAGTGCACAATTGGAGTAGGGGTTAGGGCCTTTGAATCGCAAGATGACTAGCCTATCAAATTATAACTTTGCTTTTTAAAGACCTGGTAGGCTTGAAATCCAAGGCATGGTGACCTTTCAATCTAAGTACCAAATGTGAAAGTATAAAATCCTTGCACTAGCCCAAATTTTGTGAAAACACACTCCTCCAATGCATAATCCACGAACTCCTCCTCCTTCACGTGGGTCCAAGAATAAGAAACAAACATCTCATGAGTAGTTGTGTGTCTTCAAAGGTTTTATCATGACGATGATCTTTGTACTTAAAAAATAGACATCATGTGAATAAAAATCTCATGGCTATCATTTAATCTTATTTTTCATTTTGCCAAGGATATCAGAGCTTGACATTCCCCAGATCCCATTCACTCTTCATCAAAACTACATCTCTCTCTAGTCAGAAACTCCATACCCCTTTCTCCGCTTGCAATTTTTCCATGGGCCTATAGGGTTTCTCCATAATTATTGAATTCCTCTCCCATGGTAGAAATTTTGTGATGTCCTCTTTAACATTTTGACTCCATAAAAAATAAAATAAAAAATTATAACTATAACTATAATTAATAATCAAACTGACCTAGATCCATCTTAACTTTGGATCTACCAAGCGTTAAGATGGAGGATTCAAATATTTCCTAAGGCACAAACATGAAAATATAAAAGAAAAAAAAATAACTTGTAAATTCAACTAACTTTCTTTTAGAAAAATATTAAAACATTTATAACATTGGATAACTTTTTTAAAATTTTAAAAAATTGTTATATTTGATTTTTTTTTTTATATATTATGGTAAAAAAATTTGTGCTTTTCATTTGGAATTTCATTTTCCCACTCATCAAATTTAAGATTTAAGAGGGTATGGCTAAGGAGCATTGGCGGGGATATTTAAGAAGGTATGGCCAAGGAGGATTGGCAGGGTATTGCCAAGGAAGATTGACGGGAAAGCTAGGCGAAAAACATTAGGTTAACAATGAAATAGAGGGTATGGCAAGGAGGATTGGCGGGCAGACAGGCGGATAACATTCTGTTAACAACAAAATAGAGAGCACAACTGCAGGAGGAGCCTTAACACAACCAAAGCCATGAACCATTTTATATCCACGAGTCTGAAAGTCTGAAGCTTTTGATCGTTCAATCCTCTTTGAGAGAGTTGAGCCTTGGCTTGATTTTTCATGTTGGCATTACCTATGATTTTGGAAGCATGACCAGGAAGACACAAAGCAGGAAGAGCCACAAGAAGACTATTTGGAGAGGGTTCCACTTATAGACGGTTAATCGATTGATACCACAAGATAAAAATTGTATATTTTGGTAATGGACTACCCTTTTATCTACTGTGAATAGTCTAGGTACTCTAAAAAATGTTTCCTTTTATATTTATGGAATGTTATAGGCCAGTTGAAGAAATTTTTTTATAACACATAAGAAAATTCTCTTATTCAGTCCTGTTTATAAGTGTCTCATGGATTTTCTTGTGTGCATCCCCAGATAGAGAGTGAAACACCAACCTGCTGCAATATGCCCAACCTAGAAACTTAATTATTTCAACCTCTTATATGCTTTTGTAGGATAAAACAATCTTCAATTGCTTCCAGTTCTGCCACACAACCTTCAGTTCCTACAAATGTTGCCATATAACGTTCAATTCCTCTTAAACCTTATGATAATCCTTGAAATTTAAAAATGAGAATACCTAATTCATTTTTTTCATTGTTGGGCATGGATGCAGCTTTTATTCTCAATGTAAGCAATATCATCATCTATAGACATCATAATGCATTACATGGGATTCAAATCTACCCAACTTGTTGCTCTGAGTGTTGATTGCATGCTACAACGTATCTTCCATCCCTCCCTTGCCTCTTTCTCTATGCATATGTGTTCAGTGGCCAAGAAGAAAAATCATCATGGTTCCCATTCTTCATTTGTATTACCATACATGTTGACATTATAGTCTCCTTATTGCCTTAGAAGTAAATCCAACCTTATTGTCTCATCTTTGTTCTTATCCTGCTGCTAGGTTTTTTTCAATTATTCTGCTAACTCATTAATTATTAATCATATATATGTAGATTGTTCGATAAAATCTATCAATGGATTACACACACCCAACTGCTAAATTCTCTTATATTTCCATGTCTGGTAAAAACCCTCTTTGGATCATCACTACTTACCAAAATATTTATAGTTTTTAAATTTTCAAGTAATTTTTTTTCCTCCATCGAATAACTTAACTTCCTTTTTGGTGACTATTTTCATTCTTCACATATTTTGTGATTTATTTAACTTTTTTAGCTACCTTAAAAAATATTTCTTTGCATTCAATAATCAGTTTGAAAGAAATCTGAAGGTGGACAATTTGAATGAGCTATTTGAGGAAGCAGGGCTTCACAAAACTGTGAACTTCTTGATCAAGATTCATGGCAAGAGGGCTATAACAATAGAGAGAAACTTGAAAACGTGATATTTTTTGTTTGGAGCTCTAGGTCCCTTAGACTTCTTGGTGTCATGAATGTCATTAAAATTCCTTCAATTCAATTTAATTCAATTAACACTCTCTATATAGTGCATTGGATAGTTGATAGAATTGAATCTGAGATCAGAGAAAGGCATACTGAGAGTGCTTACGAAAATAAATTACTTTTGAAGATTTCCAAAGTAGTGGGAGTTTCCATTGATACATCAACTTTGAAACATGAATATGAAGAACTTAAAAGGGATATGGAAGATACCATATTTAGAAAAAAGATGAAGCAGAGGATTTACAAATGGAACAAATCATTAGATTTCTTTATTGTGTAGATGTGCTGTCTTCTGCCAAAGAGAGGGATAAGATATATTACAAGAAAAGGCTCCTTTTGGGGAGTCATTCATTGCCTCCCTTACAATCCTTTTATTGTCCAATTTTTTGAGAGGTAATGGAAGACCTTTTTGAAATTTCTTCTTGTCAAACATTTGATAGAAGTTATATTGAAAGATGGTAATTAGGTTCTAATCAACAAAGAGCTCAGACCGAATATTATACTTTCAAGTTCTATAGAAAAGTGGAAGGATAGAAATACAACAATCATAATAGCTTCATTGAAACCTAATCTTGATTTTGATGGGGAGAAGACTATCTTGTATGCTCTTAATGAATTACTAAGGTTAATAAAGGAGAAAGAAAATCATAGACAATGAATAGGAGAATAAGGTTACATTCATGTTTTAGTTGGCCTTCTAGGACAAAATAAGCAATCAATTAGGAACAAAACAATAACATTACTTTGTGGCATGATAAAGGAAAACAATTACAATAAGGTGAAAATAGTTGAGGTGGATCATGGTACTGATTTTATTGTTCATTCACTTTCACGTGACATTGGAGAGGATATGAAAATCATGGAATTATTTTTAGAGCTTTCAAAGGATATGGCTGTGTATGAACATATTAGAAAGTCACAAGGGTGTATGCACATATTAGAAAGTCACAAGGCCTTTTGTTACAAAGGTCTTTATGGAGGTTTACTGCAAAAAGAATCATAAGTTTGTAATTGTTCTCAATGAAACAAAATTTATGCCTCGACAGGAAGGAGATCTCACCATTATTTATGATGTCACACATGCCTTTGAAAGAAACTATTGGGAACATGTAACAATTTATAATGAGAATCCTATTGGCCCTTTGGACTATTGTAAATTGTCTTGGGAATGGCAAAGGGGAGAATTTATTGAAGCCATTAAGGGTGCAGAGATACTAGAACAAAGTTAGAGTGACTGCATCAATGGAGTTGTAGGCGCTTTCTACCCGGACATGGATTTCTCAACTATGATGAGTTGTGAGAAGGTCCCAACAATTGTGGACCTTAGTCAATACATGGCTAATAATACAACTATCGGAAAGACCCTTAACTAGTAGAACCTCCAAGAACATGACCCTGTCTCTCTTTTGTATCTTCTCTTATGCTTTTCAATCAAAGTCTTCTTCTTTACTACACCTTTATTTCTTTGTTCACACTTCTTCTGGCAACTGATGGAACTTTCCTTCGCTCCTTTTCTAGCAATTGAAAAAACCGTAGGTCTCTCTAGAGACCTCTTGTTCGGTGTCTTCCTTTTCTTCTCTACTTTGGAAATATTTCTTTTCCTTTATACTTAGGCTAGAGAATGAGACCTTTCTTTGAGGAATATATTCAATTCAGAGGCTGATCATCTTGACCCTATTGTAGATCAGATTCCTTTGCATGTGTGGCTGATCTAGGGCTTGAAATAAGACCTTTCACTTGTTCCATTCCTTCACTAGAGGTGGGGCCTACTTTTCTTGGTAGGGAGGACTATTGGGAGCCTCTTTTTAGCCCAATCGAACCTTCTTAGAGAGAGGCACTTTTTGACTTATTGCAGTAGCAAAACTTCATCTCTTACCTTAGCACGTGTGATAGAAATAGCCCAAAAGAAGTACCAAAACTTTGGATTTCTTCATTCTCTCTTTCGTTGCCCTAGAAGCACCTTAATTCTCCTTTTCTTACCTCTTCTTCATCCTCTTTTCTTTGCTGAAATTCATACATGAGTGATGATTCTTTTGTGAGGTTGAGCTGCCCTATATATAGGAGTTTGCCCCTCCTTTGAAGTTGACTTGATCAATTGGTGAGGCTGACTTGACATTTGTGCACCAAAAATTCATTTTTAAGCCATGTTGAAGAGGAGACACATATTTTCATTGTAGGATAATATTTGACATATTTATTTGACTCAAATACATATATTTTCATCGTGAGATATGCCCATAAGGGTCTTCAACAATTATATTGACTCTTTGACCTTCCTATAGCACTTCAACATGTGCTAGACCTATGGAATGAGCAAGAAACTCATTGTTACAATTGACAAAATAATTATTCTTTTTCTTTTACAAGTACAAATATCAAAATCACATTTATGAAGATCGAGCCTAGTTACACTTTCTTCAACACTCCCTCTTAACTAGGGAGGTATTCATAAACCACTTACAACGTGCTTGGACATTTTCAATCTAAAGAATTCTCATAAGAGAAATCGGATTGAAAATCTATTTGTTCTAGCATAATAGTAACCAAAATTGTTTCCACAGGAAGGCCTTGACTGACAACTCTATCTCTCATTATATCAAAGCACAATGTTGGTGAAACCAATGACTATACACACCTTCATCATTGTTTCTCAAGGTACATACCCACCCAAGCGTTCACTGATTATGACCTTCTAGGACTATTCTTATCTTGGGTTCCCAGCCCTTAAATAATATCAGTGCTCTTACCTACTCTTATCTTTGATGCCCTACACATCCTCAAAGAGCATCAGATGCCAAATGATTACCCAATCCTTCCACTTTTTCTTCCCAAGTGAAGACAATAATGTAGTGTCTACCTATCCCTCTCAATTAGGGAAGATAATACCATTCCTCTTAAGGAATGTACCCAATCTCCCTCTAACCAAGAACTTAGCTAAGCTCCCTCTTAATCAGAGACTTGTCAGAGCTCCCTCACAACTAGGGACTCTCCTTTTCATCAACAACTTCTTCTTGTGGGTCCTTCAACTGCTTGATCACTTTCTTTCCTTAATGTCATGAAATTCATTCGAGATTCTTCCTTGTAGGGCATCAACCATCGATCACTTTCCTTCTTAGTTCGTCATGTAATTCATTTCTTCATGGAAAGTGTACTTCTTGATACATATCTAGAACCTTCATCACATGGTTACCTCTTTCTCATCATGCTTCTTACAGGTATCTCCATCCACCACATGAGTGCTAGTTGTACTTGTACTTACAACTCTTGTTCTAGTAGCCCTACGTGAACTCATCTAGATATTATTCAAGAAAAATATAACATCAACATCCTACATGTTCATATCTCCAAGGCCTTTCTAGGTGTCAAGGATCCTTTGATCTTTTTATTCCTTTGTTAGAATTATTGTGCCTTCTTTCGGGAGATGTCTTCAACAGATCGTCGAATGTTGATTCCTAGTGTCCATGGTGTCCTTTTATTCCTAGTTTCTTTTCCCATATGCTTATTTATAGGTTCTATTGTAAACCACCTCATACTTCATATGAAGATATTTCTCATGTTTACCTTTCTCAGTGTGTGAACCATGCCTTCATGTATATCTTAATGAAAGAGATCTTATCTTATTCTTGACCATGCTTCCAGAGAAATTCCCCATGCTTATTAATAATAATGATGACATGACCTATCTAAAAAACCTAGATGCATACATACCTCATCTTAGTTCTTTCCTTGATCATTTCAACTCTCTTTGATAGCTTCCTTTATTGAAATTACGTTTAATCTTCTTTGCTCTAGTACATCTTTCTTTGCCTGCATATCATCCTTTCTTGAATCCCCATAAGTTAAATTCCTATCAACACATTGAATTTTCCTGAAGGTCATGAATCACTTATTGAATATTTCACCAGAGGATCCTTTTAGTCCTCATCCTACAAATTCTCCTTCATTTGGATGATAGTGGCTTTCTAAGATGATTCTTCATGGTCATGATCATTCCTTATTTATGAGGTCATTCAATGGCTACATCTTTCCTACATGAATACCTTTATCTGAGTTATCTCTACATAATGATCCTATATTCTTGAAGATTCCATTCTCATTAATTATATTCTACTTCTACATGTTACTATGATACCCAAAACTTTAAAGAAGACTTATGTGAAGAGTTTGATCTTAGTCATAGTAGAGATCCAGAGGAGCTTCCTTCTTCAACTTCTTATCCTCTTCTTTTACTTCTTGGGTAATGTGGGCTTCTTCCCGTTTCCTCTTATTGTTGTCCTTCTTGAATTTAGGACAATCACTCTTATAGTGTCCATACTCTTGATAGCCAAAGCATTGGACTTTGGACATATCTCTTTTTCCTCTTCTCTGTGGACCAAACTTGCCAAATTTTCCTTTTCTCTTGGCCATAGCAAAAAATGCTTGTAGTCAGTGATTTCCTTCACAAAGAATCTTACACCTTTTATAGACGTTGTAGATGGTGATGGATATCATACCAAACTATTTTTTAATGGTGAGGAATGCTCTCTTCCCGACTTTTTCCCTTCTGGAACAGGGCATGTAGTTTCTAGAAACTTTTATATTCTTTTGCTAGCATCAACAATGATACAATTGTGTTCTAGGAGCACCTCCAAATTCTCAAGGGTCCAATGCTTATAAATATTCCAATGAGTTGAAAAAAGGCAAAAATATTGGGAAATTCACTACTAATTAACAACATATAGGATAGTGTCCCAAGAAAACCAGAGGCACTCTATAGATCTTCGGTGAAAATCAGTATGGGAGAGTGGGGAGACCTATGCACTAGAACAATTTGAGGCAAAGGTGAAGCTATTTGCAACGTCTAGACTAAAATCCAGTAGCGATGTTGCTCCTATGGTGGTGAAAACGTTGTTCTAGAGGGTAGATGATGGTAAGCCTATTACTATAGAGTATACCAATGATATCCCTAGAAATTCCTTTAGGGAACCCAATGAGAAATTTCTACCACCATAATTTGTGCCATCGGAGAGAAAAATATAGTGTCGAAGGAAACACAGGAGAAAGAGGGCTCTCAGAATTTCAATTTCTTTTCTGGAGTCACACTACTCACTTTATTTTTTTCTTGTATACTCATTTGACATTTCATGAATATTTGAAGCTTGTACAAAATCTCCCATTGCAATTGTAACAAAATACTCATCGTCGAGTCTGCACTCTTTTTCTTTTTGAGGTGGTCTTGACAATGCTTCTATTAATGCATTAATCATGTACTTCTTAGAAAAATAACACCCATAATTCTCAAACAATTTAGCATCTTCGGGGAAGCTATACCTTTGATCTTGAATTTCCAATCTTGGCATGTGTTTTAACAACTAGTTTGATTCCAATCCAACTTCAACAATTAGTTCCTCATCCCTTTGACCACCCAATGAGATCTCTTGTAGAGGTAAACCAACATATTTCCCTGAATATGTCTCTAAATCTCCACCTTGATGTCCAATTGTTCTACCTTTAGTTTCAGTAAAATAATTATCTAATGCCTTGGATTTCAAACTGCATCTCTCCCCAAGAACATCAAAAAATTAATGGACCCTATATCATCATAATCTTCACTAGGAACTTGAGCTTGATGTATGTTTCTATCTTCTTCGGGAGTCAAGGTAGAAAACATTTCTGAGTTCACTTTACTAGTTGATGTCTCTGTATCCACTCTTTTAATGTTTGTTTGGCTTAAAAACTAGCTTCTAAATTGGAAGAGTTTGCATTATTAGTCACTGAACTTGGAGTATTTCCATCATGTCTTATATCATTCTTCAAACCATTCAAATATCCTTCCAGAAAATAATCAATACCGGGTAAATAATTGGATTTGAAAGCCTTTGCCTACAAGTCTTGCCAATTCTCATTTTCTTTTCTACTAGAGCACTTGAATGAATCAAGGGACCTGGAAGACAGTTCAGCCTTACAATCAAGAAAATATTTTCCTGAGATATCACATACATTCTTAGTGCCCATAGTATGAGAGGAAGTAGCCTCTTCATCACCAGTAGGATGGCTACCTTGAGAGTCATTGTTGAATTTCAATGTACCTTCTTTTCCATGAAGATTTCTAGAGATATCTCTCTTTGAAAATGTGTCACTAGCTGAAGTGTGATCATAGTCAGTCAAGGCCATTTTCTATCTTTGAGGATCCAAAATAGTAATACTACCTTCTAAGGTGTCAGATACCTGGTAACCATGCTTAGGATGCCTAATGTGACCATGTTGAAAATTGTCAAACTCACTGCTACTTATATTACTAGCAAAAGTTTTTTCATTCCTATTCATTGACAGCGTAAAATTTGTCCAGTCATTTGCATATTTTATATTATTTTCACTAGGAAAGTTGTTATAATTATCATAACTAGCAAGTTTTTATAATTATCATACCAGTTTCACTCTCATTTAAAATTCAATATGAAAATGTCATCTACAACTAGGATAACAACAAACAAACGAATATTGATTTTGCACTCTAGTCTAGGTTTTTTACATGATTCTTATATTCTGAATTCTTGTTTTATTTAACATTTCCTCTTTGTGACAATTTCATTTGGAATGTTGGCCGATAAGACAACAATTATGTCACTAGACATATTGAAGGGTGGGAGGTGTTCCTTGTTGTAGGTGCAAAATGCTCTTTGTCATCACTTACTCTTTATGATTTTATTAATTTGTGTCAATGCATTATGAGCAATATTGGATTGCATGTTCTCAAGTTAGAGTTAAATTTTAATGACACAGATAGGTCAAGCCTAGCCTGGATCCTATGATTGCAACCTTGTTTATTTGACCAAGTGTACCACCTTTTTGCATCATTGTTCTTCTTTCTACACACTATGTCAAACACACCAAGCATACATTTGCAATCATTCCAAGTTTTTTGTTTGTCCAAGTGGAGAGGCATTTGTCTTTTTGACCTAGTGTGCCACCTTGCGGAAGCATGATTCTTCTTTTCCCCACACTCAGTTAGACACACTGAGCATCCATTTGCAATCATTCCAAAAAAAATTTCATCTGAGTGGAGAGTCATTTCACTCCTTCCCACACGGTCCCCTTCCCACTCAAACATGTTGAAGGTCCCCTCCAAAGATCCTCTCAGCATTAGGCAGAGATTGGGCCATCCATTGCTAAAGGTGTTTTATACCAATGGGATCATTTGGGGCATGCTCTTAAAAAAACCTTGCACCATGCCAGCTAGTATGATGGTTTCAATACCAAGACATGGGATCTTGCTCCTTATCTAGAATATAAGGAACTAGTCTAGAGCCAATTGTGCAAATAATAGTGCCCACCCTCCCACACACACATACACACACACACATGACCTTCCTCACAAGTAGCAGCAACATATTCACCATTCCAATTGTATATTAGCAAGGGAAACTTGAAGCCAAGACCTTTTACCTCTTGAAGGAAGAGCACATATGTATGCAGGCAGCAGATTGGCCATGAGGGTTCTAACTTCTAACATTGGTCTATCTATCATCACCAGTGGTTCCCTTAACATTCTATGCTGAAATATTAATCTACATGGGAAAATTTCATCAAGATCCTTCTTGATGACTACAAATGTGCTTCTAACTATAACATCTATAGCTAGGGTTGTCTAATGGAGCATGCAAAACTGTTTATTGAGTAGGAGGGGGGATATCAGGGTACTGCCTACTGAATTCTTATGGCAATCCATTGGCAGTCACTATGATTGGTTATCTGTTTTATTCCATTACAAATATCATTCCCAATTGTAAATAAATTAGTGATTCCAGTAGAATATATCCTAGAAATGATGAAACCTTTTTAAATAATTTATTTCCTTGTTTGAGACAGCTCATGAATCTCATGACCAAATATGTGCTTCTCTGAATAGAATTTACTCTTCTTTGAAAAGGTATAATTCCCCAAGTAAATTTTTTTCATGGTAATTATAAATGGAACCTGGATATTCTTCTTAAGCAATTATTTCCTTATATGTGAATTGTTGGCTTTGATTCAACATTTTCATTTATTTTTACTAAATTCAAGGGGTTAAATGAAGTAACTCTTGGATCTCTTGGAAACACGTAGGAGATTACTTTGTGTTATTAAGAGATATATTCTCTTGACTCAGAAAATAGTGAATGCTAGATTTGAATTCATTTTATAGATCTTGCTGACTGTGTTTGGTTCACAGGGAGCTGACAAAGGACTTTGTTGTGGTTGGTACTACTACAAAGTCACATTATTGTGCATGCAAGTCTATTTACAAGCCAGACATGGTTTGTAATTTTCATGAATACTTATCCTTGTGATCTGTCAAACTAATTTTTGGTTTGGATTCTGAGGCTACAAATTGGTATAGTTTTTATTGTCATTGCAAAATAGCATGACTAAAAAGAAAATAATTGGAAGTTACAATGGTCTAACAACATTTTAAGCAATGAAAGGTAAACACAAACTGAGGCATACCTTGAAAAACATGAGTCTGTTGGGCGTTGTCACATTCTGGAAGAAGATGTAAAGTATCTGTATCATTACTCTTCCACCCTTCTGATGTTGCACAAAGCTCTGTATCTGTCCCCAAACTATTTGGACTGACACTGAATGATACATACTCAATTTTGGAATTAATTTCACTTTCTTTTTTGGAGTCACACAACTCACTTTCTTTTTTTCTTGTATACTCATTTGACATTTCAAGAATATCTGAATCTTGTACAAAATCCCCCATTCCAATTGTAAAAAAATATTCATCGTCGAGTCTGCACTCTTTTTATTTTTGAGGTGGTCCTGATAATGCTTTTATTACTGCATTAACCATGTCTTCAGAAAAAGCACACCCATAATTCTCCGAAAATTCAGGGTCTTCGGGAAGCTATACCCTTGATCCTGAATTTCCAACCTTGGAATGTGTTTTAACATATAGTTAGATTCTTGAGTTACCCTTTCCAATCCAACTTCAACAATCAGTTCCTCATCCCTTTGACCACCCAATGATATCTCTTATAGAGGTAAACCAAAATCTTGACCTAAATATGTTTCTAAATCCCACCTTGATGTCCAATTGTTCTACCTTTAGTTTTAGTAAAAGAATTATCTAATGTCTTGGATTTCAGATTGCATCTCTCCCCAAGAGCATCAACAAATGAATGAACACTTTCTTCAATAGTATCTTCACTATGAATGTGAGTTTGATGCATGTTGTTATCTTTTCGAGGAGTCAAGGTAGAAAAAATTTCTGAGTTCCATATCCATTCTTTTAATGTTTGTTTGGCTTAAAAAATAGCTTCTGAATTGGAAGAATTTACATTATTAGTCACTGAAATTGGAGTAGTTTCATTGTGTCTTATATCATTCTTCAAATTGATAGGTTACTGAATTAGGGATGGTAGAATTTCTAGGTTTTCTTGTCCAAGCATTCTATACCCCTTTAAGGAAAGAACTAAGATAATTTGCACTTGCAACAATTTGAATAAGGCTATCATTCACCAATGAATTGATTTGACTCCTAAAATTGAAATGGTTTTTTTGAATCCATCCTTCTCTGCACCCTAATTTGTCTCTTTTAGTTGTAGTTTATAATAGAGTTGATTGTAAGGGGGCAGACTCAAGAATGCATTCAATTATCTAGTCAGATACTTCATTACTAGAACTCAAAAACTAACACTCAGTGATGTTTGCAATTCATGGGAGATTATTCTCACTGTATCTCTATATGGTAGAGATAATTACAATAGATTTGTTCATCAAGAGTATGGGTTGACCAGATATGTTAATGCAGAAAGCCTTAGCGCAAGGGAATCAATGGAACCAATGGAACACCGACAAGAATTTCCAACAATTCACTATCCTCCTTTGGATCTGGAGAATTAGAAGAAGCATTATCTATACAAGAAGATAAAATAAATATCCCATCCCCCGCAGGAAGACTCTTTGCAATGTTCACAAAAAAAATACAGAAATTAACAACAAATTTACAGAAACTACCGATAAAAATACCGAAACAACTAACCAGATTGAAAGGGCTGAGTCAAAATCGTTAGAAAATTACCATGATTGTGAAGATAATTCAAAGGAAGAGCAGTCAGATGGGTTTTTTGAAGAAGGATTTGATAGCATAGATTCAGGCAAATAGGAAATTCCTAGCCCTCTACCAGGAGGAATTATTTTAGACTAAATCTATGCTACTAGTCCTCGAAATCTAAATTCCATTCTCTTTGGGCCCAACAATGATTTCAAGCATGAGCTAGCACAACTAGAGGGGACAAATAACCTTGTTGAAGGACCTTGGAGAAAAGTAGTGGGGAACCCATGAAAAGAGTGGTCACATACACCAAAGCTACAACTAAACTAGTGAAGTTCATCAAAGCTACAAAAGGACAAACTTATCTCATAGCAGATGGGAAGGTTTTTGTAGTATTAGCAAGTATAAGTACACCAAATTTTCCATATGGAAGTTCATTTAGGTGTGAATTTCTTTTCTGCATCACACCAAGGCTAGAAGTACCAACCAAAGAGGAATCCTCCCATCTTTCTATTTCCTAGAGAATGAATTTTATTCAAAGTACAATGATGAAAATCATGATTGAAGGTGGGATGAGACAAGGACTGAAGGACAACTACCAACAGTTTTCCAAGTTTCTTTCTCAGTATGTTACACCACTGGATGTTTCATCCTTGGCCTCTGAGCAAGAACAACCAAGATTAGATTTGCAGATGGATCCCCAATTGGAATGGAAGCTTATTGTTAGTTACGTTGGGGTTTTTACCTTGGTATCTACATTATTTTCTTTGGCATATCTCCTTTTTCACATCTTCCTAACCAATCCCAGTGTGATACAAGGCTTGGAATTTGGTGGGCTAGATTTACGTGATTCTTTGGGAGAAGTTATTACATGTGGGTTACTTGTTCTCCAAGTGGAGCGTATTTTCAAGATGATTTCACATTTCATGCATGCACGGTTCCAAAAGGGTAAGACAATATGTCATTCGTGATCTAAGTCGTTTCAGTTCCTAGACCTCTTATTTAGATAAAAGTAAGATTGGCAATTGTTAAAAAACATTTTGGTTTCTCAAACTTATTCATGGCTTGATTACAGTTGGTGATCATGGAATTAAAGCATAGGGAGATGGATGGCTACTGATAGTCACCCTAATTGAAGGAAATAATTTCTCTGTTGTAGATGCTACTGGTTATTTAGATCCATATGTGGTATTTACTTGTAATGGGAAACCCCGAACAAGTTCAATCAAACTACAGACACTTGATCCTCAATGGAATGGTAAAATTTCATAAAGCTATCCATATACTTTTTGCTTGAGATTCTATGCTTTTCCATGCTTCTATTCATGATTTTCTATTCTAACTTTCATTCTCCAAATAATTTTGTAGAAATATTCGGATATGATGTGACATAAGAGCCTCCTTCTATGATGGATGTAGAAGTCTTTTACTTTGAAGGGCCTTTTGCTGAGGCTACATCTCTAGGGTATGCTGAGATCAATTTTCTGAAATTTACTTCATAGGAACTGGCTGATTTGTGGATCCCACTTCAGGGAAGACTGGAAAAAGCTTGCTAATCGAAGCTGCACCTTAGGATATTTCTGACAAATACAAAGGGTCCTGATGTTGTTACTCAGTACATAACAAAGATGGAAAAGGAAGTTGGAAAATAGGTATTCATCTTTCGATATTAAATCTCTTGGAATACGTATAGTTCAATGGATTGCCCTATTTTTTCTTGACATCATGAGAATGAGAAATAATTCTATGTAGAATTCTGTATCAAGTGTTTAAAAGAAATAAGAAGTCATCAGGATTTGAGTAAAGCATGCTTAAGCTTGTTAGGACCCTACCCAAAGTCCTCAAGTATTTTCCAAGCAACAAGGCTCAAGATGCTAGAGCCTATATCATGAGTTTGCAATTTTGGTTTGGTGGATCCCTAGAGAATATTGAAAACTTCTTTAAGATGATTTTTGGGTTGTATGTTCCTTCTCTCAATAAAACACAATTGGAGTTTGTTGATCTAGTTGTCTATTTGGACACAAGAATATGGCACCCTCTGGCTCCTTTCATGTATGATGATGTTAAAGAGTATTTGAATTGGTATGACACTAGAAAGGATGCAAATGGGAAGCTCAAAAATCTAAATGCACCAGTCATTGCTATCACCTTGCAATGAAGCCACATTATTATTGGTGTTGATAGACACTATGTGGCTGTTGTGATGGAATTGGAAGCTAGAAGTGCAAAGGTTGTGCCAATATTTTTAGGTGGATTAGATTTTTCCACCCTTCTGGAGCGTTTCTTGTATGATCCCATAAAAAATAAATATCTTGTAGATTTTTTGGTTTCCTTGACTATGTTTACACTTTTGGGTGGACCTGCTAGATAGGATCATCCTCGTCCTATACAAGCTTTTTCCAAGCTTGATGTTCCCTACATTGTGGCCTTGCCACTAGTGTTCTAGACTACAAAGGAATGGCTTATCAACACTTTGGGATTGCATCCAATTCAGGTTGCATGTAAAGTTTCTCTTCCTGAGCTTGATGGTGGTTTGGAGCTGATTGTTTTCTTAGGTTGTGATGCAAGAATGGGTAGGTTTCATTGTTTTTCTGAACATTGTTTCAGCAAGTTCATCAATTAAATAAACTATTAACAATATAATCTATCTAAAATTGTGAAACTTGTTGTGAAACTCAAATTATCATTACATCGATGTTAGAATACGAAAATAGCGGTCATGGTACCATACACACATGTAGGATCAAAGTTTCTCTTGAGCCATTGCAAGGTTCTTTTGAAGTGGCCGTAAAAATTTGTTTCTAACTTATTTATATTGATAAGTAGGCAAGTACAATGCAATTCATAAGTTTTTTGAACAACTTTGTACAAGGGATATCAAGTGGGCTCAGCTAAAGCAAATAACAAGGGTGATTATGTCAAAATGTCATTTCAATTTGTTTTTCATGTTACAACCTAATTGAGATAATTGAAGTTAGGTATAATGACAATTTTCACTATTGAAATATATTATTACCTGCATGTTTACAAGAGGACAAGAAAATAGTTGTGTATGTATTTAGCTTCCCACGTGACAAATCCAACGTTGGCACTATAACCTAACTCAAGGTATTCTCTTCAATTTTTAGTGTATTACATTAACTAAAGAAAGATGGATATAATGTAGAAGGTTTTCTAGATACTTCTAAAGCATTGATTGAAGACACAATTCATGGAAAAGAAGTTAAGTTCAATAACCCAAATCTTAATATTTCTTACAAAATGAATGTGAGAGAGTACCAATAGCTCACACCTTATGCTAAGGCTTTGGAAGAAAACTGGGGCAAACCTCCAGGGAACCTTAATTATGATGGGGAGAACCTGCTTGTATATGGAAAACAATTTGGCAATGTTTTCATTGGAGTGCAACCAACTTTCATATATGAAGGCGATCCAATGAGGCTTATTTTTGCAAAATCAGAAAGACCACACCATGGATTTACTGCTTATTACTCATTTTTGGATCAAATATTTAAGGTTGATAATGTATTGCATTTTTTAAGTCATGGATCCCTGGAATTTATGTCTGGCAAGGAAGTGGGTAGAAGTCTGTAAGAAGTGTGGTATAGCATGACAGAAGACTATTCCATATACACCTCAGCAAAATGGAGTTGCATAAAGAATGAACAAGACGTTGATGGAAAGGGAAAGAAGCATGCTCAGTGGTGCCGGGATAGGACAGGAATTTTGTGCAGAGGCGGTGGAGACAACATGTTACCTGGTCAACAGATCACCTTCATCAGCGTTGGAGGATAAGACTCCACAAGAGATATGGATTGTTAAGAAACCCTCTCTTTCACATTTGAGGGTATTTGCATGTGATGCATATGTACATGTTCCAAAGGAGAAAAAAACCAAGCTGGATTGTAAATCTGAAAAGTGCATCTTTATTGGGTATAAGGATGGTTTAAAGGGTTATAAGATTTGGAACCCAACAACAAGGAAGGTTGTGTACAGCCAAGATGTGGTGTTTAGAGTGGTGAAAGATGTTATTAAACATGAAGTCCAACCAAAGGAACCTAAGAAGATAGAGTTTGAGCTAAAGGAGGAAGAATTAAACTCTACAGCAGAGGAGGAATCAGAAGATGAAGAGCCACAAACTCCAAGTGTAAGAAGATCAATTCGAGAAAGAAGGCAGCCAGAAAGGTATAGTCCATCTGCTTTCTGTTCAAATTTTTCTTTATCTATTACTGATGATGATCCCAGTACTGTGAAGGAAGCAGTAGATTCAGAGGACAGAAAACTATGGAAAGAGGCCATGGTTGATGAAATGGCATCTCTGCATAAAAATGAGGCTTGGGATCTGGTGGAGTTGCCGGCTGGAAGGAAACCCATTGGCAACAAATGGGTGTTCAAGAAGAAGACAAATGCAGAAGGAAATGTGGAGAAATACAAAGCTTAAAGCTCAGTTGATAGCAAAAGGTTATTCCCAGGTGCCGGGAATTAATTTTGGTGATATTTTTTCTCCTGTTGCCAAGGTAACTTCTATTAGATTACTTTTATCTGTTGCTGCTACTTTTGATTTTGAGTTAGAACAGATGGATGTGAAGACAACATTTCTTCACAAGGAACTGGAAGAGGAGATCTACATGAAGCAACTTGAAGGCTTTGCGGTGAACGGTAAGAAATAACTGGTATGCAAGTTAAAGAAGTCTCTGTATGGGTTAAAATAGTCACCAAGGATGTGGTATCAGAAAATTGATACATTTATATGGGGACTTGGCTTCACCAGAAGCAAAGCAGATCACTGTGTGTATTTTAAATTAATTAGTGAGTGTGTTATTTATCTTTTTTTGTATGTGGATGATATGTTGTTGGTTGGAAATGACAAAGAAAGTATCCAAGATTTGAAGACCCAATTGTCCTCCAAATTCGACATGAAAGATCTTGGTGCTGCAAACTATATTTTGGTCATGGAAATTAAAAGAGATCGGGCAAAGAGGAAGCTCGAGTTAAACTAGAGGAAGTATATCGAGACAATATTGCAGAGGTTTAATATGTAGGATAGTAAATTGGTGAAGGTTCCTATTCCTATAGGTGTAAATTTATCTGCTGAATAGTGACACAAGAAGAGGAAGAGGATATGTCCCATGTTCCATATGCAAGTGTAGTCGGTAGCTTGATGTATGCAATGGTTTGTACCAGACCATACATTGCACATGTAGTGGGAGTATTGAGCAAGTTTATGTCAAAACTAGGGAAGGAGCAGTGGAAAGCAGTGAAGCGAGTTTTCAGGTATTTGCATGGCACTAGTGATTATGGTTTGTGCTACCAAGGAAGACCAGGATTGGAAAGAGTTTTGGATATCCATGGCTTTGTCGAAGCAGAATGGGATGGAGATCTGGATCAGAGAAGATCTACAAGTGGGTATGTGTTTAACCTATTCATAGGTGCACTCAGTTGGATGATTAAGAAACAATTTGTAGTGGCACTATCAGCTACAGAGGAATAATACATGGGAGTCACTCATGCAAGCAAGGAAGCAGTTTGGTTGTAGAGATTGTGTTCAAGTATGGGGTTAGTACATGGAGCTATAAGGATAGAGTGTGATAGCCAAAGTGAAATATTGGTGGTAAAGAACCCTGCATATCATTCAAAGAAAAAGCACATTGATGTTTAGTATCACCTTGTGAGGGATATGATAGAAGACAAAAAGGTGTTGCTAGTAAAGGTGGACACTTTGAAGAATACTGCAGATGCATTGACAAAATCTGTGAGCTCTGAGAAGTTCTCCTAGTGTAGAGAAACAATGGGTGTTTCAGGGCTATAAAAATGACTAAGCTCTCCTATGGCCCCCTGTGGAAAGAAAACAACAAGTGGGAGAATGTTGGGTTGTGTTATATTCTTTCCACGACTAACCTATGTAGTGAATTGGGGGGTTAGAGGGGGGACGAAGCCCCCCTTCATTGTGTCTATTGTGCAGTGGGGGATCACATGGGGGCGGGTAGCCCCCCTCTATGGGTTCTGCGGTAGCACCTCGAGATTTTTTTTTTTGTACCCTATATTAGGTTGGGCGGACCTACCTATGGTTTTCGGTCCATGTTTTTGGACGCGATGGTTTTCAGTCCATGGTATTGGATGCTTTGGCATGTATAAATATGTATGGTAACATTGAGAGGAATATAATGAAAAATCAAGCTAGTAGTCTTGGTTTTCGGATCTAGAGGAAAATCTCTATGTATATGTGTTTTATGTGTTATGCTCTCACATTGTTTATTTTCTGTGTTTTGGAATTCATATGCAGGTAATTTCTGTACGGGGTTAAAACCTACACATCAAGGAAATTTTGAGGACTAGTGCAAATGTAGAAGGATGATTCACCTACGGTTTGGAAGCCCCCAGCTTCGAATGAGAGTCAGGCAGCAAGGATGGAGCAACTTGCATGCCCACCTGTGTAGATGGGTACAGACATGTGCTGCACAGCCCACCCAAGCACAACCCAAACGAAGGATTGAAAATTAGAAAAACATGCAGCAACAAGAAAGGCAACGCGCATCACAAATGTTCCATGTAGAAACATTCAAGAAGGTATCCGGAGTCTCGAACAGGGTTCACTAGGCGAGACGAACTGATTGGGACCTGTACGTACCAGCTGTTCGATGGGACTATAGGGCCATGTGCAAAAACCTGAGCATGGAGATGATTCTGAAGCTAAAGAATAGAGTTGAGACCATAATTTTGGAAGAAAGGAATCCTCATGCAATAGCTCTCATAGGTGGGACATCATGCGAGGACCGAGATGAAGGAGTTATCCAGATGTAGGAAACCATTCGGCGAGGGAACCTTAAACTTCACGAACTCGAAGAAGATCAGGTACGACTGAGGAAGAAAAGCATGTTAATCGGCGCAGAAATCAACAAACCAGAAAAACAAATCACGCAAGCATGTCATTTCAATAAACTAAGAATGACAGGACAAGATATGGGCAGCCATACTACTACATTAGAAGATTGCCACTGAGAATTTGTGGCTCTGCTACCATGGTTATGATCGCACCTTACCAGACAAAGTAACCATGAGAGCACATCACATAAGGAAGAACGCACGACATTGACTATCATGAGGGTAATTGAGGAGTGCCCATGGACTAGGCTGGAAGGTGAGTTGAAGCCTCGCATAGGTGGTGTGACCACCTAACTATCCATAGGGAGCACAATCTCAGCACTCCAAGCAGTTGAAAGAGAGCGTGGGACTATAAAAGAGTCTGTCTGGGAGTTACGCAATAAGGAGGTTGCGCGTAGGATCTGTATATCACAGGGGTCGTGCCCATGCATAGGGGGCTGCGCTGCCACGCGGGTAGGTTAGGAGGTGAGAATTGGTGTCAATGTTCATGATAAGATGTCTAATTTAAGGCAAAGAGGAGTGGGTGGCAGGAAATTAAGACACGAATTAAGAGCTAGATTTGGTGCAATCTGCCGCCAAGAAGGCATTAATGACTCAGAAGTGGGGGGGATGGTCGAATTCAAATTCAAAAGGTGCTATAAAATCCCCAGGGCTAGCCACAAGGCAACACTTGGTTGTTTGAGAATTAAGCAATTACAGAGTAGTAAGCGCGCGTACTCTTACCACCTTTGACTGTAGACATGATGACTGCTGCCAGAACAAGAGTGTGAGTCGCCAAAGATACCGCGGAGCACCATATGGCCCATGAGGAGATTGGAGAGGTAGCAATTGTGCCAGAAGTTCCAAAATCACCACGAACGCTGCGGCCGGAGAAAGATAAGTAGACTATGGGCCCAGTCCACGTATCCCCAAGGAACCCACGGTTCAGAAAATTGTCAATGGAAGAAAAAGGAAAAGGCATCATCGTTGAATCAAACGAAGATGAAGAAGACTTGCAAGCTCTAATCACTCAAATTGAGGCATAAGATGATGTGGAGGAGGATGCCTCACCAATGCCTTCTGCAACAAAGTTACCTATGTATATCCCCCCATGGAAAGGGAAAGTGAAGATACCGAAAGACCTGGAGGCCACGAAGAGTGTGCTCCAAACCCCGCTCCTCCCCGATGCTATACAGTTTGAAGGTCCACCTTTGGGATGAGTACCTACCATGAAGTTTGAGGATTGGGACCTCATGGATAGTGAGAAGTTCCCACACCTGTCCAGAGAGAGTTTAATGAAGCAGAATTCAGAGGGGCATGAGCTGTAAAAATGGTTGGGCGGTGTGGAGAAGGCTGGGTTACTCCATCTTCGATGGATACCCCACTAACACTGCATGCCCATCACCATTTTCATCATCAGGCAACTACTGTGCCTGGTGCATGATGGGTATCTCTGGCTGGAGGAGCCTATTCCCATCATGACCAACCTAATTCATAGAAATTCTCGACTTCCCTTCAAAGGACACGACCCCACAGCCATAACAGGAAAAAGTAGTGACCCGGCCCTCACAGAAGCTATGCAGGCCAAGTATAAACTAGAGAAGAAAAAGCGAGGGTACGCATTCACAAGAATTAAGGACAAAGGGGTGCGCATAGCCACCCATATACTGGTCGGCAAGTTGATGAGGAAATGTTGTGCCAACTAAGTATCATCGTCTGTGATTGCCCTAGCAGAGCAGTGCGCGGAGGGGGTACAGTTCAACTGGGTGAAATTCCTCTGCGAGGAGTTTCTGATGAATTGCAAAGAGGCCCAGGAGCAGGGTAATACCTTCCACTACATGTGGTTTCTCTTATCCATCTTGTTGGTTGCAGGGGAACTACCGAAGGACAACCAACTTCCTAGTATTGAGCATCATTTGCCCGAAGCCACGAGGTACACCTCACTCTAGGCTACAAAAGACGTGAAGAGGATTCGCGAGACGAACGTGTTCTGGGTGTTCATGGAGGTGAGCATCCGAATGTGGATCAATCGAAGGCCACGCCTGTCTCCCATGGTTTATAACAGCTTTCAAAGCTCAGTAGAGTTCAAGGTGGATATGCATAACCTGTATATCCGGGTGTGCAAGGATCCAATACAGAAATGGGTGAAGCTTCCATTCATTGCAATGGATGATGCGATCTTCACAGTGATGGAGTCATGGCCTCTAGAGTGGCACACCTTGCATGTGGTAGGAATGGAGAAGACTGCAGCCTAGCAAATGAAGGACACAAAGTTGTGCATCGTACAGCTGGCTGAAAAGAGGCACTAGGAATAAGAAACAGCCGCATAGCAGAAGACGGTTGATGCAACAGTAGCGGTGTAGACGGTAGAAACCACAACAACGCCAACAAAAGAGCCCAAGGAGGGCCAAGAGATGTCCACAGGGCAACAGATTGGGGAAGTGGATAGGAGAGAAGAGCACGCGAACCCCAGTTCAGCATCGCCCCAACTCAAGCGATCGCACGTCCCTGAGAAAACAACTCCCAGGAAGAAGGTGAAGGTGACAAAGACGTTTGTTGACTCGATCACACTCACAGAAGGTGATCTATTTAACATTGGTGAAATGGTTCGTGAGGTCACAAAGGACACACTCCAGGAAATGAGGATGGAGAAAAACACTGTGTTGGGGGCACTCAGCGTGCAACTACAAGGCTTACAGGTACAACCCCCCCAAATAGGTACAATGGCTCCATACGTCACAACAGGAACTACAGAGGCCGAACAGGCACTGCACGCCTGTAGGGATAACCCTTTGGTGTTTCCCAAAGGAACCCTAGCAGCAGTAAGCACGGTTGACCGGGCTGCGATGAGCAACATGAAAGGCGTCGGCTTAAACTTGGTAGCCCTGCTACGTGAAGCCCTGTACCAGTTACAGGATGGGGTTATCACAGAGCTCCGCACCACAGAAGGCCATGCGATCTAGGTCTTGAATGAGCAGAGAGTCAACATGGATCAACTCAGCCTCTAGCGAGATGAGCTTGCTGCGTAGGCTCGCGGACTGGAGTAGTGGTAGACGATGCGTGTCGAAGCATCGTAGAGCTAGTTGTGCCAACAGAGCTAGCATCAACAGTGATCCAGATTTAAATAGGAACACAACAAATTACAGAGATAACCATAAACATAGGGATGTAGCAGAAATAATACTTCATTTCATTAATGTGAAATACTGAAATATGCTTACAAACAGAAATGGAAATAAGCCAGTTAGGGCGATGGTAGCTTATCTCTGAGAAGAGATGTGGTGGCTACATGCCTCTAAACTGTGTTACAATGAGGCTTGAAGGCCTATTTATTGTTTAGAAACAATGGAAAACCCTAAACATCCAAAAAACTAACCCTAGAAGATGAAATGCCAAACTGTGGGCCCCATTTGGGTAAATTGGTACATCAACTTCCTGGGGTTGTAACTTTGGCAAATGATCTCTGTTTGACGTGCACAATATCTTGTTAGAAAGATCTATCTAAGAAATACAACTTTGGGAAGAGCAACATTGATCCATTGGTCCATGTTGCTCCTAGTTTTCCCAAAAAAACATCATTTAGGGCCTCAAAATGGCTCTGGAAGTTCAGGACCCAAAAGACTGCTAAAAATAGTAAATTGTGCTACAATTAAGGATATTGGAAAGCGAAGAGAAACAATGGTGGCGGTCCAAGTGGAATTTGTAGGTGGCCACCAATATGCACCTGGATCATTCCTCCCCCGTTAGGAAGCAATGGTCCCCATTGCGTTGAGTTCCTCCATGAGATGAGGAAACTTCTACTGAACCTGGTCCCTAGTGAGCCACTTGCCCTGGTGAATGAGTTGGTCTGCTTTGAAAACTCGATACAATTGGATATTCTGTTGGCGAGTATGCTTGATCTGTGTGTCCATGATCCAATTATTTGCAGCTTGTTCCATGCAATCTAGATTTAATTATGTGGGTGTGAGCTATTTTGCAATGTCAGATGTGTCTAGTAATGGTGGAAAGTATGGCCGAAGGCAGTCCACATTGAACACTGGGTGCAGGCCAAGGAATGGGAGAATGCTAATCTCAAATGCATTGTCTCCCACAACTGTATTAATGGTGTAAGGACCATATCGGAGTGGTCTTAGTTTCCGATAGGCTCCGATAAGGCATTCCTTTTGCAAATGTAGCCAAACTTTGTCACCCACCTGAAACTTGTGTGGCACCCGATGTTGATCATGTTGCTGCTTGCACTTGGCATTTGATTTCTCTAGAATGTCATGGAATTGCTCGCGACTATGTTGGATGTGCTCAATGAAGCTGGTTGCCTTATCTGTTTCAGACTGGACATTAGTCGAATCTGCGTGAGTAGCTGCAAATGGCATGGCGACATCAATGGGACATAGTGGTTGGAATCCCAAGCCCACCTGAAAAGTGCTATGGCCAGTCGAGCTGTGAATAGCTTAATTGTAGCTATGTTAAACATAGGGGAGGCTCTCGTCCCATGTGTGTGGATGCTTTGAGTTGTAGATGCGTAGAATGTGTACAATCATCATGTTGACAACCTCTGTCTAGCCATGAGTTTGAGGATGGAAGGCTGTGGACTTAGTGAGTTCGATGTCTAGCATCGACCAAAGACTGGACCAAAATGTACTGAGGAACCGACTGTCCCAATCTGAGATGATAGACTGTGGGATCCCAAAGTGCACCGACAGTCATTCAAAGAAGAGTTTAGGAGTGACTTCTACTGTGATATTCTTCTTGCAGGCCACCATAATGGCCATCTTCGAGAACCTATCAACGACCACAAAAACATAGTCATTTCAATGCTTAACGGAAGCAAGGCATGACATGTAATCCATGGAGATTGATTCCCAGGGTCGACTAGGGATAGGCAGCGGGGTATAGAGGCCTTGCCTCTTGATGGTCGGTTTGGCAATGGCACAAGCAGTGCATGATCTGATGTACTTCCCGACATCTTGTCGAAGATTCGGCCAATAGAAATATTTTTTCAGTACTGCCACCATTTTCTTGACTCCGAAATTCCTAGCAGCCCGACTATAGTGTGCTTCCCAAATCATCTTGGCACACTCGCTTGAAGGAACACAAAGGTGACCCAGGTGGCATAACAAGGCATCCTGGAGGTGAAAATATAAAACACGCTAACCCTCTAAGAGTGTTTGGTATGTGTGGCTAAATTCTGGGTCGCTTTTGTAGAGAAGTGGCCAATCAAAAGTCTCGTGCCCACAAGAGTTGAGCATGGTGGTTAATGCCATCATCGGTGGTCCACTGAGGAAATTTGCAACATTATTGGTGCTTCCCTTCTTATACTTGATATTCAAATGGAATTGTTGTGGGTATGTGGACCACTTCTGATGGCAATCATTCTGTAATTTCCCTTGGGTCTGTATGAACTGCAGGGGTTGGTGGTATGTGCAGATGACCGTTTCCTTCTCCAAAATGTAATGCTTCCATTGTCAGCAGGGTTGCACAATGGAATACATCTCTTTGTCATAGGTGGGATACTTCCGGACTGTTTCTGAAAGTGTCTCACTGTGATATGCCACTGGATGCCTGTGCTGAGTGAGGAATGCCCCAATAGCATAGTCAGAGGCATCTGTCTCGACCTCAAATGGTTGTTGAAAATGTAGTAACGCGAGCACTAGTGCTATGTAGAGGTGATATTTCAACTCTGTGAATGCCTTTTGTTCAGATTCAGACCAAATTTTTTTTTCTTTCACTCCTCCATTGGTGACTTGACTCAAGGGCCAAGTGATATGAGAAAATCCCAACACGAACCTGCAATAGAAGTTGGCAAGACCTAGAAAGCTGCGTAGCTCTGTTAGAGTGGTTGGAGATGACCAATCCCGAATGACTTGGATCTTGGCTAGATCCACATGCACCCCCTGTTCATCAATAATGTATCCCAGACACTGAACCTGGGTCATGCCAAAAGTGTATTTCTCCAAATTGGCACATAGCTTGTGTTGTTGTAGTGTTTGGAGAACCTATCGGATGTGGTGGAGGTGCTCTTCCCAACTTTTGCTGAAGATCAGGATGTCATCCAAGTATACCACTACAAATGAGTTGGTGAATGGCTGCAAGATGTCATCCATTAGCCTCATGAAGGTTGCAGGAGCATTTGTCAATCCGAAAGGCATAACCAACCATTCGAAAAGGCCCTGCTTGGCTTTGAAGGTAGTCTTCCACACATCGGAGGGTTCGATTGGTACTTGGTGATATCCTGACTTCAGATCAATCTTGCTGAAATATTTTGCCCCCTTCAATTGGTCCAGGAGGTCATCAATCTGGGGGATCGGGTACCTATTAAGGACAGTGACCTTGTTCAGTGCTCGATAGTCAATACAGAGTCTCCAAATCCCATCCTTCTTCCATACCAACACGATCGGGCTCCCATAGGGTGATGAACTCGAACATATGTGACCTTTCTATAGCAGCTCCTGAATTTTCCTCTTGACTTCATCGTTCTCCAGCACAGAGCACCGATAGATTGCACTGTTGGGCAGTGGCGTACCTAGGATAAGATCAATGGAGTGCTTGACCTGACAGTGTAGAGGAACCCCTGCGGGGGAGGTGAAGATGTCCTCGTACTCCTCCACGACCTTGTCCATCTGTAGTTGTCATGCGGAGGGGCCCTGTCTAGAGGTCGTGGCCACCATCTTCTTCTTTCCTTAAGGGCGTATCATCAGGAAAAAAAATTTCCTGGTTTTGGAAATGAGCTTACTACATTGTTTTGCAGTAACCAAAGAGATGGCGGTAGGCGGTGCTACCTCCAGTATCCTGTACAACTTATTTCCCAACGTGATAATAACAACACGGGGCCTTGATTCATACACAACATGTCACTTCCACAAGTATGGTTGTCCTAATATTACATCACAAACTTCAAGGGGTGCAATGTCACACAATACCTCATTCGTGAAGGGCTTGATGTTGTATGGAAGGCGACACTGCTAGCTCACGCGAAGATCCCGTCCTTGGTGAAGCCACCCAATGGTGTACGGTTGTGGATGTGCTGTGGTTGGTAAGCCCAACCGCTTTATGACCTCTGCCGAAATGAGGTTCTTTTGGCTCTCATTGTCGATAATGAATTGTAGCGGGGAGCCCTTTACCCACATCTGGGAGTGAAAGAGATGCTCCTCCCCCTCTGGATCTTTGGGTTCCCTCTTCTGTATCTTCGTAGTGGCGTCGGTGGCGTTGGGCTCTGCATTGATAATCTACTTCCCTTTTTCATTTCCCTTGTTGGGCTCTGACGTAGAGTCAGAACATGGATCTGATTCTAAAACCTTTAGCTTGGCCACCAATGACTGGTTGGCCTGACACTCACTTGTGTTGTGAGTGGAAATCTTATGGAACTCACACCACTTTCCTGTGTCCTTTTTCGGCTTCATAGTGTTGTTCTTTGCTTGCAGCTTTAGTAGGTTGTCTTGGACCATCCCACCTTGGCTTTGTCCTTTGTTTTGCGGCTTGGGGGCATTTTTACCTTGCTTTGAATTAGTAGATTCAAAGTCTCACTTCTTCTGTTTAAACTTTTGCTTGACCTTGACGGCATATTGGTATGCTGTGCCGAGCAAGGGGATGTTCAGGAATCCTATTTCTTCCTGGATGTACTTGTGCAGGTAGTTGTGGTATTTGAGTACCAAATATTGCTTCGAATCTTTGATACCCAAATTTGTGAGAAGGCAATGGAAAATATTGGTAAACTACAGCACGTCTCGGTCCCTTCCCTTCCGCAGCGTGTTCCACTTTATTTACTGATCCTCATAGCTTCTGACAGGGTAGTACTACTCCTTGATGGCATCCCAGAATGAATCCCAAGTGGGTTCAGCTGAAAATAGTGAGCCTGTACTTTCATCCTTCAGCTCGTAGTAGGTTTCCCACCAGTCCTTGACATGGGGGGCTGCTTTGAGAAGAGCGAAAATAATCTTTTCCCAACTGGAAAAATCATGAACAGAAAAATAACCCTCTAGCAGATTTAACCATTTATCTATAGCATCTACATCTATTTGACCCTCGAAGATGGGGATTTCCAATTTAACTTGTACCTTGAAGGGTGTGGCATTTCAAGAGTAGCTGCTGGAAGCCGATGCGTTGCCCCTAGGTAGCCGCTAAAGAAACTGGACAAAGTTGTTCATCATCGCGTTCCTTTGTCGCTCGAGGGCTTCTTTGAGCAAGATTTTGATAGGACCTCGTCTTTCTTTTCATCCGCCATGGGAGGCTATTGGGATTTGTGAGGCTGGTCTTGCAAAGGTTCAACTAGTTCAAGCCCTAACTCCTTATATCCTGACCTCATTGGGGACATGCAAAGAAAACAGAGAAAGAAAGTAGACCGCTTTGATACCACTGATTCGGATTTAAACAGGAACACAACAAATTACAGAGATAACCATAAACACTGAGATGTAGTGGAAATAATACTTCATTTCATTAATGTGAAATACTGAAATATGCTTACAAATAGAAATGGAAATAAGCTAGCTAGGGCGATGGTAGCTTATCCCTGAGAAGAGATGTGGCAGCTACATGCCTCTGAACTATGTTACAATGAGGATCAAAGGCCTATTTATTGTTTAGAAACAATGGAAAACCCTAAACATCCGAAAACCTAACCCTAGAAGATGAAACGCCAAACTATGGGCCCTGTTTGGGTAAATTGGTACATCAACTTCCCAGGGTCGTGACTTTGGCATATGATATCCATTTGACGTGCACAATATCTCGTTAGAAAGATCTATCTGAGAACTAAAACTTTGGGAAGAGAAACATCAGTCCATGGACCCGAACGTTCCGGAAGTTCAGGACCCGAAAAAAATAATAAAATTAGTAAATTGTGCTACAATTAAGGATACTGAAAAGCTGAGAGGAACAATGGTGGGGATCCAAGTGGACTTGGTAGGTGGCCACCAATATCCACCTGGATCAAGTAGAGTGGGTCCACCGATTGGTAGCCAGAGTCCACAAGGCCAGGGAGGAAACAAAAAAGGTTCAGTTGGAGCTGAACCTGCAGATCGCCGAGCTACGGTTGAAGGCACAGCCCTCCATGCCCCGGACGTTAGAGAGCAACGCGCCTGCACTATCCAAATCGGGTTGGAGCAAATTAGCCAAGCAGTATAGGACTGCACATGGATGTTGGATCAAGCAGTTACAATGCTTACATACCTGCCGGAAGATCCAAAACTACAACGCCTAGTTATAGAGGCACACGAGTTGTAGTAGGAGTATGATAGTGTCTAAGGGACCGTGCAGACGGTCGTCCTTACTCAATGACTCACCAAACTGTAGTAGGCAAGTGCACTAAAGGACCAATTAGACGTCGTGTGACTAAAAGAAGCCTTGCTTAAAGCGCACATCCAGCCATGGATCGATGAAGCTTTCACAATTACAATTGCCATTGAAGGAAAGCTGGCACAAATGTTGGGACTCTATGCTATTAGAGAGGAATGTGACCCTGATCATGAAGGTTCATAGATACACATGCAACAAGTACAATAGACAGTGGAACAGTGTGCCACAGACACCCAAGCTGCGCGAGACCTGTTGTAGGGGCTCCATGTTAAGATCGTCGCACCAGCAGAATGACTCAAGACGAGTCACGATGATTGTGTTAGGGGCCTGTTGGGCATGGGATCCCCGGTAGTAGGTTTTGGGCTGAAAAACCTGAGTTTTCGTCAATTGTATTGTAAGACTCCGTGAAGTGCGGGCGCGGAGTGCGAAAGTCTAGGATGAATCATAGGGTTGTCCGCCCTAAGAAATTTAAAATAATGTAAAGGTGTGTTGGCCTACCCATGGTCCGTGGACCATGGGATTGTATAAATAGAGCGAGGCTCTAAGTGTAAAGATAGTTTATAGGTAAGCAAGTAATAGATAGATGCGAAGGCATGGTTAGAGCATAGGGGAAAGTTGAAGTGTATTAGGTCGTAGTAGTAGGAAGAGGCTCTATAGCTGAGTGCGTAGAGGCCAAGTAGAGTTTGCAGCTAAGTGTGCAGACCCCTACAGCTAAGTGTGTAGGGTGAAGTCGGGTCTGTACTTGGAATTGAAAGATAATAAAGAGAGTTTACTTCGTGCATCTGTTCTTGAATCTATGTATTGATGCTATACATTTCTTTTACTCTATTTATTTACTGCACGCAATTAATGAATACTCATATGAATGCTTATATGTGGATTTAACCTAAGTAATCAACTAATAGAGATAGATTAAGGAAGACTTGGGTAAATAACATGGGCCGCGCTACGGCTACAACTATGCGAAGACAGTATCACAGGGTGTGGGGTACCCATAGGTGTGCGTAGCGCAGTAAGTGTGAAGGTTGGCTGCATACCAATCACCACATATCAAACATCCCCAGGGTGTGGAAACCTAGTTCTAGCACCCTCCCATAGTACTTCGAGTGAGACCTCAGTCTGCCCTCCACGGACTATTGCCAAAAGGGCCAGTAGTACTGGGATTTGCCTAGCTAAATCACTTCCAAACCTGGGTTAGGCCCAATTAATCCAACACAAGTCTTCTTCTTCTTCATTGGTCTCTATGGTGACAACTTTCCCCTTCTCCTCCATTGACAACTTGGTGCGCAGTGGGTTCTGCAGGGACACACGTACGAGAATCATCGCTTGTTTGTCCTTCTTGAGTCTTGGCATGCGTGGTGATTTTGGGATTTCTGCCACAATCTTGACACCTTTCGGAGCATCCCCCAAATTCAAGGCATGTGTAGCCTCTTCGACAGTCATTTATGTTATCTCCATAATGTCCTCATCTGTGCAGTCCAAGCCAAGGCATCAGACTGATCAATTCATGGTGATAGGCCTCAAACCTATCATCATCATCGTACGCATGTTGCTTTATCACCTTAGTCCTTTTGCCAAGAAAATCTTCCTTTATCTCGTTCTCTAGATTCTTGACTTCTACGTACACTAGAGCGCTTTTCTTCCTTAATCGTACCCTTTCTTCTTCAAGTTCTTGGAGCCTAAAATTTCCTTATTGGATTTCTACTTCCAAGGTTCCGAGAACCGTCGTATTTACCAGTGCTATCATGCGCAGTCTAAGCTCTCCAGGTACTATAGGGCTTATAGCGATTGCTTCATACTCTAGCCTTGGCGGTGCCTATGCGGTCAGGTTCTCGCACATGGTCCTATAAGCCCATAGAACTATTGGTATGTGCAGGTCCCAATCAGTCTACTTCGTGCTGTGGACCCTATTCAGTGCTTCACATACTTTGTTAAAAGCTTCTACATGGATATTCTTTTGTGCACTTGGTCTTTCCATACTTCGTGGTCCCAACCGGAGGGGCCGTTCGTGCCATTGCCTTACACGTACTTGCTTACTAATCATGTCTCCTACCGTGAGGATGGTGTGCATTCGTGCAGGTTTCATACCAAATGTTTGTATCCACCTAGATAGGTGGGTGCGCGGGCCAGTTCATCGACAATCTTGTCTGTTAATCGCATCAGAGGCTTCCCAAACTGCCTACGCATCATCCTTCTAGATTCGTGCCAGGCCTCAAAAACTTCTCTGGTGAGTCCCCCAGCACCTTGCGAGCGTAGCTTGTAGTACCCATTTCAGAGCATGGAAACACTGTTGTTCTAGTACTTCTCTTTCAAATTTGTTTAGGAAGTCATCCACCATGCTTAACTCATCATACGTAGGCAGATCTCTTACCTTTGTTTCTACGCAGTGCAACAATCTTGTCATCATGTTACAGTTGAGCGTGGTTACCTCGTGTAATCGGTTTTGCCATCATTCTATCTCCTCTTCAAAATCTAATGTGCAGGAGCCTTTGTTCTCCCATTAGATTCGACCATTCGTGGTTGGATTTACCCAGTCTTGCTCCTACACGGTTATCTTGTAGATGCAGTCCAAGTCATCATTGTCACTATTGTAGTCCCGCACTGTCTCCCTGTAGCGTGATCCTTCTATAGGGTCTAAAGGTACCACTACGCGCAGAGACTTTTTCTCAAAGATCATCTTCCACTTCTTTAGATTTATCACTCCATTTCATGTTAGTGGTCCAATCTATTACCAATAGCGCAGGGTAGGGATTGTTGTCATCAACAATCTCTATTACATCAAAATCTACTAGCACGCTTCCTCCTTCAATATCTACTATTATTCCCTGCAATGTCCCCATAGGTAGGATCTTTTGTTGGCTCACCATTCGTAGTTGGATAGGGGACCATTGCAACGCAGGCCTTCCCATGTGCTCCCATATCTATTTTGGTAGGACATTCACGTCCAACCCTAGATCTAGAATCACTTGGTCCATCTCATATTCCCCAATCTGCACAGTCAATCTCATTTCCCTTCCTATTCGCATCGTGTGCATCCTAAGCTTTCAGACTACGCGCGATTCTCTTGGCGTGGTACCAACGCATCTAGTTATGAGTTCTTGTAGCCCCTTTATAGCCTTATTGTCACACAGTAGCTTCATGGATGTCTCCAAGAACATAGTGAGCATCGATGGGTCCATTTTTGGCTCAAGTCTGTCTTTACTTACTGAAGCAGAGGCATCAACGAAGCTCCTCTTAGCTTCCACGAAGGTCTCATTAGCATGCTCTAAATCAAATTCTGGTTCCTTCCTTGGAGCCTTACGAACCCATGTACTTTCTTCAGGTTGCTTTTCTTTGTCATCTCCTATCGTAATTCCACTCTAGAGCACGATATTTATATTAAGATCTCCCTCACTTGGCTCACACCTCATCATTTGTAAGTTCTGGGTTGGGAGAGGTTGGAGTGCTCCTTTATCGCTCAACCTCGCTATCAGTGTGGAACAATCCTCTGTCTCATGATCAAAAAACGTACAATACAAGAATGATGGTCACGTTGGATTCTTACAGTTGTGGGCATAATTCCCTGACCCTTTGCAATTGTAACATATCAACTATCTACGACCTCTTCCTGGTCCCCCTCCACCTCGGCCTCGTCCGTGCCCCTAAAATCCAGTGCACGCCATTTGTATGTTTTGATCAAGGGCCTGTGTTTTAGCCTCAACTCAGTAGGTAGGAATTCGATCCATCATCAGTTCATAACTTCTATAGGTGCACTCATCATGTCCCACCGACCACAAAAATTACAGAACAACTGTTGTGAATTTTGCGTATACTTTTGTAATAGATGGTATTTATTTGTGGCATACTTTCCTCCTATCTGATAAATCACAAACCACAATTTAGGCACTGCACTTAGTCCTGCTTGTGCCTCTAGTCTTAGTGGCATTAGCCCTCCCCCTACAAGGTAATTCACGAACACTGGGCAGTGGTCCTTGTCATGCCCCTGGCCCTTGCATTTTATGCACCATACCTCATCACGCATCCCTAGGTAGGTTGTCCTATCTTGTTTCAAACTCTGCATCTCTAGGCACAAGTTTTTCAACTATGCATGAATGTATTGAACTCCTAGGTTAGGATCTTGTATCAGAGTCTTGTGTAATCTCATCGCGACCTCCAGAGCCTCAGCCTGAGTGGATAGCCTTTGTTATGACAATGCATTTTGTAGATGCAGCATTAACGATGCTACAAATCATTTGTGGTGTTTCCCATTTGTTAATTTCATGTTCGCTTCGCAAATTGTGCACTTCAGTCTTTGATCCAATTCCCACAGGGTCTTGCTTGGTAGCATTGTGATTTCCTTGAATCCAATGATCGACTGTGCCTCTAACTTTGGCTTGCTAAATTATTTTTTTAGCATAGCTTGGATATTCACGATCCTCGCATTCGGATTGTCATTGGAATTCTTAATGTACCAGGTTAGTACACAATCCCGCAGAGTGCTGTCCAACATTGCCTTCTTTATATTGTCTTCCATGACACCCTATGCTTCCCATATAGCTTTTATCATGAACCAAAACTGGTCGGATCTTCATTCCCTACTCCCTTGAACACTGGTATCTTTATTGCACTTTCCATAATGCTTCGTGGTGTTAGCAGAGGTGGCATGGGCGAAGTCGGGGGTGAAGACAGTGAAACTGGTGGTGGTGTGGGTGGGGGTGGTATGCACGGAATTCTTTGCCTTATCATATTGATCGCACTTCTTTGGGAGACCTTCATGATCTCTTCTTCACCCCCTCGCAGAGGTGAAATCAAGGGCCTAGTTTCTAGTTTTGTGCTACCTTCATTTATGTAGATTATTCCACTCCGCGTAGCCCCAAACATCAATTTATTCGCATAACCCACTTTTCACAAAGTAGCATTTTAATGCAAGTGTTCAAAGATTTAACGTACTTACCTCGCGGTCCCTTGAGGAAGCATCATTCTGCCTCATTATAGCTGACTGAAGTATCTACTGAGAATTCGGTGATGAATCCTCCTATGATTGGATCGAGCAAGTGATCGACAGCGTGCACGATCTTATCTTCCGATGCTTCCAGTTTGCACACCAATTCTAGAGTCCATACAATATGTTTGGCGAGTTTACACCCTTGGCTATTTGCTAGCTTCGTGATTCGCTCGTAAAACCTAGTGGGGAAGGATGCAAAGAAAATTTCATGTATCTCTGTATATAAGTAGTAGTCTAACCACTCTTCCTTTGATAGTCGCAGATTCTTGTTTTCCTGTGCTGCGAACTCGTGAATATTTCTGTCCAACCAATCTTCAATTCCTTTCTTTTTCGAATTCCAATGAGACGACATCAGACATATCTATGTAGATCCCGATCCCAGCAATGGAACCATTTGTTGGCTTGTTGGGGTCTGACCCACGTTCAGAGTTAATTAGCCAAACAAATCCCTGTACTAATCACCCCTTCGGCAATAGTCCATGGAGCATGAATAAGGTCTCACCTGAAGTAGTATGGGAGGGTGCTAGAACAAGGTTTCTGCACCCTTGAGATGTCTGAGTGGTTCGATTGGTCCACTGTTTGTTCCTACGTGTAGGTTGCTTCACACACCTTCCCGTTCCTCGTGGCTTGATACACTGCCTTCACGCAGCTCTAACCTGGGGCTGTGGAGCTGCTCTTTGCACTATTACCCGATCTTCTTACTTATCTCTAAGTACTGAGTTAATTAGTTATACAAAACCATTCATACCAGTTTGCACAGTAAATAAATAGTATACATGCAATTATATCTAATCATGCATTAAACCAGGAAAAGATACAAAGAAATATAGTAAAACTTCTCTTTGTTGATTCTACCAATGGTTACAAACTCGACCTACCCTGCGCACTCAACTGCAGGGGTTCATGCACGCAGCTACTGACTACTAGCCTTCTGCGCACTCAGCTTCAGAGCCTTCTCCTACCCTATGACCAATATACACACTTTACACTTTGACTCTATCACTTAGACTTATCTTCTTCTTCTATTCTATCTTCCATTAGTTATATTATACACTTAGAGCCTCGCTCTATTTATACAATCCCATGGTCCGTGGACCATGGGTAGGTCTATTCAGTCGACATTACATTACAAAAACTAGGGTGGACAACCTTGTGGCTCTATTATAATTTCATGCCCCACGCCCACAATTCGCGGAGTTTTTACAATAAGACTCAGTCAAAATTGGGCTTTAAGCCCCAGAACATGCCTTGGGGGGATTCCATGCCCAACAACCTGCAAGGTTAACCTGGACAAAAAATCTAGAACAACATTTTCTTTCCCTAGTTTGTCAATAGTAGTCAAATCAAACTATTGTAATAATAAAAACCATCTAATTATCCTAGCATTGACATCAAGCTTGTTCATCAAATATTTAATGGATTGATGATCAATATGAACAAAATTTTGGTACCCAGTGATATAGTGCTGAATTTGTTTGAGGAATGTACTACAACTAAGAGTTATTTTTTAGTTAAAGTGTAATTCAACTCAGCTTTAAACAAATTCTTACTAATGAAATAAATAGCATAATGCAACCTATCCCCTACTTGTCCCAAGGCTCCCCACTACATATTTATGTAATGCATCAATATGGATATGGAAAGGAAATGCCCAGTTTGTACCCCTTAAGATGGGTGCAGTGGTCAGCTTTTCTTTCAATACTTCAAGGGCCTTTTGACAATTGGTGGTCCAAAAGAAATCTGAATCTTTTGCCAATAAACTAAACAAAGGTGAAGCCACATTATTAAAGTCTCTAATGGATCTCTTATAATGCCTAGTTAGTCCCAAGAAAAACATTACATCTCTTTGCTTTTGAGGGGTAGGGACCCTTTTGATGATGGCTATTTTCTTTGGGTCTACCTGTATCCCTTCCTTAGATATGGAATGGCCAAGGAATGTCCCCCCATTCATCAAGAACTCACATTTCTCAAGGCTTTGAGAGAGGTTCATTTCAATGCATTTATTCAATACATTACACAACTTGGAGAGAGATTCATGGAAGTCACATCCATAAGGAGTGAAATCATCCATGTATATTTCAATAGAGTGATGGACCAATTCAGCAAAAATACTCAACAATTCCCTTTGGAAAGTAGCAAGGGAATTTTGCAAGCCAAATGAAAGAACTCTATAAGAAAAGGTACCCTAATTACATGTGAATATGGTCTTATCTTCATCTTCGGGGCTGATCTGGATTTGGTTGTATCCATTAAATCCATCCAGGAAGGAGAAGAATTTGTTCCTTGCAAGGCCATCTAGGACTTGGTTAATGAAGGGAAAATGAAAATGGTCCTTCTTTGTAGCCTTGTTTAGTTAAAATATACCATCATCGACATAGTTCACCATTGGTTACATTACATATAGATGCAATGTAAGTTCCATATGACTAGAAACCACAAGTGGATGGGATTCTTATATAAATTTTGTTTAGTCATTAAGTACAAGAAGGGTACCACAAACAAGTTGGTTAACATGCTTTCAAGAAAACCCCCATAAAAAATTATAGGCTTGGGAACTGTGATGCATATCAAGTCTTTCACCTATTTAGCATATAAAGAAGCATATGCAGGATATGATGACTTCAAGAAGGCATTTTAGTATCTACATAGCCAAAGTCATGTAGACAATGATGATAGTACAGTTAATTTTCATCTATAGAATGGGTTACTCTATAGGTTGGACATGATTTCTGTTCCTAAAGGTGACTAACTGTAGCTCTTAAAAAAATCTCACACCTTCAAATTTGCAAGGCATTTTCATTTTGGGAAGAAAATATCTAGCTGGTAGAGGTTGTGTACTGGCCTAGAATGCATGAACATGTACCAAGGTTCATTAGAGGTCGTACACATTTTTGTACCAACAATACTAGTAAAAAGAAATAAGGACTATACCTTCCTTTAATTTCACCCATTCATCTTTATGAAAAGATTTCCTTGGACATTGTGGGAGATTTCGAAACAACTAGGAAGGGGTGTGTCTAGCTATTCATAGTATTTGATGCGTTCAACAAGGTGTGAATTCTCATGCACTATAAAAGGACCATTAAAGGGGAAGAAAAAACAAACTTGTTTTTTTAATAGGTATGGGTGCACTTTGGGATATTGGGGAGCATTATTTTAGAGAAAGACACCAAACGTGTAAGTGCATTTTGGATTACTTTATGGGAGAATATGGATAAGAAGATAAAGTGGTGTAAAACATTCCATATAAAAACACGGGAACACAAAAGTATTCAAGAATACTTTGGTATACATTTTGAGAGGTGACAATTAGAGGCATAAAAAGACTTGGGATGAAAATATGGTATACATACAACACTTTTCTAGAAACTATATCTGAACTTCTACTAGTAAGTCCCTAGTCGAAACTTGTGTTTGGATATTTTCCACCATTACCTTCAGAGGTTATATATGGGAAACAAGTAATAAGGGAGGATCTCATAGGAGATGTGTTAAGAGTAGAAAAAATTGTTTAGAAGATTATGAAGATCCATTTTCAAGTATAGGAGAGGTTGAAAAAATCATAGGAAAAGTAAAAATTTGGGCATGATCAACAAATAATAGAGAAGATGTTTAGAGTGGGAGACACAATGTTGTTACAGTTAAACAAGCGAAGACTAAAGGTTTTTGGTAAGAAGATGAAGGATCTATTATGTATCCCTTTGGAGATACTTGAAAATGTGAGAGACAATGCCTACAAACTTAGTCTACCTCCATAGATGTACATTTAATCTATAGTGAATGTGGAAAAGGTCAACCTCTATGATCCTTCCATGTTGAATGAGGAAGAGGAACAAGTCCTATCTTTCATAGAGGATTTAGCTCGAAATAAGAAGACACAATTGATGGAGGATACAATTTAATAAAATATTTACAAAAATATAAGACATAGGTTACATGGTCTTTTGCATATTGGATTGAAAGGACATCTTCCAAGAAAATGAAAAATGGTATTCTAGGAAGGAGATAGGGGAACATTTTTCTCACTTGATTCAATAAAATATTATGGGGACCAAAATCCTCCTAAATGGTGAGATATGATTTGGATTGGATCAGTGTAGATTTTACGTCCCGCTTGATTCTTATATAGTAAAAACATTGAAGGAATCAACCTACAAGGTCAATTTTACTAACAAGTCTGAGTTCAAGAATTAGAGTCTGAAAATTTTAAGAGCCATTTTGAGGAATTAGATGATGATTTTTGGGTTCAAAACTCTCCCTCTTAAGTGTAAGACCGTGTCAAATTTCTCTACGCTCAGATAAGTTTCAAACAATGATCCGGATTTAAATAGGAACGCAAAAAATTATAGAGATAACCATATACACAAAGATGCAGCGGAAATAATACTTCATTTCATTAATGGAAAATACTGAAATATTTTACAACCAGAAATGGAAATAAACCAGCTAGGGCGATGGTAGCTTATCTCTGAGAAGAGATGTGGTGGCTACATGCCTCTAAACTGTGTTACAATGAGGCTCGAAGGCCTATTTATTGTTGAGAAACAATGGAAAGCCCTTAACATTCCAAAACCTAACCCTAGGAGATGAAACGCCAAACTGTGGGCCCCATTTGGGTAAATTGGTACATCAACTTCCCGGGGTCGTAACTTTGGCATACGATCTTCGTTTGACGCGTACAATAGCTCGTTAGAAAGATCTATCCGAGCACTATGACTTTGGGAAGGGCAACATCGGTCCATGGACCCATGTTGCCCCCAGATTTCCCAAAAAACGTCGTTTAGGGCCTCAAAACGGCTACAGAAGTTCAGGACCAAAAAAATTGCTAAAAATAGTAAGTTGTGCTACAATTAAGGTAACTGAAAATGTTGAGAGAAACAACGGTGGGGGTCCAGGTGGACTTGGCAGGTGGCCGCCAATATCCACCTGGATCATTCCTCCCCCCTTAGGAAGCAATGGTCCCCATTGCGTTGAGTTCCTCCATGAGATGAGGAAACTTTTGCTGAACTTGTTCCCTGGTGAGCCACTTGCCCTGCTGAAGGAGTTGGTCTGCTTTGACAACTCGATACAGTTGGATATTCTATTGGCGAGTGTTCTTGATCTGTGTGTCCATGATCCGATCAGTTGCAGCTTGTTCCATGCAATCTGGATTTAATTCTGTGGGTTTGAGCTGTTCTGCAATGTCGGATGTGTCTAGCAATGGTGGAAAGTATGGCTGAAGGCGGTCCACATTGAACACTGGGTGTAGGCCAAGGAATAGGGGAATGCTGAGCTCAAATGCATTGTCTCCCATAGCCTTATTAATGGTGTAAGGACCATATCGGAGTGGTCTCAATTTCCGATAGGCTCCAGTAAGGCATTCCTTTTATAAATGCAACCAGACTTTGTTGCCCACCTGAAACTTGTGTGGCACCTGATGTTGGTCATGTGGCTGCTTGTACTTGGCATTTGATTTCTCAAGAATGTCATGGACCTGCTAGCGAATATGTTGGATGCGCTCAATGAAGCTAGTGGCCTTATCTGTTTTGGACTGGACATGAGCTGAATTTATGTGAGTAGCTGCAAGTGGCATGGCCACATCTATGGGGCATAGTGGCTGGAATCCCAAACCCACCTGAAAAGGGCTATGGCTAGTGGAGCTGTGAAGAGCTCGGTTGTAGCTGTGCTGAACATAGGGGAGGCTCTCGTCCCACGTGCGTGGATGCTTTGAGTTATACATGCGCAGAATGTGCGCAATCATCCTATTGACAACCTCTGTCTGCCATCAGTTTGAGGATGGAAGGCTGTGGACTTCGTGAGTTTGGTGTCCAGCATTGACCAGAGACTGGACCAAAATGTGCTGAGAAACCGACTGTCACGATCTGAGATGATAGACTGTGGGATCCCAAAGTGCACCCACACTCGTTAAAATAAGAGTTTAGTAGTGGCTTCTGCTGTGATATTCTTCTTGTAGGCCGCCATAACGGCCATCTTCGAGAACCTGTCGAAGACCACAAAAACACAGTCATTTCCATGCTTAGTGGAAGGAAGGCCTGACATGTAATCCATGGAGATGGATTCCCAAGGTCGAATAGGGGTAGGCAACGGGGTATAGAGGCTGTGCTTCTTAATGGTCAGTTTGGCAATGGCACAGGCAGTACATGATCTGATGTACTTCCCAACATCCTGTCGAAGATTCGGCCAATAGAAATAATTTTGCAGTACTGCCACTGTTTTCTTCGACCCCGAAATGCCCAGCAGCCCGACTGTAGTGTGCTTCCAAATCATCTTGGCACGCTCGCTTGAAGGAACACAAAGGTGACCCAGGTGGCATAACAGGGCATCCTGGAGGTGAAAATCTGGAACATGCCGACCCTCCAAGAGTGTCTGGTATGTGTGGCCGAATTCTGGGTCGCTTTTGTAGAGAAGTGGCCAATGAGAAGTCTCATGCCCACAAGAGTTGAGCACGGTGGTTAACACCATGATCGGTGGTCGACTGAGGCAATCTGCAACATTATTGGTGTTGCCCTTCTTATACTTGATATTCAAGTGGAACTGTTGCAGGTATGTAGACCACTTCTGATGGCGATCATTCTGCAATTTCCTCGGGTCTGTATGAACTGCAGGGGTCGGTGGTCTGTGTGGATGACCGTTTCCTTCCCCAAAATGTAATGCTTCCATTGTTGGCAGGCCTGTACAATGGAATACATCTCTTTATCATAAGTGGGGTACTTCCAGACTGTGTCTGAAAGTGTTTCACTGTGATATGCCACTGGATGTCCATGTTGAGTAAGTACTGCCCCAATAGCATAGTCAGAGGCATCCGTCTCGACCTCAAATGGTTGTTGTAAATCTGGTAACGCGAGCACTGGTGCTGTGCAGAGGCGATCCTGCAACTCCATGAATGCCTTCTATTGAGATTCAGACCAAAAGAATTTTTCTTTCATCCCTCCCTTGGTGACTTGACTCGAGGGCCAAGTAATATGAGAAAACCCCAACACGAACCTGCGGTAGAAGTTGGCAAGACCTAGAAAACTAAAGAGCTCTGTTAGAGTGGTTGGAGATGGCCAATCCCGAACGACTTGGATCTTCGCTGGATCGACATGCACCCCCTGTTCATCAATGATGTATCCCAGATACTGAACCTGGGTCATGCCAAAAGTGCATTTCTCCAAATTGGCACATAGCTTGTGTTGCCGCAGTCTTTGGAGAACCTGTCGGATGTGGTGGAGGTGCTCTTCCCAACTCTGGCTGAAGATCAGAATGTCATCCAAGTATACTACTACAAAGGAGTTGGTGAATGGCCGCAAGATGTCATCCATTAGCCTCATGAAGGTTGCAGGAGCATTCGTCAATCTGAAAGGCATAACCAACCATTCGAAAAGGCCCTCCTTGGATTTGAAGGAAGTCTTCCACACATCAGAGAGTTCAATTGGTACCTGGTGATATCCTGACTTCAGATCGATCTTGCTGAAATATTTCTCCCACTTTAGTTGGTCCAGGAGGTCATCAATCCGTGGGATCGGGTACCTATCATGGACAGTGATCTTATTCAGCGCCCGATAGTCAATACAAAGTCTCCACGTCCCATCCTTCTTCTGTACCAACACGATCGGGCTCCCACAAGGCGATGAACTCGGACGGATGTGACCTTTCTGCAGGAGCTCCTGAATTTGCCTCTTGATTTCATTGTTCTCCAGAACAGAGCGCCCATAAATTGGTCCATTAGGTAGCGACGCACCTGGGGTCAGATCGATGGAGTGCTTGACCTGACAGTGCAGAGGAACCCCTGCAGGGGAGGTGAAGATGTCCTCATACTCCTCCACAACCTTGTCCATCTGTAGTTGTTGTGCCGAGGGACCCCGTCTGGAGGCCACGACCACCGTCTTCTTCTTTCCTTGAGGGCGTATCATCAGGAAAACAAATTTCCTGGTTTTGGAAATGATCTTACTGCATTGTTTTGCAGTAATCCAAGAGATGACGGTAGGTGGTGCTACCTCTGGTATCCTGTACAACTTATTTCCTAATGTAATAATAACAGCACGGGGCCTTGATTCATACACAGCATGCCGCTTCCACAAGTATGGATATCCTAATAATACATCACAAACTTCAAGGGGAGCAATGTCATACAATACCTCATTCGTGAAGGGCTTGATGTTGTATGGAAGGCGACACTACTGGCTCACGTGAAGATCTCGTCCTTGGTGAAGCCACCCTATGGTGTATGGTTGTGGATGTGCTGTGGTCGGTAAGCCCAACCACTTCATGACCTTTGCCGAAATGAGGTTCTTTTGACTCCCGCTATCAACAATGAACTGTATCGGGGAGCCCTTTACCCACATCTAGGAGTGGAAGAGACGCTCCTCCTCCTCTGGATCTTCAGGTTCATTTTTCTGGATCTTGGCGGTAGCAACAGTGGCGTTGGGATCTGCATCAATGATCTGCTTCCCTTTTTCATTCCCTTATCGGGTTCTGACTCAGAGTCGGAACATGCATCTGATTCTGAAACCTTTAGCTCAGCCACCAGTGACTGCTTGGCGCGACACTCACTTGTGTTGTGAGTGGAGCTCTTATGGAACTCAAAACATTTTCCAGTGTCCTTTTTCAGCTTCGCGGCGCTGTTCTTTGCTTGCAACTTCGGCGGGTTGTCTTGGGCTGTCCTGCCTTGGCCTTGTCATTTGTTCTGTGGTTTAGGGGAACCTTTCCCCTACTTTGGATTCGCATATCCAAAGTCTTGCTTCTTTTGTTTAAACTTCTGCTCGACCTTGACGGCATATTGGAATGCTGCGCCGAGCGAGGAGATGTTCAGGAATTGTATTTCTTCCTCGATGTACTTGTGCAGGCAGCCATGATATTTGAGTATCAAATGTTGCTTCAAATCCTTGATACCCAACTTTGTGCGAAGGGTATGGAAAAGATTGGTGAACTCTGACACGTCTTGGTCCCTTCCCTGCCGCAGCATGGTCCACTTTATGTATTCATCCTCATAGCTTCCAACAGGGTAGTACTGCTCATTGATGGCATCCCGGAATGAATTCCAGGTGGGTGCGGCTGAAAATAGTGAGCCAGTACTTTCATCCTTCTACTTGCAGTAGGCTTCCCACCAGTCTTTGACGTGGGGGGCTGCTTTGAGAAGAGCGAAAACAATCTTTTCCCGACTCGAAAATTCATGAACAGAAAAATAACCCTCTAACAGATTTAACCATTTATCTACGGCATCTGCGTCTATCTGACCCTCGAATATGGGGATTTCAAAATTAACTTGTACCTTAAAGGGTGTGGCGTTTCTAGAGTAGCTGCTGGAAGTTGATGCGTCACTTCTGGGTAGCCGCTGAAGGATCTAGGCAAAGCTGTCCATCATCGCATTCCGTTGTCGCTCGAGGGCTTCTTCGAGCAAGATTTTGATGGGATCTCCTGCCCCCTCGTCTTTCTTCTCATCCGCCATGGGAGGCCGTCGGGATTTGCGAGGTTGGTATTGCAAAGGTTCAACTAGTTCAAGCCCTAACTCCTTATATCCCGACCTTGTTGGGGAGATGCAAAGAAAAACAGAGAAAAAGTAGACCGCCCTGATACCACTAATCTGGATTTAAACAGGAACGCAACAAATTACAGAGATAACCATATACACAAAAAAGCAGCGGAAATAATACTTCATTTCATTAATGGAACATACTGAAATATGCTTACAACCAGAAATGGAAATAAACCAACTAGGGCGATGGTAGCTTATCTTTGAGAAGAGATGTGGTGGCTACATGCCTCTGAACTGTGTTACAATGAGGCTTGAAGGCCTATTTATTGTTGAGAAACAATGGAAAACCCTTAACATTCCAAAACCTAACCCTAGGAGATGAAACGCCAAACTGTGGGCCCCGATTGGGTAAATTGGTACATCAACTTCTCGGGGTCGTAACTTTGGCATACGATCTCCGTTTGACACGTACAATAGCTCGTTAGAAAGATCTATCCGAGCACTACCACTTTGGGAATGGCAACATTGGTCCATGGTCCCATGTTGCCCCCAGATTTCCCAAAAAACGTCGTTTAGGGCCTCAAAACGACTCCAGAAGTTCAGGACCCGAAAAATTGCTAAAAATAGTAAGTTGTGCTACAATTAAGGAAACTGAAAATGTTGAGAGAAACAATGGTGGGGGTCCAGCTGGACTTAGCAGGTGGCCACCAATATCCACTTGGATCAAAAAATGCAAGTATTATGTCACTCAGAGTTTGCATGCAAACTTTATGCCTCCTGCAAGATGACCTATTATGATTGACCACCATATTCAAGAAGATTCCATATGAACAACCATTACTAATCTAAAATGGGCTAATCACATGAGGATTATGAGGAAGAATCTATAAGGGTTAGTGTTGTAACTCTATTTGAAAGTAATTGGAGTCACACCTGACCAATAGTTAGCTATCGAAACATTGTTAAAACCGGGTTATCAAGAGAAGAAGGGGTTTCACTATATTTGATTGCATTTTGCTCCATGATAGAGAAGAGTAACCAAAATTCAAATTAAGAGAGGATAATAAAGGGGGGTAGTGTTCTATAGTGGCCTAATAAACCACAAGTCTCAGGTAACTAAATAGAAAGTCCCTCCTCCCTTATTATTTCATTATTTTCATATTAGAAAAAAGACAGTAGAGCATCCTCACCTTTCCACTATATTTTCTCCTATAAGGGTTTCTTAAAGAATGTCATTGTGCTCATTATGTTTTGTGTGTCATTATATTTATTGTTCAGTATTTTCAATATTTTCTCTATTTCATGCATAAATGAAAATGAACAATTAACAAATATGGAACCGAAAATAATCTAACCGTCACCGTGTATTTTTCAATTTATTTTATCAAATCTATTGTGATGAACTATCTAGTGGAATATCCATGGTAATTTACAAATAACTCCTAAAAACTTCAAAATTGATTTCAAAATCTAATTGAAAAGAAAGGTTTTCATATACCCAAAAATCTCGAGTTATTTCTTAGACTTATTTTGAAAACTTGATTTAAAAGAACCTCTATATCTTTTCGAAATTTTTAAACTTTACTCTCTGAAACCAAGGAAAGTTTTTAGGGCTAAATTTTGGAGATAAGCAAATTTTCCATGCATTTTCCAAAATAATATTCTACTAATTTCTATTTTTTCTATAAAAGTAAATTTCCCAAATTTTGTAGGGTAACATCATTTTCCTTAAATAACACCAAAATTTTATAGAGGCTACAAAATTAATAGAAATTTGAAACTTTATTTATAAAAATATGAGCAAACATTTACAATTTTTATATCAGAAATTCAATAAAGTTTCTATACTTAAAAAAAAATCCATCATTAATTTTTATTTATTAAAAACTCCTCTCATCCAACAAAATCTCTTCAATTTCCTTTATTAATTTATTCTTGTTTTCCATGGTGAATAAGTAACTGGTTGGATTAATCTAAGTGAGGCCCAAAATCAAGTCTAGTGAAAAGCACTATAACACAAAATATATATCAAATATATATCAAAAACCCATAAACAAACAAAAACCACAAAATTTTCTTCAAATTATTTAAGATAACTAAAATATTAAATTTAGAAAATTAACTTACAAATCTTCAAAACTTCTCTCCGTATAACTTCAATGATTTCTCATAGTTTCCACTTTAAAAAGCCTCCCAAAAATATTGGTTCTTTCTCAGAGTTTAGTTTTAAAATTCCCCTTAAAATATTCAACGTTTCTCGAACTTTACATTTTGGAAAGTATCCAAATTCTTCGGATCTTTCATACTCTTCAGATTTTACACTTTGGGAAAACCCGAACGTTTCTCGAACTTTACATTTTGGAAAGTATCCAAATTCTTCGGATCTTTCATACTCTTCAGATTTTACACTTGGGAAAACCCGTAAGAATTGTTGGATACGTAATCATCTCACCACATACTTCATCATCGCCACACCGCCTCAGTCTTCACCCTTCACCGCCTCCACCGTCACTGCCTAAACACACGAAAGTTCAAAGGGCCAACACCATGTGGCCTCATCAAGACTTGAAGAGGCAAACTTAATTTATGTAACCGACTCAGATTTGTATAAATACAGATTCTCAGCCAGAGTTGGATATCCCAATCTCTGCTTGATATTTGTTTGTTTAATTTAACAGTTGTAGCTGTGTTTTGGTTTGTACGGTTTCCTTTCAAGTGGTATCAGATCCATCCTTAGGCCTACTCCCTCGCGAGAGGGCCTAGGGATGAGAGTAGAGAAATAATTTATGTGGTTTCTTTGTCCATCAACTGATTAGAGCTAGAGCTGCTATGTTATGGAAAGAAACTATAGAATTTGATATTGTCGCCCATATTCACTTGTTTGAAGAGAGGTTGAGTTGCATGGAGTTTAATAACCATGCATGAATGAGCTTTGTGTTATTTTCTGTGTAAAAAGAGATGTGGAACCCATGAGCTTTGTGTGTCAAAGCCTATGTGTTGTGTTTAAATCATCGAGTGAGCAGTGTGAAGATTGATTTTTGAGATTTGTCTAAGGATATAAGAGTCATCACCATTCCGTTTGCCTGCAAAATTGTTGTGTGCAGCTACTGAATAAAGGAAAAAACTCAACAAATCTCCAACTAAGTTTTCCTTTTTTACGTTGTTTTCTTTCACCCATAATGAGGTCTAGACTATGACCTAAAGTTTTGTTAGAGTTTCTATTTCCAATAAGGGAGCTCACAATTTAGCACGTGAAACAATAGATGCATCCACGTGAGTGTGGAAGATTGTTTTTTAGATCTAGCTTTAATCATGTCCTCCAAAGGAAATTATTTTTGTTGGATGCTTGGCGTAGTGAGGCCCACGTTGTTTTTTGAGTCATCGTCATTTAACTTGAAGTAATTTGTGAAGAATTTATCACTATATTGGTGTTGCAATTCTTATTGAGAATTTGAAATATCGATAGAAGGAGACGCACAAACTTTGGTAGAGTCATTCTTGTCCATGAAAGGAGGGAACCCTTACGTTATTTGGTCTGGATTGTTTGGCAGGCCGAAGCCCTGATTAATCATTTCGACATCAAGAACCAACAACGTGAGCCAACAATATCCTTTCATGCGTGAGCGATGCCCTTCAAAAAGGTTAACGTGATAACTTTAATGACGTACATGTATGTAACATTGCCTGGAACATATTCCCTATGGAGAAGTCAGCGTCCGAGCAGTTAGTGAGGAGAAAATTTCATGTGGTGTGGTAAGAATGGAATTGTTCACATGTTTTTAAACCTACGCATTGAGTGGAGCCCACATTGTGATGCCATATTTAATATGATTGAAATGACAGAAATCCATATGTTTGTTTTACTCTTTGAATTCATCCTTTTAATTAATGTGGGACACATAAAATTTGATACATGGATTTGAGACCTTGAAGAGGAGGGGCTTTGAAGTAAATTAACGAGTTCATGAAAGCACCATTAGTGTGCATAATTTTAAAGAAGATGAGGTAAAGTAGATTAAATGGGCTTATATATTTGGGCAGAGTATTGACCTTTGTATTTGTTGTACCTCACTTGAGATTCTTGTAATGAGACATTTGTGTTGTAAGGGGGTGCATGATCGGTTGTACCTAACACCCAAAAGTTGATTTGGCCAAGTATGTTGTAAGCCTTGTTGAGTCAAACAGGCAATGTTTATCTCTCTTAGGAAGAGAGAGGATGTGATATCAAGTTGTGGAATTGACCACTAGATAGATACAAAAGGTGTACTTGTATCTAAACTTGATTTGTAATTGTTGAGTTAGGAATGTAGTGTTTATCCCTCTTTAGTAGAGAGAGGATGTGACATCAAGTTGTGGAATTAACCACTAGGTAGATACAAGGGTGGTAGGTGTACTCGTATCTAAGCTTGATGTGTAATCGAGGAAGTTAAAATGTGAGATGGAACCTGAATTTAAGGAATCAAGTCAGGAAGAGTTTAACATGATTGATGAACCATGTAGGTGAAAAGGATTCCTAGAGAACTAGCGAGTACAGTGGATGGTACCCATGTACCTCGGTAGATGGATTTCTTTTTATATGGACATCAGTAATCAATTGTATGCAGGTACAAGAGAGAAGAAGAATGCCTATTGTGATGAAAGCCCAAAGAGAAGATAATAACAACTAAAGACAATGCTTCTGGAGTTCTACAGATTACAAGATCAATTTGAATACACATTTAGAAAATCCTTAGCAATTTTTTTTGGTGAGATAATTAACGGGGAGAATTTTGGATACGTACTCCTCTCACCACATACTTCATCACTGCCACACCACCTTAGTCTTCACCCTTCACCGCCTCTGCCATCACCGCCTCAGCACACCAAAGTTCAAAGGTCCAACACCATCTGGCCTCATCAATACATGAAGAGGCAAATTTAATTTATGTAACTCACTCAGATTTGTATAAATATAGATGCTCAGCCAGAGTTGGATATGCCACTCTCTTTTTGAGACTTGTTTGTTTAATTTAGCAGTTGTAGCTATGTTTTGGTTTGTACTGTTTCCTTTCAGGAATTGTCTGAGATTTTCCAAATTTTATCTTCGGAAAGCCCCTCGATATCTTTAAACCTTTATCAAAGTCAAACATTGGAAATTTCTTAAGAGTCTTTGTGCCCTTCCCTAAGTTTACCTTTGAAAATCTCTCGAAAATAGCACTCACAAAAGGAAGGTGGATAAGACGACAACAGAGGTTTCTAAAACTCTCATGTTGAAGCTTAAGGACCTTTTTCTATTGCAATAATGATGTGACGAGCTTATCATAATTTTACTCTCTTCATCATTCTTGAAGGATTCTAGGACGATGATTTTTTTCAACGCAATTTTCTTTTAATTTTGAAATTAAAAATAATTGAATACTTTTTTAATGGTGGAAATGAATTCAACACTCGCAAGAACTAATAAAACATTTTAATTATAAAACTTGACAACTATAAATTAAATTTCTTGAAAGATTCTAGGACGATGATTTTTTTTCAACGCAATTTTCTTTTAATTTTGAAATTAAAAATAATTGAATACTTTTTTAATGGTGGAAATGAATTCAACACTCGCAAGAACTAATAAAACATTTTAATTATAAAACTTGACAACTATAAATTAAATTTCTAAAAATAATTAAAGACTTTCATCAAAATCATACCAAAAAAACTATTCCTTTTAGGAAATATCATCACTACCTTAAATCAACTAAATCAATTAATTTTATTGTTTCATGCCATTCTATAAGGGAAGGATGAAAACACTTTAATTATTTTGTTTAAAAGAATATTTTGAATCCTCTTTTAGCATCATATTTGTGATATTTGTGAATGTTTATATTTTATTACATTGTTTATTTTAATGAAATTATACCGAATGAAAATATTTCTTAAAGATTATGTTACATTACAATGTTTTGAAAAGAAATATATTAAATTGTAATAGTCTCCGACAATTATATAATGTTGTGATATTTATTTTAATTAAATTATATCAATTTTTAATATCCAATTAATTTGGTTAATATTACAATATTTCAATAAACTTTTTAATAGTACAATACTTATATCTATAGGTATGGTTTATTTTAGAATAAGCATTTATAATTTTTTATTTTTATGAAATGGATAGTGAAAACGAGAGATTGAGAGAATATTCATATCCATATAGAAAATTGTATGGTTTGGATTTATCTTTCATAATCTAGATTTATCTTTTACAAGTGGAAGGGGTTTTATGGAATGTGGATTAAGGGTTTCACTCCAAAACATTCTCAACCATTTCAATTTCTTGTTCATTCCTTTGAGCTATCCATGACCCTTGACGACATTTCATTTTTCCAACCACTTGGAGCAGAATATAAAAAATAAAAAATATAATAAATGTAGAATGGCTTCAAAGGGCCTGACCATAGCAGAATTTGTCTCAATCATTACTATAATGAAGATATATTCTCATTGCTTGATTGAGGGTAAGGTGAGGAATTTACGATGTATATATTGAAGGTTAGGTCATAGGTTGAGGGATCTCCCTTTCCCAATTGAAAGGTTGGTCAATAGGTCTAAATTGTGTATGTCATGATGCTTTTACTTTCCCTTCTTATCCGAGGTAACACTACTACATGAAGGGAACTTTTAAGACATTTTCTTAAGAGAAAGGAAATCTATTGTCCTAAAATGTCACTTTTCATTTTAGTTACTTTACATTAAAATTTAATATCAATTGAATTGTCTTAGATACAAAATTTAAGACAAAATAGTTTGAGACAAAAGTATTTTAAGATAAAACTTTATATTTAAGACAAATACAGTTTGAGACAAAACTATATATTTAAGATAAAAACTGCTTAAGACAGAAACATTTTAAGACAACTTTATATTTAAGAAAAAAAATAGTTTGAGACAAAAAAAATTAAGACAAAACTTTATATTTAAGACAAAAATAGTTTGAGACAAAAATATTTTAAGACAAGACTTTATGTTTAAGACAAAAACAGTTTGAGACAAAAATTTTTAAGACAAAACTTTATATTTAAGACTGACAATTAAGACGAAACCCATTTAAGATAGTTAACAATTAAGACAAAACCATATCAATTTAAGAGAATATTATCTAACACCTGCAAAATTGACTCTGATAGATTACCCTAAGTCAACCTGCTTGCAGGTTACTTCTGTCTCACGCCTATATTGAGGCTTCTATTTCACTTACCATTCACTTTATTTTATGTAAAGACAACGATTTGTTGGGCTCTTTGTTTTTTCAGGGTAGCCGACTCTGAAGTACGCGACAACATTTCCTCGCAAGATTTCACGGACATCAATTCCCTATTTATCACTTCGATCTCTGGTGATATGATTAGAGATAACTTGCCTGTCGTTGCATTAGAGAATTTTTGCACAAGGATTCCACGAGTGGATATGGGTTAATTATAGTTTTAATTTTTGAATAGATATTCAAACCACATGAGATTTAATCATATCAATTTCTTTCTTTTATATTATATTTTTCTTTTTTTCATTAATATTTTTAATTAAATATAAAATTAGAATATGGTAATCATATTAATCTTTTAATTAATTTATAACATTTTGAAAATTTAGAATATTTTTAACTAGAACAACCACATTAAAAATACTAATGTGGTTGATATAGTCGAAGGCTTCATTTTTATCTACCATTGATAAATATATAACAATAGAAACAATAATAATAAAAAAAATATTGAAATAAATTAACAAAATTAAACTTAAATGACATTAACCATTAATTTTCAACCTCAGAATGTGTTCTGCTACCCAACATGAATGATAAAAAGCTAAATATTGAGGTGGAGTGGGGGAAAATGAGGCAAAGATTCACAGAAGTCAATAAAATGGAAGTCATTTGAAATGAGATTTGGAGCACGTGTTGAGGCATCCACAGATAAAACTGAATTGGATTGTCAGTTTCCAACCACTGCCTCTAGGAGGAAAGGCCGAGACCACAGCTGTCGGATAATAACAACAAAAAATGTTAATACTATCAACAAGGTTCGTTTCATGGGACGGGGATGAAGTGTTGGGTGAAATCATCGTCATTGAATCAAAGGAAGAATATACCACCAAAATAAATTATTTTAAATTTATTAAAATTCAACACAACCCAACGGACTCTCTAACACACCAAAGTCGTTGATAAGCATTCAAAACAAGAACTTTCTAAGTGTATTCCCTTGAGAATCAATCTAGGTCATCAATTAAAAAATTAAAAATTAAAAAGTCAGAAGACCCTCATCCACCTGAAGTTGAAATAAGAAGCCTTAGGAATCCTAGCTTATTGCAGGGGAAAATGTCTCCTCATAATCGAACCCTTATTTTTGTGTGAAACCTTTTTCCACAAGCCTAGCTTTATGCTTGTCAAATGAGCCATCTTTTTTACACTTGTTCTTGAAGACCCACTTGAAGCCTATTGGTTTTTTTCCCAATGAAGGATCAACTAGCTTCCATGTGCCATTATTTATCAAAGCATCATATTATATCTGCATTGCTTCTTTCCATTCATCATGAGAAGCGACTTCTTTGAAGGAATTTGGCTCAAAATACATAGAAAATTATTTCAAAATCATAAGAAACATCCATATCAACAGGGGAATCAGTATCGTCTACATCACCTCTATTCTGTCTAGTTGAGCTTCGTGTTCTTATATTTCCAACCTCATCAAGATGAACACTTTGAAGTGTCTTTGTTGGCCATCTTGGAGGACCTTTATAAGATGGCCCAAGCTGCTCATGTTAGGTCCCAATAATACTAGTGATTCCCCCATTACTATTATCGTTGTATCTCTTATTGTTATTGTTGTGCCCCTATTGCCCCCATATTGTTATTATTGTGCCCCATAGAATCCCTCTATTGTTACTTTTGTGCCTTTATATTATTATTGTTAGGTCAGCTTGGTTACATTATGACCCCTTAGACTCATATATATAGAAAGGAGGTTTTCCCATTTGAATCATCCAAGAATTTTTCATGTGTAATGTAAAGGAGGTTGCCCACTTGAAGAAACTAAATTCTAAGGTGTTGATCTATCTTTTCTATCTTATTATGAGCTGGTTTCATAACATTTGGTATTAGAGCTTTGGATTCTAGGGTTTTGCTGCTCCAAACAGGTCATTATGGAAGTTTCACTATAACTCCTTTTCTGAGACGTTTCAGAAGCTAAAAAAAAAACCCATTTGAGAGTAAATCTCGCTGAAGCTCAGGTTTGAATTTCAGAGTTTGGCTCAATATATTTTCAGAGATATGATCTAAGGAAGTTAGGGTTTTTGCAAACTCCAGAATTTCAAGGTAAAAACAGATCATGATAGTCTTAAATACTTTTTAGAACAAAGACTATCTTTAGAAGAGGAGCAAAAATGGGTGACAAAGATGTTGGGTTATGACTTTGAAATCATCTATAAAAAAGGGAAGCAAAATGTTGTGGCAGATGCACTCTCAAGAAAGGATGAGGATGTGGAAGCATTTCTTTGCGCCATTTCTATTATCCAACACGATTGGATAAACGAAGTAAGGGATGAATGGAAGAATGACAAGGAAGTGTGGGCACTCATTCAAAACATACAACAAGATCCCAGTACATCTGATACATTTAGCTGGAAAAATGATTTGTTATGGTACAAGGATTGGTTATACCTATGTAGGAAATCCTAACTCAAACAAAAGATTCTTAGGGAATTGCACACCTCTCCCTTAGGAGGGCACTCAGGATTTCTAAAAACCTACCACAGGGTTAAGAAGGATTGTTTTTGGCATGGCCTTAAATCAAATATTCAAAAGTTTGTGGCAGAATGTTTGGTTTTCCAACAAAATGAAGTTGAAACAATTAAGACCCCAGGAATATTACAACCTTTATCCATTACAAGCCAACATTGGGAGGAGGTTTCAATGGATTTTGTCACAGGTTTACCCAAGTCCGAAGGAAATATTGTTATCATGGTGGTAGTTGACAGACTTACCAAGTATGCACACTTTTGTGCATTATCTCATCCATTTAAAGCGAATACAATTTCTACTGCATTTATGGAAACAATTCAAAAGATACATGGAAACCCAAAGATTATTGTAAGTGACAGAGATCCCATTTTCACTGGAAATTTTTGGACAAAATTATTTTCTTGTCTTGGTACTCAGTTAGCTCATAGCTCATCTTATCATCCTCAATCTGATGGGCAAACTGAGATAGTAAACAAATGTTTGGAAGGATATCTTCATTGCTTTGTATTTGATAAACAAACACAATGGGTCAAATGGTTGCCTCTGGTTGAATGGTGGTATAACACTTCCTTCCATAGTGCAACAAAAATGACCCCATTTATGGAACTTTATGGATATCATCCACCATCCATCACATCACATTTAAGAGAAAATTCTAAGGTTCAAGCAATGGAAGATCACATCGAGCATCATCAACAAGTTTTCCAACTCCTAAAGCATAACCTCTCCTTGGCGCAGAATAGAATGAAATAGGAGGTAGATCAACATCGCAGTGAAAAAAGTTTTGATGTAGGTGATTGGGTATTCCTACGACTACAACCATATAAACAAATGTCCTTCAAGGAAGCTAAGAAGGATAATAAATTATCACCAAAGTATTATGGTCCATACAAGGTGTTGCAAAAGATTGGTACTATGGCATACAAATTGGAGCTTCATGCAGCTTCCTGAGTGCACCCAGTTTTCCATGTTTCATGCTTAAAGAAGGTTATAGGTGACAAGCTTCCAGTTCAAATGATATTGCCAGAACTTGATGAGGAAGGAAAAATCATATTGGAACATGAAGCAGTCAAAGAAACAAGAACTCGATAGCTACGGAATCTATCAATTTCAGAGTATCTCATCAAGTGGAAGAACTTACCCATTGAGGATTCCACATGGGAGGATGAGAATTTTATACGGAAGCATCCAGAACTACTTAAGAGTTGAGGACAACACTTTTTTGAAGGAGAGGGGCATGTTAGGTCCCTATAATACTAGTGATTCCCCCACAACTATTTTTGTTGTATTCCTTATTGTTATTGTTGTGCCCCTATTGCCCCAATATTGTTATTATTCTGCCCCATAGAATCCGTCTACTGTTATTTTTGTGCGTTTATATTATTATTGTTAGGTCGGCTTGGTTATATTTTGACCCCTTAGACTCCTATATATAAAAAGGAGGTTTTTTCATTTGAATCATCCAAGAATGGTTCATTTGTGTAATGTAAAGGAGGTTTCCCACTCAAAGAAGCTGAATTCTAAGGTGTTGATCTATCTTTTCTATCCTTTTGTGAGCTGGTTTCATAACAGCTCATTTGGTTGAGATGGAGCTAAATCAAGATTTATCCTCCCAGTTTCGGAAATCACATCACTCAAACCATCATCTTGATTAGTGGTTGGAGCTTCATGTGGGGGAGAGAGTGCTTGAGATGAAGATTCCATAGATTGACCCAGTATAGGGATCCCCCCTCCAATATATAGAATCTCATTATCAAACACTTGAAAAGACTTTGCATGTCTCAATCTATCTAGAGGATGAAGCCTCCGCTCAACAACATTGTCACTCTAGGAAGATTCAAGAAAGATCACATTTCTAGATATTATAAACATTTTATTCACTTCATCATAGAGACAATATGATTTCTAGGTATTATAGTACCCCAAGAATATACATTTTCTACTCCTTGCACCGAGCTTGTTTCTTTGTTCATTAGGTATGAAGGCATAACATGTGGAACCAAAAACACTGAGATGTGTCACCGAAGGAATGTAGCCATAACACATTTCATAAGGAGCCTTGCTTCCGATAGCATGAGATGGACATCTATTATTTATATAAACATCACATAAAACCACATCAACAAAAAACACGAGGTTAACATTGTTGAAAAAGGCCATTAATTGTATCATATTTAAGATTGTCATGTTCATTCTTTCAACTACTTCATTTTGTTGTGGATTGTAAGTCATGATTGTTTCATGTTTGATCCCATGCTAACAAAGAGAGTTTTCGAATTCATTTGAAAAATATTATTTTTCATTATCAATACAAATAGAGTCAATATGACATTGTGCATCATTTCCAATCCACGCATAAAAGTTCTTAAATGTTTCAAATGCTTCAGGTTTGTTCAATAAATAAACCCAAAACATTCTCCCATAGTCATCAATAAATTTCATCATATATTTATTTCCATTTGCAGAAGGAATAATCATAGGAACACACACATCAAAATGAATGAGTTCAAGCTTTCTATGTGCTCTGGAATGAGAATCGTGAAATGATTATCTGTTGTGCTTTCCTAAGATACAAACATCACATTGCTTAAGTTTCCTAAGAACAGTTGGAAAACCAGTAACACCATTTTTCTTCAACAAATAAAGGTTGTCATAGTTCAGGTGTCCAAATCTAGCATGCCATAAAAGACTTGATGGAAGTATACCTTAATCATAATGATACTTGTATGAAACATTTTGTACACAAAAAAAGGTTCCTTGGAGCTGAAGAAGACTTTGTTCTTCTATACTAGTCATCAGAACTAAGTGATCCAATGCTTTTCTGACATCTAGGGAAGGATGGAAACACTTTAATTATTTCATTTTAAACAATATTTTGACTCCTTTTTTACCATCATATTTGTGATATTTGTGAACGTTTATAATCTATTACATTGTTTATTTCAATGAAATTATACTGAATGAAAATGTTTCTTAAATATTATATTACATTACAATGTTTTGAAAATTTTAATATTCTCCAACAATTATATAATGTTGTAATATTCATTTTAATTAAATTATGTCAATTTTTAATATCCAATTAAACTAGTTAATATTACAATATTTATTAAACTTTTTAGTTGTAAAATATTTATATCTATAAGCATGGTGTATTTTAGAATAGGTCTTTTTAAATTCTATTTTTGATTAAATAGATAGTGAAGATGAGATATTGAAATAATATTCATAGTCGTATACAAAATTGGATGGTTTGGATTTATCTCTCACCATTTGGATTAATCCTTTCAAGTGGAAGGGTTTTTATGAAATGTGGATTAAGCGTTTCACTCCAAAACATTCTCAACCATTTCAATTTCTTGTCTCTCCCTTTAAGCAATCCATGATCCTTGACAACTTTTCATTTTTCAGCCTACTTGGAGGAGAATTTAATAAACAAAAAATATAACAAATATAGAATGGCTTCAAAGGGCCTCATCGTAGAAGAATTTGTCTCAATCATTATTGTAATGAATATATATTCACATTTCTTTATTGAGGGTAAGGTAAAGCATATACCATGTCTATATTGTGGGTTAGATCATATTTTTAGGGATCTCCCTTTCGCAATTTAAAAGTTAGTCAATAGATCTAAATCATGTATGTCATGATGCTTTTACTCTCTCTTCTTATGTGAGGTAACACTGCTACATGAAGGGAACTTTTAAGACATTTTTTTAAGACAAAATAAACCTTTTATATTAAAAATCCACTTTTTATTTTAGTTATTTTACATTAAAATATAATATCAATTGAATTATCTTAAATATAAAATTTAACACAAAAACAGTTTGAGACAAAACTATTTTAAGAATAATTTTTATATTTAAGACAAAAATAATTTGAGACAAAAATATTTTAAGATAAAACATTATATTTAAGAAAAAAATAGTTTGAGACAAAAATATTTTAACACAAAACTTTATATTTAAGACAAAAATATTTAAGATAAAAATAGTTTGAGACAAAAATATTTTAAGACAACTTTATATTTAAGAGAAAAATATTTGAAGACAAACCTTTATATTTAAGACAAAAATAGTTTGAGACAAAAATACTTGAAGACAAAACTTTATATTTAAGACAATGGCAATTAAGGAAAAACTCGTTTAAGACAGTTAACAAATCAGACAAAACCATATCAATTTAAGATAATATTATCTAACACCTGTAAAATTGACTCTGACAATGCGCCCTAAGTCAGCCAGCGTGCATGCTAGTACTATCTCGTGCCTATATCAATGTTACTACTTCACTCACCATTCATGTTATATTATATAAAGAGAATGATTCAATGGGTTCTTCATTTTGTGGGGGTAGGCGACAGTGAAGAATGTGACAACTTTTCTTGACAAGATTTTTATTAAAATTTAATATCAATTGAATTGTCTCAAATAAAAAATTTAAGACAAAAATAGTTTGAGACAAAAATATTTTAAGACAAAAATTTATATTTAGGACAAAAATAGTTTAAGGAAAAACATTTTAAGAGAAAACTTTATATTTAAGACAAAAAATAGTTTGAGACAAAAATATTTAAGACAAAACTTTATATTTAAGACAAAAATAGTTTGAGACGAAAATATTTTAGGACAAAACTTTATATATAAGACAAAAAGTAGTTTGAGACAAAAATATTTTAAGACAACTTTATATGTAAGACAAAAACAGTTTGAGACAAAAATATTTTAAGACAAATCTTTATATTTAAGACAGAAATAGTTTCAGACAAAATTATTTTAAGGAAAAACTTTATGTTTAAGACAATGGCAATTAAGGCAAAAGCCATATAAGACAGTTAAAAATCAAGACTAAATCATATCAATTTAAGACGATATTATCTAGCACCTACAAAATTGACTTTGATAGTTTACCCTAAGTCAGCCAACTTCCAGGCTACTACTGTCTCAGGCCTATATCAAGATTTCTATTTTACCTACCATTCACACTATCTTATATAAAGACAATGATTTGTTGGGCTCTTCATTTTTTGGGGGTAGCCGACTATGAATTACGCGACAACTTTTCTTGGGAAGATTTAATAGACATCAATTCCTATTTTATCCCTTTGATCTCTGCTGATACTATTAGAGGCAACTTGTCTGTCATTGCGTTCGGGAAGTTTGCACAGGGATTCCATGAGTGGATAGGGGATAATTATACTTTTAATTTTTGAAAATAGATATTCAAACCACATGAAATTCATTAAAAACATTTTCTTTCTTTTATATTGTATTTTTCCTTTTTCATTAATCATTTTTAATTAAACATAAAATTAGAATATGCTAATCATATTAATCTTTTAATCAATTATAAAATTAAAATATAACATTTCGAAAAGTTAGAATATTTTTAACTAGCACAACCACATTAAAAATATTAATGTGGTTAATATAGTCGAAGGCTTAATTTTTATCTACCATTGATAAATATATAACAATAGAAATAATAATACAAAAAAAATATTTAAACAAATCAGCAAAAAAAAACATAAATGACATTAAACATTAATTTTCAACCTTGGAATGTGTTCTGCCACCCAACATGAATGATATAAAGCTAAACATTGAGGTGGTGTGGGTGAAAATGAGGCAAAGATGCACATAAGTCAATATAATGGAATTAATTTGAAATGAAATTAGATTTTGGAGCATGTGTTGAGACATCCATAGATAAAATTGAATTGCATTGTCGGTTTCCAACCGCCGCCTCCGGGAGGAAAGTCTGAGGCCATCATTGTCGGATAAGAATAACAAAAAGGTGTTAATACTATCAACAAGATTCGTTTGATGGGACAGGGATGGAGTGTTGGGTGAAATCATCGTCATTGAATTAGAGGAAGAATATACCATCGACATCAATCCTTTTAAATTTATTAAAAATCAATGCAACCCAACAGAATCTCTAACACACCAAATTCGTTGATAAGCATTCAAAAGAAGCATTTTCTAAGCATATTCCATTGAGAATCAATATAGGTCATCAATTAAACAATCAAAGATAAAAAAATTGAAAAGACCCTCCTCCACCTTAAGTTGAAATAGGAAGCATTAGGAAGCCTAGTTTGTTGTGGGGGCAATAGTCTCCTCATAATCGAACCCTTATTTTTGTGTGAAAACGTTTTCCACAAGCCTGGGTTTATTCTTGTCAAGTGATCCATCTTCTTTATACTTTTTCTTGAAGATCCACATGCAGCCTTTTGGTTTTGTTCCCAATGGAGGATCAACCATCTTTCACGTGCCATTCTTTATCGAAGCATCATATTATATCTGCATCGCTTCTTTCCAATCATCATGAGAAGTTACTTCTTTGTAGGAAGTTGGTTCACAATCTGTAGAGAATTTAGTTCAAAATCATAAGAAACATCCATATCAACAGGTGAATCAAGATCGTCTACATCACCTCTATTCTATCTAGTTAATCTTCTTGTTCTTCTCTTTCCAACCTCATCAAGATGAACACTTTGAAGTTTCTTTGTTGTCCATATTGGAGGACCTTTCTAAGATGGCCCAAGCTCCTAATTGGTTGAGATGGAGCTAAATAAATATTTATCCTGCCAATTTTGGAAATCACATCACTCAAACCGTCATCTTGATTAGTGGTTGGAGCATCATATGGGGGAGAGAGTGCTTGAGATGGAGATTCCATAGATTGACCATGTATAGGGATCCCCTATTCAATATGTGGAATCTCATTATCAAAAACTTGAAAAGACTTTGCATGTCTGAATCTATCTAGGCAATGAAGCTTCCGCTCAACAACAATGTCACTCTTGAAAGATTCAAGAAAGATCACATTTCTAGATATTATAAGCTTTTTACTAAATTAATCATAGAGACAATATGCTTTAGAGGTATTATAGTAGTCCAAGAATATACATTTTCTACTCCTTACACCAATTTTGTTTCATTGTTCATTAGGTATGAAGGCATAACAAGTGGAACAAAAACCCTGAGATGCATCACCGAAGCAATGTAGCCATACTACATTTCATAAGGAGTCTTGTTTCTGATACCATGATGTTTCAATCTATGATTTATTTACACATCACATAGAACTGCATCAGCCAAAAAAATCAAGTTAACATTCTTGAAAAAGGTCATTAAACATACCATATTTAAGATTGTCATGTTCCTTCTTTCGACTACTTCATTTTTTTGGGGAATGTAAGTCATGATTGTTTCATGTTTGATCCCATGCTAACAATGATAGTTTTAAAATTCATTTGAAGTATATTATTTTCATTATGAATACAAATAGAGTCAATACAATATTGTGCATCATTTTCAATCTATGCATAAAAGTTCTTAAATGTTTCAAATGCTTAAGATTTCTTAAATAAATAAACCCAACACATTCTAGCGTAGTCATCCATAAATTTCATAATATATTTATTTCCATTTGCAGAAGGAACAAGCATAGGACCACACAAATCATAATGAATGATTTCAAGCTTTCTATGTGCTTTGTAATGAGAATCATGAAATGATCTTGTCTGTTGTGCTTTCCTAAGATACAAACATCACATTGTCTAATTTTCCTAAGAATAATTGGAAAACAGGTAACACCATTTTTCTTCAACAAACAAAGGTTTTCATAGTTCGGGTGTCCAAATCTAGCATGCCATAAAAGACTTGATGGAAGTATACCTTAATGATAATGATAATTGCATGAAATTTTTTTTACACAAACAAAGGTTCGTTGCAGCTTCGGAAAACTTTCGTCTTCTATCCTAGTAATCACAACTAAGTGATCTGATGCTTTTATGACATCTAGGGAAGGATGAAAACTCTTTACTTATTTCATTTAAAACAATAATTTGACTCATTTTTTACCATCATATTTGTCATATTTGTGAATGTTTATATTATATTACATTATTTATTTCATTGAAAATATACCGAATGAAAATGTTTCTGAAAGATTATGTTACCTTACAATGCTTTGAAAAGAAATATATTAATTTGTGATATTCTCCGTCAATTATATAATGTTGTAATATTCATTTTAATTAAAATATATCAATTTTTAATATCCAATTAAACTAGTTAATAGTACAATATTTATTAAAAAATTTAATATTACAATATTATATCTATAAGCATGGTGTATTTTAGAATAGGCCTTTATAAATTCTATTTTTTATTAAATAGATAGTGAAGATGAAATGGATAGTGAAGATGAGAGATTGAAAGAATATTCATAGTCATATACAAAATTGGATGGTTTGGATTTATCTCTCACCATTTGGATTTATCCTTTACAAGTGGAAGGGTTTTTATGAAATGTGGATTAAGCATTTCACTCCAAAACATTCTCAACCATTTCAATTTCTTGTCTGTCCCTTTGAGCAATCCATGATCCTTGACCACTTTTCATTTTTTGGCCTTCTTGGAGGTGAATTTAATAAACAAAAAATATAATAAATATAGAATGGCTTCAAAGGGCCTGATTGTAGAAGAATTTGTCTCAATCATTATTGTAATGAAGACATATTCATATTCTTTGTTGAGAGTAAGGTGAGGCATATACCATGTCTAGATTGAAGGTTAGATCATAGTTTGAGGGATATCCCTTTTCCAATTGAAAGGTTGGTCAATAGATATAAGTCATGTATGTCATGATGATTTTACTCTCTCTTCTTATGTGAGGTAATACTACTACATGAAGGGAACTTTTAAGACTTTTTTTAAGAGAAAATAAATCTTTGGTATTAAAAAGACACTTTTTATGTTAGTTATTTTACATTAAAATATAATATCAATTGAATTGTCTTAAATATAAAATTTAACCCAAAACAGAGCAAGAAAAAAGTATTTTAAGACAAAAGTTCATATTTAAGAGAAAATAATTTGAGACAAAAATATTTTAAGATAAAACTTTATATTTAAGATAAAAATAATTTGAGACAAAAATATTTTAACACAAAACTTTATATTTAAGACCAAAATAGTTTGAGACAAAAATATTTTAAGACAAAAATTTATATTTAAGACAAAAACAGTTTGAGACAAAAATATTTGAAGGTAAAACTTTATATTTAAGACAATGGAAACTAGGATGAAACCTGTTTAAGACAATTAACAAATAAGACAAAACCATATCAATTTAAGGAAATATTATCTAACACCCGTAATATTGACTCTGACAATGCACCCTAAGTTAGCCAGCTTCCAGGCTACTACTATCTCGCACGTATATCGATGTTGCTATTTCACTTACCATTCACATTATATTATATAAAGACAACTATTAGATTGGCTCTTCATTTTGTGGGGGTAGCCGACAATGAAGAATGCGACAAATTTTCCTCACAAGATTTCTATTAGAATTTAATATCAATTGAATTGCCTCAAATATAAAATATAAGACAAAAATAGTTTGAGACAAAAATATTTTAAGACAAAACTTTATATTTAAGACAAAAAAAGTTTAAGACAAAACTTCATATTTAAGACAAAAAATAGTTGAAGACAAAAATATTTGATACAAAACTTTATATTTAAGACAAAAATAGTTTGAGACAAAAATATTTTAAGACAAAACTTTATATTTAAGACAAAAATAGTTTAAGACAAAAATATTTTAAGAGAAAACTTTATATTTAAGACAAAAAAAATTTGAGACAAAAATATTTTAAGACAAAACTTTATGTTTAAGACAATGAAATTAAGACAAAACCCATTTAAGACAGTTAAAAATTAAGACAAAATCATATCAATTTAAGACAATATTATCTAACACCTGTAAAATTGACTCTGACAGTTTACCCTAAGTCAGCCACTTTGCAGGCTACTACTGTCTCATGCTTATATCGAGGTTTCTATTTCAGTTACCATTCACGCTATCTTATATAAAGACAACGATTTGTTGGGCTCTTCATTTTTTGGGGGTAGCCGACTCTGAAGTACGCGACAACTTTTCCTGGCAAGATTTCACAGACATCGATGCCTGTTTTATCCCTTTCATCTCTTCTGATATGATTAGAGACAACTTGTCTATCATTGCATCGGGAAGTTTATAGACGGACTCCCTGAGTGGATAGGGGATAATTATATTTTTTATTTTTGAAAATATATATTCAAACCACATGAAATTTAATCAGATCAATTTATTTATTTTATATTATATTTTTCTTTTTTTATTAATCATTTTTAATTAAATATAAAATTAGAATATGCTAATTAGATTAATCTTTTAATTAATTATAAAATTAAAATATAACATTTTGAAAATTTAGAATATTTTTAACTAGCACAACCACATTAAAAATATTAATGTGGTTGATATAGTCGAAGGCTTCATTTTCATCTACCATTGATAAATATATAGCAATAGAAATAATAGTACAAAAAAATTATTTAAATAAATTAACAAAATTAAACATAAATGACATTAAACATTAATTTTCAACCTTGGAGTGCATTCTGCCACCCAACATGAATGATATAAAGCTAAACATTGAGGTGGAGTGGGGGAAAATGAGGCAAAGACGCACACAAGTCAGTACAATGTAAGTCATTTGAAATGAAATTAGATTTGGAGCATGTGTTGAGGAATCCACAAATAAAATTGAATTGGATTGTTAGTTTCCAACCATCGCCTCCAGGAGGAAAGGACAAGGCCATCGCTGTAGGATAATAACAACAAAAAATGTTAATACTGTCAACAAGGTTCGTTTCATGGGACGAGGATGGAGTGTTGGGAGAAATCATTGTCGTTGAATCAGAGGAAGAATATACACCAAAATCAATTTTTTTTAATTTATTAAAAATTAACGGAACCCAACTCTCTAACACACCAAATTCGTTGATAAGCATTCAAAAGAAGCATTTTCTAAGCATATTCCCTTGATAATCAATCTAGGTCAAACGATTAACAATAAAAAAGTCAAAAGGCCCTCATCCACCTGAAGTTGAAATAGGTAGCCTTAGGAAGCCTAGTTTGTTGTGGGGTCTAAAGTCTCCTCATAATCAAACCATTCCTTTTGTGAAAAACCTTTTTCCACAAGACTGGCTTTATTCTTGTCAAGTGAGCCATCTTATGTATACTTGTTCTTGAAGACCCACTTGTAGCTTATTGGTTTCCTTCCCAATTGAGGATCAACCAACTTCCAAGTGCCATTCTTTATCAAAGCATCATATTATATCTTCATCGCTTCTTTCCATTCATCATGAGAAGTGACTTATTTGAAGAAAGTTGGTTCAAAATGTGTAGGCAATTTAGTTCTAAATCATAAGAAACATCCATATCAACAGGTGAATCAGGATCATCTACATCACCTCTATTATATCTAGTTGACCTTCTTTTTATTTTCTTTCCAACCTCATCAAGATGAACACTTTTAAGTGTTTTTGTTGGCCATCTTGGAGGACTTTCCTAAGATGTCCCAGACTCCTCGTTTGGTTGATATGGGGCTAAATCAAGATTTATCCTCTCAGTTTTGGAAATCACAACATTCAAACCATCGTCTTGATTAGTGGTTGGAGCTTCATGTGGGGGAGAGAGTTCTTGAGACAGAGATTCCATAGATTGACCCAATATAGGGATCCCCCCTTCAATATGTGGAATATTATTATCAAACACTTGAAAATACTTTGCATGTCTGAATCTATGCAAGTGATGAAGCTTTTGTTCAACAACGTCACTCTTGGAAGATTCAAGAAGGATTGCATTTCTAGATATTATAAACTTTGTATTCACTTCATCATAGAGACAACATACTTTAGATGTATTATAGTACCCCAAGAATATACATTTTCTACTCCTTACTCCGGTTGGAACCAAAAAACGTGTGATGCATCACCAAAGGAATGTAGCCATACCACATTTCATAAGGAGTCTTGTTTCCGATAGCATGAGATAGACATCTATTATTTATATACACATCACATAGAACCACATCAGCCAAAAACATCAGGTTACCATTCTTGAAAAAGGTCATTAAATGTACCATATTTAAGATTGTCATGTTCATTCTTTTAACTACTTCATTTTTTTGGGGATTGTAAGTCACGACTGTTTCATGTTTGATCCCATGCTACCAAAGATAGTTTTCAAATTCATTTGAAGTATATTTGTTTTCATTATCAATACAAATAGAGTCAATATGTGATTGTGAATCATTTTCAATCCGCGCATGAAACTTCTTAAATTTTGCAAATGCTTCATATTTGTTCAATAAATAAACCCAACACATTTTGGCATAGTCATCAACAAATTTCATCATATATTTATTTCCATTTGCATAATGAACAAGCATAGGACCACATAAATCTAAATGAATGAGTTCAAGCTTTCTATGTGCTCTGGAATGAGAATCATGAAATTATTTTCTGTTGTGCTTTCCTAAGATACAAACCTCACATTGCTTAAGGTTCCTAAGAATAATTGGAAAACAAGTAACACAGTTTTTCTTAAACAAACAAAGGTTGTCATAGTGCGTGTGTCCAAATATAGAATTCCATAAAAGACTTGATGGAGGTATACCTTAATCATAATGATAATTGTATGAAAAAAGTTGTACACAAACAAATGTTCCTTGCAGCTTCGGAAGACTTGCTTCTTCTATCCTACTCATCACAACTAAGTGATCTGATGCTTTTATGACATCTAGGGAAGGATGAAAAAAATTATTTTTTTCATTTAAAACAATATTTGACTCCTTTTTTACCATCATATTTGTGATATTCGTGAATTTTTATATTCTATTACATTGTTTATTTCAATGAAATTATACTGAATGAAAATGTTTCTTAAAGATTATGTTACATTACAATGTTTTGAAAAGAAATATATTAAATTTTAATATTCTCCACCAATTATATAATGTTGTGATATTCATTTTAATTAAATTATATCAATTTTTAGTATCCAATTAAACTCGTTAATATTGCAAAATTTATTAAAAAAGTTAATAGTACAATATTTATATCTATAGGCATGGTGTATTTTAGAATAGGCCTTTATAAATTCTATTTTTTATTAAATAGATATTGAAGATGAGAGATTGAAAGAATATTTATAGTCATATACAAAATTGGATGGTTTGGATTTATCTCTCACCATTTGGATTTATCCTTTACAAGTGCAAGGTTTTTTATGAAATGTGGATTAAGTGTTTCACTCCAAAACATTCTCAACCATTTCAATTTTTTGTCCGTACCTTTAAGCAATGTATGGTCCTTGACCACTTTTCATTTTTTGGCCTACTTGGAGAAGAATTTAACAAACAAAAAATATAACAAATATAGAATGGCTTATATTTCACATACCATTCATGTTATCTTATATAAAGGCAACAATTTGATGGGCTCTTCGTTTTGTGGGGGTGGTCAACAATGAAGAATGCAACAACTTTTCTTGACTAGATTTCTATTAAAATTTAATATCAATTGAATTGTCTTAAATACAAAATTTATTTAATACAAAAATTTATATTTAAGAAAAAAATAGTTTGAGACAAAAATATTTTAGGACAAAATTTTATATTTAAGACAAAATCAGTTTAAGACAAAAATATGTTATGGAAAAATATTATATTTAAGACAAAAACAGTTTTAGGCAAAAATATTATAAGACAAAACTTTATGTTTAAGACAACGACAATTAAGAAAAAACCCATTTAAGACAATTAAAAATTAAGACAAAACCATATCAATTTAAGACAATATTATCTAACACTTGCAAAATTGACTCTGACAGTTTACCCTAAGTCAGCCAACTTGCAGGCTACTACTGTCTCAAGCCTATATCGAGGTTGCTATTTCACTTACCATTCACGCTATCTTATATAAAGACAATGATTTGTTGGGCTCTTCGTTTTTTGGGGGTAGCTGACTTTGAAGTACGTGACAACTATTCCTAGCAATATTTCACAGATATCAATGCCTCTTTTATCCCTTTGATCTCAACTGATACGATTAGAGACAACTTGTCTATCATTGCATTTGGGAAGTTTGCAGAGGGATTCCATGAGTGGATAGGGGATAATTATATTTGAAATTTTTGAAAATAGATAGTCAAACCACATGAAATTTGATCATATGAATTTCTTTCTTTTATATTATATTTTTATTTTTCATTAATTTTTTTTAATTTAATATAAAATTAGAATATGCAATTATATTAATCTTTTAATTAATTATAAAATTAAAATATAACATTTTGAAAAGTTAGAATATTTTTAACTGGCACAACCACATCAAAAATATTAATGTGGGTGATATAGTTGAAGTCTTCATTTTTATCTACCATTGATGAATATATAACAATATAAATAATATAAAAAAAAACGATTGAAATAAATTAACAAAATTAAACATAAATGACATTAAACATCAATTTTCAACCTTGGAATGTGTTGTGCCATCCAACATGAATGATATAAATCTAAAAATTGAAGTGGAGTGGGGGAAAATGAGGCAAATATGCACACAAGTTAATCTAATGGCATTCATTTGAAATGAAATTAGATTTGGAACACGTGTTGAGTCGCTCATAGTTAAAACTGAATTGGATTTCCGGTTTCCAATGAAGGATTGTTCAATGTTTTTGTCATAGTTTAAGACAATAATATTTAATACAAAACTTTATATTTAAGACAAAAATGGTTTGAGACAAAAGTAATTTAAGACAAACCTTTATATTTAAGACAAAAAACAGTTTAAGACAAAAATATTTTTAGACAAAACTTTATATTTAAGACAAAAACAGTTTGAGACAAAAATATTTTAAGACAAAACTTTATGTTTAAGACAATGGAAATTAAGAAAAAACCCATTTAAGACAGTTAAAAATTAAGACAAATTCATATCAATTTAAGACAATATTATCTAACACCTGCAAAATTGACTACGACAATTTACCCTAAGTCAGCCAACTTGCAGGCTACTACTGTCTCAAGCCTATATCGAGGTTGCTATTTCACTTACCATTCACACTATCTTATATAAAGACAACAATTTGTTCGGATCTTCATTTTTGAGGGGTAGTCGACTCTGAAGTACGGGACAACTATTCCTAGAAATATTTCACAAACATCAATGCCTCTTTTATCCCTTTGATCTCCACTGATACGATTAGAGACAACTTGTCTGTCATTGAATTCGGGAAGTTTGCAGAGGGATTCCATGAGTGGATAGGGAATAATTATATTTTAAATTTTGAAAATACATATTCAAACCACATGAAATTTAATCATATGAATTTCTTTCTTTTATATTATATTTTTATTTTTTCATTAATACTTTATAATTAAATATAAAATTAGAATAAGCTAATTATATTAATCTTTTAATTAATTATAAAATGAAAATATAACATTTTGAAAATTTAGAATATTTTTAACTGGCACAACCACATTAAAAATATCAATGTGTTTGATGTAGTTGAAGTCTTCATTTTTATCTACCATTGATAAATATATAACAATATAAATGATAATAATAAAAACTATTGAAATAAATTAACAAAATTCAACATAAATGACATTAAACATATATTTTCAACCTTGGAATGCATTGTTCCATCCAACATGAATGATATAAATCTAAAAATTGAAGTGGAGTGGGGGAAAATGAGGCAAATATGCACACAAGTTAATCTAATGGAATTCATTTGAAATGAAATTAGATTTGGAACACTTGTTGAGTAGCTCACAGATGAAACTGAATTGGATTGTCAGTTTCCAATGACTACTTCTGGGAGGAAAGGCTGAGGCTACAACTGTCAGCTAATAACAACATTTTTTTAATACTATCAACAAGATCTGCTTCATGGGATGGGGATGAAGTGTTGGGTGAAATCATCATCGTTGAATCAGAGGAAGAATATACCGTTGACATCAAATTTTTTAAATTTATTAAATTTCAACAGAACACAATAGACTCTCTAACACACCACAATAATTGATAAGCATTTAGAAGAATCATTTGTTGAGCATAATCCCTTGATAATCAATCTAGGTCATCAATTAAAAAAAGAAAAATAAAACATTCAAAAGACCCTTATCCACCTAAAGTTGAAATAGGAAGCCCTAAGAAGCCCAATTTGTTGTGGGGGAGAAAGTCTCCTCATAATCGACCCCTTCTTTTTGTGAAAAACCTTTTTCCACAAGCATGTATTTATGCTTGTCAAGTGAGTCATATGTTTTATACTTATTCTTGAAGACCCACTTGTAGACTATTACTTTGGTTCCCAATGGAGGATCAACTAGCTTCCAGGTGCCATTCTTTATCAAAACATCATATTCTTTCGACATCACTTCTTTCCATTCATCAAGAGAAGAAACTTCTTTGAAGGAAGTTGGTTCAAAATCCATATACAATTTAGTTCACAATCATAAGAAACATCCATATCAACAAGTGAATCAAGATCTTATACATCACCTCCATTCTGTCTAGTTCAACTTCTTATTCCTCTCTTTCCAACCTCATTAGGACGAACACTTTCAAGTTTATTTTTTGGCCATTTTGGAGGACATTTCTGAGATGGTTTAGGCTTCTCAGTTGATTGAGATGGTGTTGAATCAAGGTTTATCCTCCCAATTTTTTCAATCACATCACACAAAATGTCGTCTTTCTCAGTGGTTGGAGCTTCATGTATGGAAAAGAGTGGTTGAGATGGAGATTCCATAGATTGATCCAGTATAGATATCCCCTCTTCAATATGTGGAATCTCATTATCAAACTCTTGAAAAGAATTTTCATGTCTAAATCTATCCAGGCGATCAAGATTCCACTCTACAACATTGTTAGTCTTGGAAGATTCAAGAAATATCACATTTCTAGATATTATAACAATTTTATTCACTTCATCATAGAGACAATATGTTTTGGATGTGTTTGATTTCCCCAAGAAGATACATTTTCTATTAATTACACTAATTTTTTTTCTTTTTCCATTAAGTATGAAGGCGTAAGAGGTCGAACCAAAAACTCTTAGATGTCTCATCGAACGAATGTAGCCATACCACATCTCATAGGGAGTTGTGTTTCTGATAGCATGAGATGGACATCTATTCTTTATATACACATCACATAGAACCACATCAGCCAAAAGCATCGGCTTAACATTCTTGAAAAAGATAATTCAATGTACCATATTTAATATTGTCATGTTCATTCTTTCATCTACTTTATTTTGTTGGGTATTATAACGTAAGATTGTTTCATGTTTGATCCCATGCTGACGAAGATAGCTTTGAAATTCATTTGAAGTATATTATTTTCATTATGAATACAAATAGAGCCAATATGAGATTGTGCATCATTTTCATTCCATGCATAAAAGTTCTTACATATTTCAAATGCTTCATATTTGTTCTTTAATAAATAAACCCAACACATTTTGGTGTAGTCATCAGTAAATGTCATCATATATTTATTTCCATTTGCAGAAGAAACAACCATAGGTACACAAAATAAAATGAATGAGTTCAATATTTCTATGTGCTTTGGAATGAGAATCATGAAATGTTGTTTGTTGTGCTTTCTTAAGATACAAGAATCACATTGCTTAAGTTTCCTAGGAATAGTTGGAAAACCAACAACACCATTTTTTTCAACAAACAAAGGTTGTCATAGTTTAGATGTCCAAATATAGCATGCCATAAAAGACTTTATGGAAGTATACCTTAATCATAATGATAATTGTATGAAAAAAATTGTGCATAAATAAAGGTTCCTTGCTGCTTCGGAAGACTTTATTTAATATCCCAATCAATACAACTGAGTGATATGATGATTTTCTGACCTCAACCTTGCCATCAAATATATGAATGGAGTGTCCTTGCTGGCAGATGTGGACCAAAGATAACAAGTTTCTCCTCAACTCTAGGAGGTATAGAACATCATGTTGAAGAAGGTATGGAAGTCGAGGAAATTTGATCTTGATGGTGCCAAGCCCTGATGGCTTGAGTTTTGACTTGCCTTCAAAGTATACTACTCCATCATCGTTATAAGTGAATTCTTCAAAGTAGTCTCTTTTGAAATTCATGTGGAATATTTCTATTGAATCATGAAACTAAGCACATTTCCATGAAGCAAGTGAAGCATTAAATAAGTCTCCATATACTTCAATGTTGCAATGTGCCACAACATAATGAGAGGATTCATGCGATTTACCTTTCCCTTTACTAGGTGTTTTAACATGTTCAATGAAGGATTGTTTAATGTTGTTGTCATAGGCAACACACTACCACAATAAAATTATGATACAAAACAATGCACGGTGATGAACCAATGAAGCAGTCGGACATCAATGCAAATTATAGTGGTACCATTCCAACAAAACAGTGTTCACCAGCGTCCAAATGAAGAGTCTCCAATTCAATGTGTTTTTCAGTCCTCTATAAAATTCGACACAGTGTATACAGTTTAAAAACGTTATTCAATTCAAATCTCGCTCAAATCAATGCACCACGGGCTCTCCATGGGCTGATGGCACATGAGCATGATGCCTACATTTTGGATCTCAAAGTTAAGAAGTGTTCAATCATTAAAACAATTGTAATGATACAAAGCAGGGAACATTCTGTCCAATATCAAACACAACCCAACACTTCACAGTATTCAGTGCATTCAACACATTCCAAGGTATCATTGCAAGGAATCTAAGAAGGATAATAAATTATCACCAAAGTATTATGGTCCGTACAAGGTGTTGCAAAAGATAGGTACTATGGCATACAAATTGGATCTTCTTGCAGCTTCCCGAGTGCACCAATTTTTCCATTTTTCATGCTTAAAGAAGGTTATAGGTGACAAGCTTCCAGTTCAAACAATATTGCCAGAACTTGATGAGGAAGGAAAAATCATATTGGAACATGAAGTAGTCAAAGAAACAAGAACTCAATAGCTACGCAATCTATCAATTTTAGAGTATCTCATAAAGTGGTTCAGAACTTACCTGTTGAAGATTCCACATGGAACGATGAGAATTTTATACAGAAGCATCCAGAACTACCCAAGAGTTGAGGACAACACTTTTTTGAAGGAGAGGGGCATGTTAGTTCCCTATAATACTAGTGATTCCCCCATTACTATTGTCGTTGTATCCCTTATTTTATTTTTGTGCCCCTATTGCCCCAATATTGTTATTATTCTGCCCCATAGAATCCCTCTATTGTTATTTTTGTGTGTTTATATTATTATTGTTAGATCGGCTTGGTTATATTGTGACCCCTTAGACTCCTATATATAAAAAGGAGGTTTTTTCATTTGAATCATCCAAGAATGGTTCATTTGTGTAATGTAAAGGAGGCTGCCCACTCAAAGAGGCTGAATTCTAAGGTGTTGATCTATCTTTTCTATCCTTTTGTGAGCTGGTTTCATAACAACTTATTTGGTTGAGATGGAGCTAAATCAAGATTTATCCTCCCAGTTTTGGAAATCACATCACTCAAACCGTCATCTTGATTAGTGGTTGGAGCTTCATGTGGGGGAGAGAGTGCTTGAGATGAAGATTCCATAGATTGACCCAGTATAGGGATCCCCCCTTCAATATAGAATCTCATTATCAAACACTTGAAAAGACTTTGCATGTCTGAATCTATCTAGAGGATGAAGCCTCCGCTCAACAACATTGTCACTATAGGAAGATTCAAGAAAGATCACATTTCTAGATATTATAAACATTTTATTCACTTCATCATAGAGACAATATGATTTATAGGTATTATAGTACCCCAAGAATATACATTTTCTACTCCTTTCACCAAGCTTGTTTCTTTGTTTATTAGGTATGAAGGCATAACATGTGGAACCAAAAACACTGAGATGTGTCATCGAAGGAATGTAGCCATAACACATTTCATAAGGAGCCTTGCTTTCGATAGCATGAGATGGACATCTATTATTTATATAAACATCACATAAAACCACATCAAAAAAAAACATCAGGTTAACATTCTTGAAAAAGGCCATTAATTGTACCATATTTAAGATTGTCATGTTCATTCTTTCAACTACTTCATTTTGTTGGGGATTGTAAGCCACGATTGTTTCATGTTTGATCCCATGCTAACAAAGAGAGTTTTCAAATTCATTTGAAAAATATTATTTTTCATTATCAATACAAATAGAGTCAATATGAGATTGTGCATCATTTTCAATCCATGCATAAAAGTTCTTAAATGTTTCAAATGCTTCAGGTTTGCTCAATAAATAAACCAAACACATTCTCGCATAGTCATCAATAAATTTCATCATATATTTATTTCCATTTGTAGAAGGAATAATCATAGGACCACACACATCAAAATTAATGAGTTCAAGCTTTCTATGTGCTCTTGAATGAGAATCGTGAAATGATTATCTGTTATGCTTTCCAAAGATACAAACATCACATTGCATAAGTTTCCTAAGAATAGTTGGAAAACCAGTAACAGAATTTTTCTTCAACAAACAAAGGTTGTCATAGTTTAGGTGTCCGAATCTAGCATGCCATAAAAGACTTGATGGAAGTATACCTTAATCATAATGATAATAGTATGAAACATTTTGTACACAAACAAAGGTTCCTTGGAGCTGATGAAGACTTTGTTCTTCTATACTAGTCATCAGAACTAAGTGATCCAATACTTTTCTGACATCTAGGGAAGGATGAAAACACTTTAATTATTTCACTTAAAACAATATTTTGACTCCTTTTTTACCATCGTATTTGTGATATTTGTGAATGTTTATATTCTATTACATTGTTTATTTCAATGAAATTATACTGAATGAAAATGTTTCTTAAATATTATATTACATTAGAATGTTTTGAAAAGAAATATATTAAATTTTAATATTCTCCAACAATTATATAATGTTGTAATATTCATTTAAATTAAATTATGTCAATTTTTAATATCCAATTAAACTAGTTAATATTACAATATTTATTAAAAATTTTAGTTGTAAAATATTTATATCTATAAGCATGGTGTATTTTAGAATAGGTCTTTATAAATTCTATCTTTGATTAAATGGATAGTGAAGATGAGAGATTGAAATAATATTCATAGTCGTATACAAAATTGGATGGTTTGGATTTATCTCTCACCATTTGGATTAATCCTTTCAAGTGGAAGGGTTTTTATGAAATGTGGATTAAGCGTTTCACTCCAAACATTCTCAACCATTTCAATTTCTTGTCTCTCCCTTTGAGAAATCCATGATCCTTGACCACTTTTCATTTTTTAGCCTGCTTGAGGAGAATTTAATAAACAAAAAATATAACAAATATAGAATGGCTTCAAAGGGCCTGATCGTAGAATATTTTGTCTCAATCATTATTGTAATGAATATATATTCACATTTCTTTATTGAGGGTAAGGTAAAGCATATACCATGTCTATATTGAAGGTTGGATCATAGTTTTAGGGATCTCCCTTTCCCAATTTAAAGGTTAGTCAATAGATCTAAATCATATATGTCATGATGCTTTTACTCTCTCTTCTTATGTGAGGTAACACTACTACATGAAGGGAACTTTTAAGACATTTTTTTAAGACAAAATAAATCTTTTGTATTAAAAATCCACTTTTTATTTTAGTTATTTTACATTAAAATATAATATCAATTGAATTGTCTTAAATATAAAATTTAACACAAAAACAGTTTGAGACAAAACTATTATAAGACAAACTTTTATATTTAAGACAAAAATAATTTGAGACAAAAATATTTTAAGATAAAACATTATATTTAAGACAAAAAATAGTTTGAGACAAAAATATTTTAAGACAACTTTATATTTAAGACAAAAATAGTTTGAGACAAAAATATTTGAAGACAAAACTTTATATTTAAGACAATGGCAATTAAGAAAAAACTCATTTAAGACAGTTAACAAATCAGACAAAACCATATCAATTTAAGACAATATTATCTAACACCTATAAAATTGACTCTGACAATGCGCCCTAAGTCAGCCCGCTTGCAGGCTAGTACTATCTCGCACCTATATCGATGTTGCTACTTCACTCACCATTCATGTTATCTTATATAAAGAGAATGATTCGATGGGTTCTTCATTTTGTGTGGGTAGGCAACAGTGAAGAATGTGACAACTTTTCTTGACAAGATTTCTATTAAAATTTAATATCAATTGAATTGTCTCAAATAAAAAATTTAAGAAAAACAGTTTGAGACAAAAATATTTTAAGACAAAAATTTATATTTAAGACAAAAATAGTTTAAGGAAAAACATTTTAAGAGAAAACTTTATATTTAAGACAAAAAATAGGTTGAGACAAAAATATTTAAGACAAAACTTTATATTTAAGACAAAAATAGTTTGAGACAAAAATATTTTAGGACAAAACTTTATATATAAGACAAAAAGTAGTTTGAGACTAAAATATTTTAAGACAAAAATTTATATGTGAGACAAAAACAGTTTGAGAAAAAAATATTTTAAGACAAAACTTCATATTTAAGACAAAAATAGTTTGAGACAAAATTATTTTATGAAAAAACTTTATGTTTAAGACAATGTAAATTAAGACAAAAGCCATTTAAGAGAGTTAAAAATTAAGACTAAATCATATCAATTTAAGACAATATTATCTAACACCTACAAAATTGACTTTGATAGTTTACCCTAAGTCAGCCAACTTCCAGGCTACTACTGTCTCAGGCCTATATCTAGATTTCTATTTTACTTACCATTCACACTATCTTATATAAAGACAATGATTTGTTGGGCTCTTCGTTTTTTGGGGGTAGCCGACTATGAATAATGCGAGAACTTTTCCTGGCAAAATTTAATAGAAATCAATTCCTATTTTATCCCTTTGATCTCTGCTGATGCTATTAGAGGCAACTTTTCTATCATTGCATTCGGGAAGTTTGCACAGGGATTCCATGAGTGGATAGGGGATAATTATACTTTTAATTTTTGAAAATAGATATTCAAGCCACATGAAATTCAGTCAAAACATTTTCTTTCTTTTATATTGTATTTTTCTTTTTTCATTAATCATTTTTAATTAAATATAAAATTAGAATATGCTAATCATATTAATCTTTTAATTAATTATCAAATTAAAATATAACATTTTGAAAAGTTAGAATATTTTTAACTAGCACAACCACATTAAAAATATTAATGTGGTTAATATAGTCGAAGGCTTAATTTTTATCTACCATTGATAAATATATAACAATAGAAATAATAATACAAAAAAAATATTTAAACAAATCAGCAAAAATAAGCATAAATGACATTAAACATTAATTTTCATCCTTGGAATGTGTTCTGCCACCCAACATGAATGATATAAAGCTAAACATTGAGGTGGTGTGGGGGAAAATGAGGCAAAGATGCACGTAAGTCAATATAATGGAATTAATTTGAAATGAAATTAGATTTGGAGCATGTATTGAGACATCCATAGATAAAACTGAATTGCATTGTCGGTTTCCAACCGCCACCTCCGGGAGGAAAGTCTGAGAACATCGTTGTCGGATAATAATAACAAAAAAGTGTTAATACTATCAACAAGATTCGTTTCATGGGACAGGGATGGAGTTTTGGGTGAAATCATTGTCATTGAATCAGAGGAAGAATATACCACCGACATCAATCTTTTTAAATTTATTAAAAATCAACGCAACCCAACAGAATCTCTAACACACCAAATTCATTGATAAGCATTCAAAAGAATCATTTTCTTAGCATATTCCCTTAAGAATCAATATAGGTCATCAATTAAACAATTAAAAATAAAAAAATTCAAGAGACCCTCATCCACCTGAAGTTGAAATAGGAAGCCTTAGGAAGCCTTAGGAAGCCTAATTTGTTGTGGGGGAAATAGTCTCCTCATAATCGAACCTTTATTTTTGTGCGAAAACATTTTCCACAAGCGTGGGTTTATTCTTGTAAAGTGATCCATCTTATTTATACTTTTTCTTGAAGACCCACATGCAGCCTATTGGCTTTGTTCCCAATGGAGGATCAGCCAACTTTCACGTGCCATTCTTTATCAAAGCATCATATTATATCTACATCGCTTCTTTCCAATCATCATGAGAAGTGACTTCTTTGTAGGAAGTTGGTTCACAATCTGTAGAGAATTTAGTTCAAAATCATAAGAAACATCCATATCAACATGGGAATCAAGATCGTCTACATCACCTCTATTCTATCTAGTTAAGCTTCTTGTTCTTCTCTTTCCAACCTCATCAAGATGAACACTTTGAAGTTTCTTTGTTGTCCATATTGGAGGACCTTTCTAAGATGGCCCAAGCTCCTAATTGGTTGAGATGGAGCTAAATAAATATTTATCCTGCCAATTTTGGAAATCACATCACTCAAACTGTCATCTTGATTAGTGGTTGGAGCATCATATGGGGGAGAGAGTGCTTGAGATGGAGATTCCATAGATTGACCATGTATAGGGATCCCCCATTCAATATGTAGAATCTCATTATCAAAAACTTGAAAAGACTTTGCATGTCTGAATCTATCCAAGCGATGAAGCTTCCACTCAACAACAATGTCAGTCTTGGAAGATTCAAGAAAGATCACATTTCTAGATATTATAAGCTTTTTACTCACTTAATCATAGAGACAATATGCTTTAGAGGTATTATAGTAGCCCAAGAATATACATTTTCTACTCCTTACACCAATTTTGTTTCTTTGTTCATTAGGTATGAAGGCATAACAAGTGGAACAAAAAACCCTGAGATGCGTCACCGAAGCAATGTAGCCATACCACATTTCATAAGGAGTCTTGTTTCTGATAGCATGATGTTTCAATCTATTATTTATTTACACATCACATAGAACCGCATCAGCCAAAAAAATCAAGTTAACATTCTTGAGAAAGGTCATTAAACATACCATATTTAAGATTGTCATGTTCATTCTTTCAACTACTTCATTTTTTTGGGGAATGTAAGTCACGATTGTTTCATGTTTGATCCCATCCTAACAATGATAGTTTTAAAATTCATTTGAAGTATATTATTTTTCATTATGAATACAAATAGAGTCAATACGATATTGTGCATCATTTTGAATCTATGCAGAAAAGCTCTTAAATGTTTCAAATGCTTAAGATTTCTTAAATAAATAAACCCAACACATTCTGGCGTAGTCATCTGTAAATTTCATAATATATTTATTTCCATTTGTAGAAGGAACAAGCATAGGACCACATAATTCATAATGAATGATTTCAAGCTTTCTATGTGATTTGTAATGAGAATCATGAAATGATTGTCTGTTGTGCTTTCCTAAGATACAAACATCACATTGTCTAAGTTTCCTAAGAATAGTTGGAAAACAAGTAACACCATTTTTCTTCAACAAACAAAGGATTTCATAGTTCGGGTGTCCAAATCTAGCATGCCATAAAAGACTTGATGGAAGTATACCTTAATGATAATGATAATTGCATGAAAAATTTTGTACACAAACAAAAGTTCGTTGCAGCTTCGGAAAACTTTCGTCTTGTATCCTAGTAATCACAACTAAGTGATCTGATTCTTTTCTGACATCTAGGGAAGGATTAAAACTCTTTACTTATTTCATTTAAAACAATATTTTGACTCGTTTTTACCATCATATTTGTCACATTTGTGAATGTTTATATTATATTACATTATTTATTTCATTGAAAATATACTGGATGAAAATGTTTCTGAAAGATTATGTTACATTACAATGTTTTGAAAAGAAATAAATTAAATTGTAATATTCTCCATCAATTATATAATGTTGTAATATTCATTTTAATTAAAATATATCAATTTTTAATATCCAATTAAACTAGTTAATATTACAATATTTATTAAAAATTTTAATATTACAATATTATATCTATAAGCATGGTGTATTTTAGAATAGGCCTTTATAAATTCTATTTTTTATTAAATAGATAGTGAAGATGAAATGGATAGTGAAGATGAGAGATTGAAAGAATATTCATAGTCATATACAAAATTGGATGGTTTGGATTTATCTCTCACCATTTGGATTTATCCTTTACAAGTGGAAGGGTTTTTATGAAATGTGGATTAAGCATTTCACTCCAAAACATTCTCAACCATTTCAATTTCTTGTCTGTCCCTTTGAGCAATCCATGATCCCTGACCACTTTTCATTTTTTGGCCTTCTTGGAGGTGAATTTAATAAACAAAAAATATAATAAATATAGAATGGCTTCAAAGGGCCTGATCGTAGAAGAATTTGTCTCAGTCATTATTGTAATGACTTACATATTCACATTCTTTGTTGAGGGTAAGGCGAGGCATATACCATGTCTAGATTGAAGGTTAGATCATAGTTTGAGGGATATCCCTTTTCCAATTGAAAGGTTGGTCAATAGATCTAAATCATGTATGTCATGATGATTTTACTCTCTCTTCTTATGTGAGGTAACACTACTACATGAAGAGAACTTTTAAGACATTTTTTTAAGAAAAAATAAATCTTTTGTATTAAAAAGCCACTTTTTATGTTAGTTATTTTACATTAAACTATAATATCAACTGAATTGTCTTAAATATAAAATTTAACACAAAAACAGAGCGAGACAAAATTATTTTAAGACAAAAGTTCATATTTAAGAGAAAATAGTTTGAGACAAAAATATTTTAAGATAAAACTTTATATTTAAGATAAAAATAATTTGAGATAAAAATATTTTGACACAAAACTTTATATTTAAGACAAAAATAGTTTGAGACAAAAATATTTTAAGACAAAAATTTATATTTAAGACAAAAATGTTTGAAGACAAACCTTTATATTTAAGACAAAAACAGTTTGAGACAAAAATATTTGAACGTAAAACTTTATATTTAAGACAAAAACAGTTTGAGACAAAAATATTTGAAGGTAAAACTTTATATTTAAGATAATGGAAACTAGGATGAAACTTGTTTAAGACAATTAACAAATAAGACAAAACCATATCAATTTAAGGAAATATTATCTAACACCCGTAAAATTGACTCTGACAATGCACCCTAAGCCGGCCAGCTTCCAGGCTACTACTATCTCGCGCGTATATCGATGTTGCTATTTCACTTACGATTCACTTTATCTTATATAAAGACAACTATTAGATTGGCTCTTCATGTTGTGGGGGTAGCCGACAATGAAGAATGCAACAAATTTTCCTCACAAGATTTCTATTAAAATTTAATATCAATTGAATTGTCTCAAATATAAAATATAAGACAAAAACAGTTTGAGACAAAAATATTTTAAGACAACTTTATATTTAAGACAAAAATAGTTTAAGACAAAAACATTTTAAGACAAAACTTCATATTTAAGACAAAAAATAGTTGAAGACAAAAATATTTAATACAAAACTTTATATTTAAGACAAAAATAGTTTGAGACAAAACTTTATATTTAAGACAAAAACAATTTAAGACAAAAATATTTTAAGAGAAAACTTTATATTTAAGACAAAAACAGTTTGAGACAAAAATATTTTAAGACAAAACTTTATGTTTAAGACAATCGAAATTAAGACAAAACCCATTTAAGACAGTTAAAAATTAAGACAACATCATATCAATTTAAGACAATATTATCTAACACCTGCAAAATTGACTCTGATAGTTTACCCTAAGTAAGCCATTTTGCAGGCTACTACTGTCTCATGCTTATATCGAGGTTTCTATTTCAGTTACCATTCATGCTATCTTATATAAAGACAATGATTTGTTGGGCTCTTTATTTTTTGGGGGTAGCCGACTCTGAAGTACGCGACAACTTTTCCTGGCAAGATTTCACAGAAATCGATGCCTGTTTTATCCCTTTCATCTCTTCTGATACGATTAGAGACAACTTGTCTATCATTGCATTCAGGAAGTTTAAAGAGGGCTTCCCCGAGTGGATAGGGGATAATTATATTTTTTATTTTTGAAAATATATATTCAAACCACATGAAATTTAATCAGATCAATTTATTATTTTATATTATATTTTTCTTTTTTTATTAATCATTTTTAATTAAATATAAAATTAGAATATTCTAATTATATTAATCTTTTAGTTAATTATAAAATTAAAATATAACATTTTGAAAATTTAGAATATTTTTAACTAGCACAACCACATTAAAAATATTAATGTGGTTGATATAGTCGAAGGCTTCATTTTTATCTACCATTGATAAATATATAACAATAGAAATAATAGTACAAAAAAAATTATTTAAATAAATTAACAAAATTAAACATAAATGACATTAAACATTAATTTTCAACCTTGGAGTGCATTCTGCCACCCATGAATGATATAGAGCTAAACATTGAGGTGGAGTGGGGGAAAATGAGGCAAAGACGCACACAAGTCAATACAATGTAAGTCATTTGAAATGAAATTAGATTTGGAGCATGTGTTGAGGCATCCACAGATAAAATTGTTCAATTGGATTGCTAGTTTCCAACCATTGCCTCCGGGAGGAAAGGACGAGGCCATCATTGTAGGATAATAACAAAAAAAAATGTTAATACTGTCAACAAGGTTTGTTTCATGGGACGATGATGGAGTGTTGGGTGAAATCATTGTCGTTGAATTAGAGGAAGAATATACCACCAAAATCAATTTTTTTTAATTTATTAAAAATTAACGGAGCCCGACTCTCTAACACACCAAATTAGTTGATAAGCATTCAAAAGAATCATTTTCTAAGCATATTCCCTTGATAATCAATCTACGTCAAACAATTAAGAATAAAAAAGTCAAAAGGCCCTCATCCACTTGAAGTTGAAATAGGTAGCCTTAGGAAGCCTAGTTTGTTGTGGGGTCTAAAGTCTCCTCATAATCGAACCATTCCTTTTGTGCAAAACCTTTTTCCACAAGCATGGCTTTATTCTTGTCAAGTGAGCCATCTTATTTATACTTGTTCTTGAAGACCCACTTGTAGCTTATTGGTTTCCTTCCCAATTGAGGATCAACCAACTTCCAACTGCCATTCTTTATCAAAGCATCATATTATATCTTCATCGCTTCTTTCCATTCATCATGAGAAGTGAATTATTTGAAGGAAGTTGGTTCAAAATGCGTAGGCAATTTAGTTCTAAATCATAAGAAACATCCATATCAACAGGTGAATCAGGATCGTCTACATCACCTCTATTATATCTAGTTGACCATCTTTTTCTTTTCGTTTCAACCTCATCAGGATGAACACTTTGAAGTGTCTTTGTTGGCCATCTTGGAGGACCTTTCCAAGATGTCCCAGACTCCTCGTTTGGTTGATATGGGGCTAAATCAAGATTTATCCTCTCAGTTTTGGAAATCACATCATTCAAACCATCGTCTTGATTAGTGGTTGGAGCTTCATGTGGGGGAGAGAGTTCTTGAGATAGAGATTCCATATATTGACCCAATATAGGGATCCCCCCTTCAATATGTGGAATATTCTTATCAAACACTTGAAAATACTTTGCATGTCTGAATCTATGCAGGCGATGAAACTTTTGTTCAACAACGTCACTCTTGGAAGATTCAAGAATGATTGCATTTCTAGATATTATAAACTTTGTATTCACTTCATCACAGAGACAACATACTTTAGATGTATTATAGTACCCCAAGAATATACATTTTCTACTCCTTACTCCGATTGGAACCAAAAAACGTGTGATGCGTCACCGAAGGAATGTAGCCATACCACATTTCATAAGGAGTCTTGTTTCTGATAGCATGAGATAGACATCTATTATTTATATACACATCACATAGAACCACATCAGCCAAAAACATTAGGTTACCATTCTTGAAAAAGGTCATTAAATGTACCATATTTAAGATTTTCATGTTCATTCTTTCAACTACTTCATTTTTTTGGGGATTGTAAGTCACGATTGTTTCATGTTTGATCCCATGCTTACAAAGATAGTTTTCAAATTCATTTGAAGTATATTTTTTTTCATTATCAATACAAATAGAGTCAATATGTGATTGTGAATCATTTTCAATCCATGCATGAAACTTCTTAAATGTTGCAAATGATTCATATTTGTTCAATAAATAAACCCAACACATTTTGGCATAGTCATCAATAAATTTCATCATATATTTATTTCCATTTGCATAATGAACAAGCATAGGACCACACAAATCAAAATGAATGAGTTTAAGCTTTCTATGTGCTCTGGAATGAGAATCATGAAATGATTTTCTGTTGTGCTTTCCTAAGATACAAACATCACATTGTTTAAGGTTCCTAAGAATAGTTGGAAAACAAGTAACACCATTTTTCTTAAACAAACAAAGGTTGTGATAGTGCGGGTGACCAAATATAGAATTCCATAAAAGACTTGACGGAAGTATAGCTTAATCATAATGATAATTGTATGAAAAAAATTGTACACAAACAAATGCTCCTTGCAGCTTCGGAAGACTTTCTTCTTCTATCCTACTCATCACATCTAGGGAAGGATGAAAATAATTAATTTTTTCATTTAAAACAATATTTTGACTCCTTTTTTACCATCATATTTGTGATATTTGTGAATTTTTATATTCTATTACATTGTTTATTTCAATGAAATTATACTGAATGAAAATGTTTCTTAAAGATTATGTTACATTAAAATGTTTTGAAAAGAAATATATTAAATTGTAATATTCTCCACCAATTATATAATGTTGTGATATTCATTTTAATTAAATTATATCAATTTTTAGTATCCAATTAAACTCATTAATATTGCAAAATTTATTAAAAAATTTAATAGTACAATATTTATATCTATAAGCATGGTGTATTTTAAAATAGGCCTTTATAAATTCTATTTTTTATTAAATAGATATTGAAGATGAGAGATTGAAAGAATATTCATAGTCATATACAAAATTGGATGGTTTGGATTTATCTCTCACCATTTGGATTTATCCTTTACAAGTGCAAGGTTTTTTATGAAATGTGGATTAAGTGTTTCACTCCAAAACATTCTCAACCATTTCAATTTTTTGTCCATCCCTTTAAGCAATGTATGGTCCTTGACCTCTTTTCATTTTTTGGCCTACTTGGAGAAGAATTTAACAAACAAAAAATATAACAAATATAGAATGTCTTATATTTCACTTACCATTCATGTTATCTTATATAAAGACAACAATTTGATGGGCTCTTTGTTTTTTGGGGGTGGTCGACAATGAAGAATGCAACAAATTTTCTTGACTAGATTTCTATTAAAATTTAATATCAATTGAATTGTCTTAAATAAAAAATTTATTTAATACAAAAATTTATATTTAAGACAAAAATAGTTTGATACAAAAATATTTTAGGACAAAATTTTATATTTAAGACAAAAACAGTTTAAGACAAAAATATGTTCTGGAAAAATAATATATTTAAGACAAAAATAGTTTGAGGCAAAAATATTATAAGACAAAACTTTATGTTTAAGACAACGAAAATTAAGACAAAACCCATTTAAGACAGTTAAAAATTAAGACAAAACCATATCAATTTAAGACAATATTATCTAACACCTGCAAAATTGACTCTGACAGTTTACCCTAAGTCAACCAACTTGCACGCTACTACTGTCTCAAGCCTATATCAAGGTTGCTATTTCACTTACCATTCACGCTATCTTATATAAAGACAACGATTTGTTGGGCTCTTCGTTTTTTGGGGTTAGCCGACTTTTAAGTACGCGACAACTATTCCTGGCAATATTTCACAGACATCAGTGCCTCTTTTATCCCTTTGATCTTAACTGATACGATTAGAGAAAACTTGTCTGTCATTGCATTTGGGAAGTTTATAGAGGGATTCCATGAGTGGATAGGGGATAATTATATTTTAAATTTTTGAAAATAGATAGTCAAACCACATGAAATTTGATCATATGAATTTCTTTCTTTTATATTATATTTTTAGTTTTCATTAATATTTTTTAATTAAATATAAAATTAGAATATGCAATTATATTAATCTTTTAATTAATTATAAATTTAAAATATAACATTTTGAAAAGTTAGAATATTTTTAACTGGCACAACCACATCAAAAATATTAATGTGGGTGATATAGTTGAAGTCTTCATTTTTATATACCATTGATAAATATATAGCAATATAAATAATATAAAAAAAAATGTTGAAATAAATTAACAAAATTAAACATAAATGACATTAAACATCAATTTTCAACCTTGGAATGTGTTGTGCCATCCAACATGAATGATATAAATCTAAAAATTGAAGTGGAGTGGGGGAAAATGAGGCAAACATGCACACAAGTTAATCTATTGGCATTCATTTGAAATGAAATTAGATTTGGAACACGTGTTGAGTCGCTCATAGATAAATCTGAATTAGATTGCCGGTTTCCAATGAAGGATTGTTCAATGTTTTTGTCATAGTTTAAGACAAAAATATTTAATACAAAACTTTATATTTAAGACAAAAATAGTTTGAGACAAAATATTTTAAGAAAAAACTTTATATTTAAGACAAAAACAGTTTAAGACAAAAATATTTTAAGATAAAACTTTATATTTAAGACAAAAACAGTTTGAGACAAAAATATTTTAAGACAAAACTTTATGTTTAAGACAATGGAAATTAAGAAAAAACCCATTTAAGATAGTTAAAAATTAAGACAAAATCATATCAATTTAAGACAATATTATCTAACACCTGCAAAATTGACTCCGAGAGTTTACCCTAAGTCAGCCAACTTGCAGGCTACTACTGTCTCAAGCATATATTGAGGTTTCTATTTCACTTACCATTCACACTATCTTATATAAAGACAACGATTTGTTCGGATCTTCATTTTTGAGGGGTAGCCGACTCTGAAGTACGCGACAACTATTCCTAGAAATATTTCACAGACATCAATGCCTCTTTTATCCCTTTGATCTCTACTGATATGATTAGAGACAACTTGTCTGTCATTGAATTCGGGAAGTTTGCAGAGGGATTCCATGAGTGGATAGGGGATAATTATATTTAAAAATTTTGAAAATACATATTCAAACCACATGAAATTTAATCATATGAATTTCTTTCTTTTATATTATATTTTTGTTTTTTCATTAATACTTTTTAATTAAATATAAAATTAGAATAAGCTAATTATATTAATATTTTAATTAATTATAAAATTAAATTATAACATTTTGAAAATTTAGAATATTTTTAACTGGCACAACCATATTAAAAATATCAATGTGTTTGATATAGTTGAAGTCTTCATTTTTATCTACCATTGATAAATATATAACAATATAAATAATAATAAAAAAATCTATTGAAATAAATTAACAAAATTCAACATAAATGACATTAAACATATATTTTGAACCTTGGAATGCATTGTTCCATCCAACATGAATGATATAAATCTAAAAATTGAAGTGGAGTGGGGGAAAATGAGGTAAATATGCACACAAGTTAATCTAATGGAATTCATTTGAAATGAAATTAGATTTGGAACACGTGTTGAGTCGCTCACAGATAAAACTGAATTGGATTGTCGGTTTCCAATGACCGCTTCTGGAAGGAAAGGCTGAGGCCACAACTGTTAGCTAATAACAACATTTTTTTAATACTATCAACAAGATCTGCTTCATGGGATGGAGATGAAGTGTTGGGTGAAATCATCATCATTGAATCAGAGGAAGAATATATCGCTGACATCAAATTTTTTAAATTTATTAAATTTCAATGGAACCCAATAGACTCTCTAACACACCACAGTAATTGATAAGCATTTAGAAGAAGCATTTGTTGAGCATAATACCTTGATAATCAATCTAGGTCATCAATTAAAAAAAGAAAAATAAAAAATTCAAAAGACCCTTGTCCACCTAAAGTTGAAATAGGAAGCCCTAAGAAGCCCAGTTTGTTGTGGGGGACAAAGTCTCCTCATAATCGACCCCTTCTTTTTGTGAAAAACATTTTTCCACAAGCATGTCTTTATGCTTGTCAAGTGAGTCATATGTTTTATACTTATTCTTGAAGACCCACTTGTAGACTATTACTTTGGTTCCCAATGGAGGATCAACTAGCTTCCAGGTGTCACTCTTTATCAAAGCATCATATTCTTTCGACATCACTTCTTTGCATTCATCAAGAGAAGAAACTTCTTTGAAGGAAGTTGGTTCAAAATCCATATACAATTTAGTTCACAATCATAAGAAACATCCATATCAGCAAGTGAATCAAGATCTTATACATCACCTCTATTCTGTCTAGTTCAACTTCTTGTTCCTGTCTTTCCAACCTCATTAGGATGAACACTTTCAAGCTTATTTTTCAGCCATTTTGGAGGACATTTCTGAGATGGTTTAGGCTGCTCAGTTGATTGAGATGGTGTTGAATCAAGGTTCATCCTCCCAATTTTGTCAATCACATCACACAAAATGTCATCTTGCTCAGTGGTTGGAGCTTCATGTATGGAAAAGAGTGCTTGAGATGGAGATTCCATAGATTGATCCAGTATAGATATCCCCTCTTCAATATGTGGAATCTCATTATCAAACTCTTGAAAAGAATTTTCATGTCTAAATCTATCCAAGCGATCAAGATTCCGCTCTACAACATTGTCAGTCTTGGAAGATTCAAGAAATGTCACATTTCTAGATATTATAACAATTTTATTCACTTCATCATAGAGACAATATGTTTTGGATGTGTTCAAGATTTCCCCAAGAAGATACATTTTCTACTAATTACACTAATTTTTTTTCTTTTTCCATTAGGTATGAAGGCGTAAGAGGTCGAACCAAAAACTCTTAGATGTCTCACCGAACGAATGTAGCCATACCACATCTCATAGAGAGTCATGTTTTTGATAGCATGAGATGGACATTTATTCTTCATATACACATCACATAGAACCACATCAGCCAAAAGCATCAGCTTAACATTCTTGAAAAAGATAATTGAACGTACCATATTTAATATTGTCATGTTCATTCTTTCATCTACTTTATTTTGTTGGATATTATAACGCAAGATTGTTTCATCTTTGATCCCATGCTAACAGAGATAGTTTTGAAATTGATTTGAAGTATATTATTTTCATTATGAATACAAATAGAGCCAATATGAGATTGTGCATCATTTCCATTCCATGCATAAAAGTTCTTACATATTTCAAATGCTTCATATTTTTTCTTTAATAAATAAACCCAACACATTCTGGTGTAGTCATCAGTAAATGTCATCATATATTTATTTCCATTTGCAGAAGAAACAACCATAGGTACACAAAATAAAATGAATGAGTTCAATATTTCTATGTGCTTTGGAATGAGAATCATGAAACGATTGTTTGTTGTTCTTTCTTAAGATAAAAGAATCACATTGCTTAAGTTTCCTAGGAATAGTTGGAAAACCAACAACACCATTTTTTTTCAACAAACAAAGGTTGTCATAGTTTAGATGTCCAAATCTAGCATGCCATAAAAGACTTGATGGAAGTATACCTTAATCATAATGATAATTGTATGAAAAAATTTATTCATAAATAAAGGTCCCTTGCTGCTTCAGAAGACTTTATTATTATATCCCAATCAATACAACTGAGTGATATGATGATTTTCTGACCTCAACCTTGCCATCAAAGATATGAATGGAGTGTCCTTGCTGGCAGATGTGGACCAAAGATAGCAAGTTTCTCCTCAACTCTAGGAGGTATAGAACATCATGTTGAAGAAGGTATGGAAGTCGAGGAAATTTGATCTTGATGGTGCCAAGCCTTGATGGCTTGAGTTTTGACTTGCCTTCAAAGTATACTACTCCATCATCGTTATAAGTAAATTCTTCAAAGTAGTCTCTTTTGAAATTCATGTGGAATATTTCTATTGAATCATGAAACTAAGCACATTTCCATGAAGCAAGTGAAGCATTAAATAAGTCTCCATATACTTCAATGTTGCAATGTACCACAACATAATGAGAGGATTCATGCGATTTACCTTTCCCTTTACTAGGTGTTTTAAAATGTTCAATGAAGGATTTTTTAATGTTGTTGTCATAGGCAACACACTGCTACAACAAAATTATGATACAAAACAATGCACGGTGATGAACTAACACACAGTGATGAACCAATGAAGCAGTCAGACATCAATGCAAACTATAGCGGTACCATTCCAACAAACCAGTGTTCACCAGCGTCCAAATGAAGAGTCTCCAATTCAATGTGTTTTTCAGTCCTCTATAAAATTCAACACAGCGTATAAAGTTTAAACACGTTATTCAATTCAAATCTCGCTCAAATCAATGCCCGACAGGCTCTCCAGGGGCTGGTGGCAGATGAGCATGATGCCTACATTTTGGATCTCAAAGTTAAGAAGTGTTCATTCATTAAACAATTGCAATGATACCAAGTAGGGAACATTCTATCTAATATCAAACACAACCCAACACTTCACAGTATTTAGTGCATTCAACACACAACAACATAGTTCCAACACAGAAAGAATTAAATGCACTAAACAACATGATTGATGACCATTAAAAAGGACTCATCACAACATTTAAACAACCATCCACCATCCACAAACAGGACTTGGGAGCCTTTTTAGAACTTAAACAATGCTCAGGATTAGTAGAGGTTATGAACAAAGTAATATATATGCCACAACTCTTTTATAATAGTGTTCACTTTTAATAGGTCACATACCAATCCAACACATTTCAACGCAGGGTTTGCATGAAAAAATCAATGTTGTAGTAAGAGAGCATGGACCATTGAAAGAATCAATCAAAATTTTAGGAATTATAGGCACAATTCAATAGTCTTCTTAGGACTTCAAATAAACTCGAATGGAATATATACCAGGGGCACAGGCTTAGGATAAGCACATGGCTATAAAGAGATCATAGGGATGGAATATGATAGGAAATAATGTTAGGGAATATGGTAGTGAATAATATTCATAGGAGTAGAGACTTGTTTCATGAGCACACTCATAAGCCATAGGGACTTATTAATTGTCTTTTTCTTTCATAAAGGGTGTTTTAAAATTGTGAGAAATAGAGCCAATATATTATAGATATTGGGGATGGGGATTTTGGGTAGAGGGTTATAGGTTTTGGAGGTATTAAAATGAGTATTTGGTAAAACTAGGGGATATATACTACAATAGGCATGGAGTAGTGTTGACTATTTAGTAATAAAAAGAAATAGGTAATCTAAATTACAAACACACTGATGGTTTCTTATCTCACCACTTAAAAGGATGTTACGAGTTCAAGAAACCACGTGAGGGAGAATATTATACGCTAGCAATAATGTTTTACAATGTTTCAAATCAGATTTGAATGCAGAGGACTTTGGGATGGTTTTCTATGAGGGTCAAGGGTTTTTAGGCTTTGATAGTTTATCATAAAGGTGGCATGAGGAGGTGTTATCCAACTGTTGTCACTGCGAAAAACACCCTCCAAAATTTTTCCTATACTTGAATTTTGGAGCCTACTATGGATCTTGTGATCGATCGTTCTATAGTCTCCTCATGGTCGGTTGATACTCTATTAAGTATTTGAGCTCCCTTCTTGTATTGTAAGTATCGAAGACACCTGCCCACACATTCTCAAACCATAGTGAATTCATGGGAGAATTTGTTCATGCAAACATGGACAAGAGTACAACAGTCCACGAAGACAGTGTCTGTGCAATTTTCAACCCATGTTATAGTTAGTGCACAGTTTCATTGAATGTGATCTAGGTGGATGTTGGTGGCCACCCACCTATCCCATTTGGACCCCCACAACTGTCTCTTTCAGCTTTTTCAGTTTCCTAAATTGTAGCACAGTTTACTATTTTTAGCAGTTTTTCGAGTCCTGAACTTCCGTAGCCGTTTTGAGGCCCTAAATGACGTTTTTTGGGAAATCTAGGGCCCATGTTGTCGCCCAAAGTGGTAGTGCTCAGATAGATATTTCTAACGAGCTATTGTGCACGTCAAACGGAGATCGTATGCCAAAGTTACGACCCCGGGAAATTGATGTACCAATTTACCCAAACGGGGCCCACAATTTGGCGTTTCATCTTCTAGGGTTAGGCTTCGGGATGTGAAAGGTTTTCCATTGTTTCTCAACAATAAATAGGCCCTTGAGCCTCATTGTAAGCGAGTTCAGAGGCATGTAGCCACCACATCTCTTCTCAGAGATAAGCTACAATCGCCCTAGCTGGTTTATTTCCATTTCTGTTTGTAAGCATATTTCAGTATTTTACAGTAATGAAATGAAGTATTATTTCCATTGCATATATGTCTTTATGGTTGTCTCTGTATTTTATTGCGTTCCTGTTTAAATCCGGATTAGTGGTATTAGAGCGGTCTGCTTTTTCTCTATTTTTCTTTGCATGTCCCCAACGAGGTCGGGATATAAGGAGTTAGGGCTTGAACTAGTCGAACCTTTGCAAGACCAGCCTCCCAAACCCCGACGGCCTCCCAAGGCAGATGAGAAGAAAGATGAGGGGGCAGGAGATCCTATCAAAATCTTGCTCGAAGAAGCCCTCGAGTGACAACGGAATGCAATGATGGACAACTTTGCCCAGATTCTTTAGCGGCTACCCAGAGGCGACGCATCAGCTTCCAGCAGCTACTCTGGAAACGCCATGCCATTTAAGGTACAAGTTAATTTTGAAATCCCCATATTTGAGGGTCAAATAGACACAGATGTCGTAGATAAATGGTTAAATCTTCTAGACGGTTATTTTTCTGTTCATGAATTTTCAAATCGGGAAAAGATTGTTTTCGCTCTTCTCAAAGCAGCCCCCCATGTCAAGGACTGGTGGGAAACCTACTGCGAGCATAAGGATGAAAGTATAGGCTCACTATTTTCAGCTGCACCCACTTGGAATGACTTCTGGGATGCCATCAAGGAGCAGTACTACCTTGTCAAAAGCTATGAGGAAAATTACATCAAATGGACCACACTCTGGCAGGGACGAGACCAAGATGTGCCAGAGTTCACAAACATTTTTCATACCCTTCGCACACAGTTGGGTATCAAAGATTTTGAGCTGCATCTGGTACTCAAATACCATGGTTGCCTGCATAGATACATCTAGGAAGAGATGGAGTTATTGAACATCTCCTCACTTGGCACAGCATACCGATAAGCTGTCAAAATCGAGCAAAGGTTCAAACAGAAGAAGCGAGACTTTGGATCTGTAAACCCGAAGCCCAAAGGACAAAGCCAAGGCGGGGTGACCCAAGACAACTCGTTGAAGCTACAAGAAAAGAACAACACCATGAAGCCGAAGAAGGACACAGGAAAGTGGTGTGAGTTACACAAGAGTCCCACTCATAACACAAGTGAGTGTCGGACCAAGCAGTCGCTGGTGGCCGAGTTGAAGGCTTCTGAATTAGATGCATGTTCTGACCCTGAGCCAGAACCCGACAAGGGGAATGGAAAAGGGAAGCAAATCATTGATGCGGATCCCAGCGCCATTGTTGCCACTACTAAGATCCAGAAAAATGAGCCCGAAAATCCAGAGGAAGGGGAGCATCTTTTCCACTCAGAGATGTGGGTGAAGGGTTCGCCACTGCAATTCATTGTCGACAGTGGTAGCCAAAAGAACCTTATTTTAGCTGAGGTTGTGAAGCAGTTGGGCCTACCGACTACACCACACCCACAACCGTATAGTATCGGGTGGATTCATGAAGGACGAGATCTCAAAGTTCGATAGCAGTGTCGCCTTCCCTACAGCATCAAGCCCTTCACAAACGAGGTATTCTATGATGTTACACCTCTTGATGTTTGCAATGTACTATTAGGCCAGCCATACTTGTGGAGGCGACATGCTGTGTATGAGTCAAGGCCTCGTGCTGTCATTATTTCTTTGAATAATTCATTATACAGGATACCGGAGGTAGCCCCACCTATTGCCACATCTTTGATCACCGCTAAGAAAGGCAGCAAGCTCATCTCCCAAACCAGGAAATTCATTTGTCTAGTTCACTCCCAAAGTAAGGGGAAGATTGTCATCACATCCATGACCCCCACGAAGGGTTCCTCCATGCAGCAGTAGTAGCAAAGGGATACAGTCATGACAAGACACAGGAACAACTTCTCCTCACCCACAGGGGTACCACACACGTTTCAGGTGGGCGACAAAGTTTCGCTACATCTGCAGAGAGAACGCCTTACCATAACCCATCAGAAACTCAGGCGACTCCGACATGGTCCTTACACCAGTACCAAGGCTATGGGAAACAATGCTTTGAAGCACAACATTCCTCCCTTCCTTGGCTTGCACTGATTGTTCAATGTGGACCGTCGTCGACCATGCTTCCCACCTTTTCTAGACACATTAGAGATTGCAGAACAACTCACTAGAGACCCAGCTCAGCAGAAGCTTCCTCATCTCAGGGAGGAACTCAATGCAATGGGGACCATTGCTTCCTAAGAGGGGAGGAATGATCCAGGTGGATGTTGGTGGCCACCCACCTATCCCATTTGGACCCCCACAACTGTCTCTTTCAGCTTTTTCAGTTTCCTAAATTGTAGTACAATTTACTATTTTTAGCAGTTTTTTGGGTCCTGAACTTCTGGAGCCGTTTTGAGGCCCTAAACGACGTTTTTTGGGAAATCTGGGGCAAAATGGGTCCATGGACCCATGTTGCCTCCCAAAGTGGTAGTGCTCGGATAGATCTTTCTAACGAGCTATTGTGCGCGTCAAACGGAGATTGCATGCCAAAGTTACGACCCTGGGAAATTGATGTACCAATTTACCCAAACGGGGCCCACAATTTGGCGTTTCATCTTCTAGGGTTAGGTTTCGGGATGTGAAAGGTTTTCCATTGTTTCTCAACAATAAATAGGCCTTCGAGCCTCATTGTAAGAGAGTTCAAAGGCATGTAGCCGCCAAATCTCTTCTCAGAGATAAGCTACCATCGCCCTAGCTGGTTTATTTCCATTTCTGTTTGTAAGCATATTTCAGTATTTTACTGTAACGAAATGAAGTATTATTTCCTCTGCATATCCGTCTTTATGGTTATCTCTATATTTTATTGTGTTCCTGTTTAAATCCGGATCAGAGTGTATCTCACTTTTGACTATGTTTGCACTTCTATTTTGGTGAGTTTTTCAAACTGTCACTTTTGCGCACCTTCGCTTTCATGAGAGTCATTTTCATGCTTTTGAATATCATTTCTTATTTTTTCACTTCAATTAGTGTCGTATTCATTTTATCCTTGCTCTGGCATGTGTTTCTTTCACTATCACTCACATATTGCAAGTGTCGTTCACACTTTTCTCTTCATATAGAAAATGTCGTATTTTATCATGGGAAGTGTCACTTATCGTATAAAATGTAGTTTTGGTTCTTTTCAAGGGGTAAACATAGTGCTAGTGAGTCATTCTTATTGTGTATACATGTCTTTCACTCATTCCCAAAGTTTCAAACACTGTCACACAAGTGTCATCACTGGCATCGCAAAGTGTATCTTGAGTGTTGCACTTGGAGTGAGCTGTCACAATGTTGTCACATTGAATAAATTATGTTGTTCATGTGTTCTGAGTGTCCTATGTTATGTTTTCAAGTGATCTAGGTGTGTGATCATTCTCAAGTCTTTTTTTTTCCAACTTCATATCACTAATTCCACACTTAGTCAAAACTAGGAAAACTCCCTGACTCAGCTAATCAGCCTCATCTAGCCCTCCTCAACTACGCATTGCACAATCTCAATCCTCAAGAAGCAACCATGTCTCTTAGAGCTACATAATGCATAGTCTCTTCCTCCCAAAACTATGCATTTCACAGTCTCAGTGATCAGTTTCAATCCTTGCCTCCAGCCAACCTTCTCTGTGCACTGCATAGTGTCAAGTATTAGGCCTCAACCTTGAGCTCTTTAATTGTGAAACTACGTAATCACTTGGCCTTTTTCCCTCTTAAACTTTGGATTGGGTAACTTTAAGCCTCAAGACTCAATCTTCAATATTTTAACCCCTCAATTGTGTAATTTCCTAGCCTATTCTCTTGTCTAAACTGCAATTTAGGAAACTTTAAGCCTCAAGCTTGACCTCCTGAGTCCCCCAATTGTATAGTCACTCAGCCTAGGCATTCAAAACTATGCAATGTGCAATCTCAAGCCTCAAGAATACAACTTGAGACTTTGAGTCCCTCAACCGTGAAGAACTACACATTTTGCAGTCTTAAGCCTTAGTACCAGACCTTGCCCTCTGGAACTGCACAATCCCTAAGTAAGTGACTCAACCAGTCACCACTTCCATATCTAACAAGTGATTTCATGAAACATGTTAGATTAGGATTTTTCAAACTGATTTGGTCTTTTCATGAATTATCTTTAGTTACAGGTACTCCATCTTATTATGATAGGATGATGATGGAGAAAATGGAGAAGGATACCATGCTATAAGACACTTATGAAGCTGAAGAGACCAGCTAATCATCACACAAGAATACAAAGGAACATAAGATTACAACAAAATACGAAATATCAATATCACATTGAAGACTCCTTATCTTCAAGTCATGAGGATGAGGAGGAAGAAGAACATGCACCATATTTCAAGAAGACACAAAGAAACTAGTATCAAAGGATGACTTGATATTGCCTTGTCATCATGTAGTCCATCTCACGAATTTCATGTCATGAGTCATCATGTGCCACATAATTTTGTGGATTATGTAAATTCATAGTGGAGAAATGTATTGTAAAGTGGAAGTCCAAGAGTCATCCAGGTAATGTGAAAAGTCATGTAGGAAGTCAAAAGGTGATAGACAAGTCTAACAGTCATGAGAGTAGTCCAAGAGTCACAAGGGAGGTGAATGATCATCCCATTTGTTATATATACATCCTCCTTGTTCATGCAAAGGAATTTTTCAACTTGGATCCTCCTACAAGGCATTGGAGAGGAAGATAGTTGTTTTGGAGGAGCAAGTGACTGCTCTAATGCTCCACTATTGGGGCTAGTGGTGTTCACTGTCTTTATGTGTCTTGGAAATTTTATTTAATTCATAAACTCGTTGAGCCAACATGATTTCATGTATATGTCATTAATATTGTAAGACTATTCTTTCAAAGTTTGCAATGTATGTTATTTTCATATGTACTAAGGAAATTGAACTATTTTGGTGGATTTGGTACTTATCTTGTTGAAGGTGTGTTGTATTTTCTCTAATAATCATTCATTCCTTGTGAGCTATTTTGTTGGTTGATCAATGACTCATTCATATGTATATGCTCGTGTGACTTTTCTAGATTACTATTATTACTTGTATTTAAAGGGCCCACTCTCCTCCTTCCTTTTGGTAGAAGGACCTTAATACTTTCTACAACTGAACATTTCACAAGGAATACTCACTTGTTGAGCTGAAAATACATGTGTACTACTCTCTTGAATTGAACTTTGTAGCAAAGGAAAATATACACGGATACATGGAAACCGAGCTGATACTCTTGATGGGGTTCCTACTCGAAACGATGTGAGGTCTAATTAGGACTTCAGATCAGGGAGACCAATTTGGTTGATGGATTATTAGCATCGTCAACACCAATGCAATATGGTCAGAGGAGGTGGATTCAGTTGTAGGTTTGACCATGGTGAAGATGCCAAAGTTTGTGACGTTCATTTTGGTAGCTGGTGAGGAAAATGACAGTTTTTCTTCACTGAGGAAGAGAAGATTATACTCCTATTCTTTGGTGAGATCTATACATAACAAGAGGGAATTGACAAATGCATTTGTGCCTTTTGATGCCATCGTCGATGACATTTTCTGCTCAATGCGTTTTCATGTTGGTTAGATGGTGTTGGGGCCCAATATGATGGAGACAACTAGGGATGGGGATCTTTGGTGTGAAGGATGTCATAATTCCATGGGTTGTGCAGTCCATTTTCTCTGCTTATATGATAGTGTGGATTGTTAGCTTGCATCGTGGTAGACATGGGTGGGGCTTTGTGATCGTTTTGGTTCCTAACAAATCTACTCTACGTTATTCCACAGTGGATTTATTGGTGGCCTTGTGCCATTTTATTCATGATTATATGTTCAGGTTTTGACCTGTTTCATAATGGTTTTATGCCTATCTCTGGGCATTTTAGAGATGCACCATTTTCCAATGGTTCTATTATGTAGGCCTACAAGCCTAGTTTTCTAGATTGATAAGTGGTTTCCTGTTGTTTGGGAATTTGATAAATTCACATCATTTCATAGCTTAGTAGTTGTATCACAAATACCTTTTCTTGATTGGTGCACCTCACACTGCCCCATCATTTGTCCGTTTTCCCTTGGCTCGACTACCAGTTATAGAAAATAGCCTAATTCACCATTCTTAATTAATTAAATTACTCCTTTTGAAGGCACTAGTACCAGTAGTATCATAGGTATAATATGAGCTAGATCGAGGCTTATCCTAAAATTCACCTTTTATGGGTGGGGGTATACTTTAACACCCATTTCATTTAACTACTTTTGGTTATTTCCTTCCATACATTTGGGTTGATCCTTACTATTTATTTCTTGAATCTAGTGTGCCTAGCTATTGTATTTTTTATAACTCTTAATCTAGAGAGATATATAACCCTTCCCTACCCATATGTTGTGTTAAACATCATAAACCCCTTCTTAAATTGTCAAGTCATGTGTTTACTTCTCTGGTCAAAGTTCTCAATGGTCCAACAATTTATTATCTTTTTCGAGCATCTCCAGTCTTAGATTTTTTCTAGGGCCGATGATGGTAACTGAAACCATTACTCTTGGAAAATCTCATAAGATATTATAACACTAAGAAAATCCTACAAGATGGACACTAACAATCCTGGATAAAATATTGCAAGAGAAATTGTTGCTTCAATGCCAGCTACTTAAATAATCTTGAGACAACCTAATCTACAGTTTCCACATACCAATTTATTGAGAAGAAATTGAATCTCTTCTTTAGCACCTCTGGAGGGGTTTTCTTATGATATCTAATTCGTAGGATGATTTGGCAAAAACCTTTTTTGGGATTTTTAATTGATCTGTCAAACTATTGACTAGTAGAATTTCTCCTAAGGGATGCAGAACTAGGGTTCATAGATCAACTTGTATTATATGGTTTCAAACTCTTCTTGTCTCCTTCAAGGGGGTTTCTTGAGGTCTTCAAAATGACTTCCTTTTTCTAACCATATGGATTGTTTCTTTCAAACACATATGGTGACAAAATTTCCTGGTTTATTTAATTAATATGTTAGACCATTAACTGGTAGCATTTCTCCTAAGGGCTATACAACTAGCGTTCATAGATCAGCTTGTATTCAATGGTTTCAAACACTTATTGTCTCCTTCAAGGGATTTCTTAAGGTCTTCAAAAGCACTTCCTTTTTCTAACTAGATGGATTACTTCTTTCACACATGTATGAAAACATACTTTCCAAATCATATTGTAATAGATTTAGAACATGATATTATTAGTATTGACTACACCTTATTTGGAGACATCATTTGTATTGTAGGGGTTGGTACCTTCCTATTGGATGTGTTTAGTGATTTGAATACTACTCAAATTCTAATAAAGATTCATCCTCACTCTTACAAGCCTATGGATGCTTGTTTACAAAGGGAGACCCCTCTCGGCTCCTTTAATACAATTTCTACTCACAAGTATGAAAAATATATTAGATGACTATATGGATGATTCTCAAATTATTTCAATAGATTATCTTGATTGTGTGGATATTTTTCTTCCCAAAAACACTATTTTTCTTTACTGGGCATATTAATTATATGCAAGATGGATCTTTTATTTCCCCATGGTATCTTGGTTTCTCTTGGATGTACTTTTAATGGCATTTTTTGTGCCATTGACAAAAAGTGTGGTCCTTGGTGCTCCTCAAATTGACCAATGTTATTCATTAATTCCTTCTTTCAGACTTCAACCAAAAGAACCAATTACTAGGTTCTAGTTCCTTCTTTCAGACTTCAGTTAAAAGACCCAATTACTAGGTTGTGGAATGATGTTGGTATTGGTACTATATTGTTCACTAAAATAACCTTTATTGGTACTATATTGATCTAATGTTTGTATTCTTCACTAATCCAATTTATTTATTTCCTCTTTCCCCAAGTTAGATACATATGTTTCAAGTTTTATTGTGAGATTTCAATTATGAGATGAAGTAATAAGCATAAATATTCGTGAAAGCTAGGAAATTTATTGCATTTTGAAGAAAAAAATACGTTGCAATTGTGATCAAACAATTTTGTGACCCAAATTTATATAATTTTCCCAAGATATCATATGCACTATTTAAAACTAAAAATGTATAGAGAAACTAACTATGTTATTCTAAAAAGCACTATATTCATATATGGTACACACCCAAAATCATCAGTGGATTTTCTCTCATTCTTTAAAGTTTGGATGTGGCATGAGTTAGAAATGTAGTGAGGGCTTTGTCCTCATTACACTATTATGTTTTGGTAAACAAAAAATTATAACCAAATTTTTCTTGGGATGTTGTTTATGCAATGGTTCTTGAGGAATTTCATGAAACATAATGGTTGATTCAAAAAGGTTTTCATAATTATAAAGTATTATTCCATGTGGAGAAAGGACTTTTAACAATGGTGTTGGATGTTCCATTCATTTTGATTATAATGCGTTTGATATTACATTAAATATTCAACATAATTTTGTCAATTGTTACATCCATGGTTTTATGTGTAGCTAATATGACATTCTCTCTCCAAATTGTATCTTGGTGGAGTCGTCATTTGAATGTAGATTTATACTTTCTTCTCTATAGGAAGAAATAGATATAATCCAAATGATAATACAAAGCCCTTTCCATTTTTTCCAGTCATCTAAATGTATCTTATCAATTCCCCATTCCATCAAAGCCAACCAACAAAAAACATGAAAATTCTCTTGAAATGTATTCTCTAAAGTACCAAGCCACCTTGCATCCATTTACTTCATTGTCCTCTTTCTTGCAACTAGAGAATGTTAATTTTTCATAGGGCGACATTTTTCTTTACTTTGATAATTGCATTTCACCATTAATACTTTAAGTTCACCCCATATCACCAATACATTATTTAGATCTGCACCATTATACATCATCTTATGAAATTACATAGAAAGAAACAACATCATTATCATCATTAATGCAGTGGAAAATAAAAGAAATAGTAGAAGAAATCATGCACACACATAGAGACACTAGGATTGGTCCAAGACGAGGGAAAAAACCACTATGGGGAAAACCCTTGCAAATATTCTTCTTCTTAGATCATCATCAAATGATGCAGCAAAACACAGTACACTAATCCATAAATTTATATATGCAGTAAAACAATAATGATATCTATGAAACAAATCTAATCATGCTAGGAATCAGAACCCTCATACTGATGGTTATAATGTGTTGTCACGAACGAATGTCAATTGTTGTATATTATTGTCATTGTGTCGAACGTTTCTGAGCACTGCTATCATTATCAATGAGCCCAATACATATGTTTACAGTGGATACTAAAAAATCAGATCTATAGATCTACAAATATGTATAATAGCACAGAGAAATGCATATCTACTAGATCATTGAATTCAACTAAATCCAGGATGTCAAATATTAGATCTGAACTATGTTCACCCTCATCATGATTATCTGTGTGCGACCGAAACTCCTTGGTCGCTCTCTCGGTTGATGTATGCGAGTGACTGTAATTGCAAGGTCGCTCTCAATGTCTTTATGCATGTGATTGTGGCATAATATAGCTAAACCCAGAGTCATTCACTTATTGATGTTATGCAATCGACCGATATGTCTTCGTCGCTTTGAGGACCACTCTATGCAAGCAACTGAGGATCGATACCTCCATATGTGTCTCTGAAGCCATTGTCACTCCCATAAGCCTCAATGCCAATGAACAAGGGTTTATAGTTGCTCTCATAGGCTTATGTGGGAGTGACTAAGGACCAAAATGCCCTGTTTTGTGCCAACGATCGAGATCTAGAAGACCCTGACCTAGAGTGAACCTTTAACCTGTGATTTCAGACCCTTGAGCGAACTCCCTCGGTCAAACCTGTGCGAACCAAGAAAAAGGAGAACATATGATGTGTCCAAATGATCTTGAGGTCTCTTCTACTTATAGGATTTCCTGAAGGTTCACTTGGTGTTAAGGCTGACCCAAGCAGCTGCCCATGTCATTAGGGCCGACACATTCCATAATACATGTATGAATAAAATGATTCATAACTCAACTTCCACTTAACCAAATTGGGTGATATTTAGGTTGATTTTGGTCCTCTCAAAAATAAGAATCTAATGAAATCATTATCTGAGACATTTGATCTATCCAAGGTGGACTTTTACCATAGTTGCAAAAATTAACACTCCCTCTCAACTTGGGAGAATTCCACCTACTAATATATCTCCATCGAATGATATGTCATTCTAGAATCTTCGAGTGTCATCATGTATCATCACAGATCATTTATATCATGCAGTCATCATGCCATATCCATATCAAGTGTCTCATCATCAAAAATCATCATTGTACATCTCGATCTATCCTTTTCTTATTCTTGTTTATATCTTGATTGTTCATGCTCGTATATTGAACAATCTTAGATCTAGAAGAAGATGAATTTGTTATCAGAGGGGAACTGAAGATAGGACCCTTTATCCAATTAGGCTACTATTTGGAATCTCTGTCGGTAGGATACTACCCGAAGTATCATCATCAATCATCATCGGAGAGCATATCATCAAGGAGAACATCTCAACCTGGAACCACATCGGGCAGCAATAACTTCCACCCATATCGAGCAATAGGATAACTCATCACACAGGGCAGTACACCCTCCACCTTGGAATTTCATCGAGGAGCTTACCCTCAACCCAGAATCATATCGGTTATCTCAAACCATCCTATTTCCTCTTGATCTTCCCATCGATGACCAAAAATAGTCATGTGGTAGAACACCTACATAATAATCGACTTGGGTTGTAGACCCCTAGTACACTCTTAACTCAATGGCCAAAATGAGGAGTGATATTCCCATCAAGTTGGCTTGCCTAAGGTTATGATGCCAATTGGGGTATAATCTACAGAGACCAAGAGGGGAGCAACATTCTTTGGACCTATAAAGATAGTGGAGAAATATTCTTCTACCTTAGGTAATATATAGGGTAACACCCTATTGTGCAAAGTTCCCTCAACCCCGGAGCCCTGTATCTCCATTCCTCACCCTCGGAGCTTAAGCAGGGTAGGAAGAGTTTTCTCAGTGTCCTCGATCAGTGCTACTCTCATCATCAATTTGTCTCAATAGCCGTTGTTTCTTGTTCATACAGAACATCAAATCAAATATCATGTCAGAACATATATAATCATATGAATCACAAACAAATACCATAATCATCCTCCCTCTTAAGGAGGTGCCAACCACAAGCCTAAGCTTGTTTCAAACAACTGAATTGTCTCAATATATGAGATTATATCAATCCCAACTACAAATATGGGAATTACTACCAATAAAATCATCACAATGTATCCATGTCATATCCAAATCATGCTCAAACAGCTCTCTAAGGAGCTTTTGTATCCTGCCTCACTGCTAACCATGCTAGAAACATCATGATCAACCTAATTCATGCTATGGAACTGTCATCCAAGATATCATGGCAGATCACATAATATAGCAACATCCAAATATGTTTATCAACAATTATCTCAAATATCAGCAATACACATATGTAGATACATATCATAGTAGAAATATCTCACTCTCAAAATAGAATACCTCATGCAAATATTTCAAAGCATGCTCAGTGGAAATTCTATGTGAGTGAAGAAACTCAGTCATGAATTTATTCAGGTTCTATGTACATCATACATATACAGTTGGATTTTCAAAACTAAACATCAATGCTTCAATCGTCAGATGCCATGTCAATTTCAACAACATCTTGAACTTCAAATCCAAGGATTTGCAATTTTTGTTATTAAAAAACATTTTCCAATCAAATTTCTCTCCCAAATTCCATAAATAGATTCGTCATGCCATGATACATTATTTTAGGATTTATAATCCATGTCCCTTTGATTTAGATCATCATAGGCTAATCACCTATCACAAGTAGATAATCATGATATAAAACCAAAACCATAATCAATATCAAAGCCATGCCTTGGAACTCATCATCCTAACTTCATCAAATAACTGTCAAATCTAGACATATTTGGATTGCAGTTCTCTAAGCATAGTGCCTTGATAAGCCAACATAAACATAACTCAATGTTGTAGCATCAATCAACAAGGTCAACTCATCAAATTTTATAAGACAAATCATGACCATTATCAAAGTCATCATTATCATATTATTAATACTTTCAACCGGTAGACAGATAGATCTCATATCAATTCTAAATTAATTATGCGAACAAGTTATCATCAAACATATATTATCAATCCAAACTTTATCAATTCATTCTCATAATCATAATACAAGTCATTTCTATCACTAGGTGCAAATGCATACACCAAAGATGAGTCATGCAAGTTCCATTTTCATGTTGAATCACAACTATAATTATTTCAACCATTGTGCTAAGAATAAGGAGGCCAATCTCCAAATAATTCATCATGCCCACATAGTATCGATATCAACGAAAATCAATAATCATCAAATCAGATCACTAAACACCAGGTCACGTCAAAATTTCTATCATAGAGGGATCTATAGTCAAAACGCATCTCAATCATCAAAGTTAATGTCAAGCATCATCAAAAAACATTAGTAATCTATATCAATTAGTCAAATCATGCCAGTCTCTTGTAGCACAAACATAGTGACATATCCATATGCATGTCTCAGTCACCTTCATACATAAGTTCAGTCTACATGTTCATGTTATGGAAAATATTCCATATTTTCCTGCTACCAAATATTGCTGTTATCTGCAATACATATTTGGTACTAACATCTTCTAGGTGACCATCTTATTTCATGCACATTATTTCATTATATGATGAAAAAATTAACTCAACAACTTTAGAAATCATTTAACAATGGCATAATATGTCATGGACATCATGATTCAGAGTTCACACAACTTCAAAAAAGATTTAGATGATGATCAACAATAGTCAAACCCTTGGTCTCTCTCTTTAGGGTAGCATGAGAGCAATTTTAGTTGCCTGGACATTGTCTAGGCCTTAGCATGCGTGCATCTAGGGATGAGATCTCCTAGATCTCTGATTGCACATAGAGAAAAAACCCTAATTTCTATATGGGCTTCAGATCTGAGACCCTGTTGTAGATAAATACTGTCAGATGCACGTAAATCATACTTCAGCAAGATATAATACAAATAGTAGTAAGGGTAAGAATCTTGAGAAGAGATTCTCCCTCTAACTCATGATTTATATCATTCATATTCATTCATGTAAGCAACATGTCTTTACTTGATTCATGAGACAACAGGTCTGTTAGATCAGAAACATATGATTATTAGCATCATGACATCAATATTTCATCAAAGGCTTAGACTCAAAGCAAAATATAGATCTCAAGTATTATGAACATAATAGCACTTTCTATCAAGTCACTCCATCAAGTTAGGAAATTCATTTTAACCATATGTCATCAAGACATGACCACAGGTAGTAAGAGATATGAAATATAAATATTACACTTATACCTCTCACATCAAGGTTACCATGGTCTTCATGACCAATGAGATCAAATTAGGTCATTCAATAAATATTTATCAAAACAACAAGAGTGTCAATCACTCTTTCCATATGATTTCATCATGATTATCGGGAGCACTACTAGAAGACTTGTGTATTGGAGTCAATGAACTATCCTTTTATATGAAATCCATCATGACAAGTATCAAGAGTATCATTTTCTAGATCCAAGGTGTTAGCGTTCTTTACAGGATCAAGATATCCAACGAATAGATCATAGATATTAACCAAACATCAAGTGTATCAATGTATCAACATTAGATATCCTCATAGAATTGAATAAGATCAAAACTGTTCAACACCAGGTGCATATTTTCCTCATAGCAAACATAGATCCAAGTAACTTTCATATGCATGTATGAGCCAATAAAGAAAGATACATTCTCATCAAACCTTAGGGCTTACCGAGCTAATAGCTGAAACATACCATGCATACCTTGTGGTATTCAAATACCTGAGCACCTACTCATTATTCATAGGCCACTTGAAGCACTTTGTCATATTTGCATCAAGCACCCCTTTATCTATTTCCATATCTGTATCTCCAAGTGATCATCAACAAGGATCTACACTTCACATCAAATCAAGGAGGTTAGAAACATCCATATACTGAAATACATATGCAGGAAGTACAAGCAATAAACATAATCATCAAATCCATAAGTCTAACAAGTAAGAAGCATCATAAGTCAAGAAATACTTATCTTCAATGAGAGTTGATTCTCCCTCTTGAACCAATCTTCAAGAGCCATCAAAATCCATGGTCCATATACCAATGTTGTCTTCAAGTATACAACTAGGTCTGCTAAGGGTTATCCCATCTAAGGCTTCATCAAATCTCCCACAAGTGATTGAACATCTTCTTATTGATCATAATAGGTTCCATATCTCATATAGAATCCATTAGACCCTAATAATTAAGTTACCTAGGGTTTCCTTCAAACCCTAGAATTATTTTAGTTCTCCACCATCCTCTTCTTGATTCCATCAATGGTATCATTATCAAGGTGATCTTCATGGATTTTATTCAACCCAACTCTGATACCATGTTAATTTTTCATAGGAAGACATTGTTCTATACTTTGATAATTTCATTTCACCATTAATACTTTAAGTTCATGCTATAGGGCTTAATGCACGGGTGCTTGGTGATGTAGAAACCATCAAGGATCTTCCCGAGATCCTTGGCAGACTGTCAGATTAGTTGCAGCTGGCATAGAGATGCATGCATATCTATGTTAAACAAATGAGAATCAAAGCAAGAAGAAGGACTTATTACCTCAAGTATTTGTGTGGTGTTGCTAGAGAGCATAAAGTAGCAGAGTGGAAGACCCCTCAGCTAGCTCCAGATCAAAACCTGCACATAGATAAGACAAGGCATAATATCACAACATATAACTTTTAAAATCAATGCATTAAGATATAAAGATATCTAATTACATGTATCTAAGCCAGTCATAATAATGACATTACATAAATATGTAAACAAATTACACTACCAATGTCGCGGAGTGGACAATACAATTGCAGTTCTATATTAATGTAGAAAAGGGTGATTACAACCATCGGTTGTATCATCCTTCCCTTACTCCTCCAGCTCCTCTCTCTCTCTCCCTTCTTAACCTCTTACAATGCCTTAGTCAGAGACTAGTTTCGATAGTCAAATAGGCAATCCTTTCAAATGTTTTGACCTCTTTCACAATGGCCCTAGCCTCACATATATAGCATGAGAGGATAAGCCTTGTTGAATCCCTCATGGTTTCGTTTGGGAAAAAGAAGATATTTTTCCATGTTTTTGTGTTGTTTCCTATTTGTAGACTCTGTTAGGAATAGTAATTCCTCCAAACAGGTCGAACCTTGATGTTTCCCTTCTTTTGTGACTTGACATAGGAGTGAATCTCGGGATATTTCTCGGTCAACTTGTTCCTTTGGCCTATGGAAACTCATTTAGGTTGACTAACGCCCTTCCCTAGGTAACAAACAGAGTTACCCTAGGCACTAACACACCTTATGCATCACTATGAAGCTTTATAAATAAGGTTTCTAGTTCCGAGACAACGTTAGCTTGGCAAATGGGCCTGTGAACTTGGCCAGTCCTTCAGTCGTCCTACTCTTCTCCTCTGAGATGATGAGGAGGTCATTTTCCTGTTCAACATATACCCCCTAAAGCATGAGATCAGAGGCAGAGATGATGGCCCAAATACTTTATATATAACTGTCATTTTCTTTGGAAAAGAGAGAGACAGGATCAAAGCTTTGAGAATATGAGAAACCTGATACAACACATATATAAAACAACTAAAATAATGTCCTGAGTCGAGCATTCCCACACTCAGTAGCTATGTAATAGTGATTTATCAACAAAGAGATATGTCGATCGTGGCCGCCGATAAGCACAATGCGGAACCTATGTCATAATAAGATCATTATGATGAGCTATCTCCAAAAAACAATAAATGCAACTTGGGAGAGGAAACAAGGCTGATTGATGTAAGCCTCTACCCAAGGTCTTGATTTTCACTTCACCATAACACCATAGTTCAATACATATTACATGTGAATAAAGGCATTGAGACCGAACATGTACGAAATCATCTTATTACTAGTAAATAATGGAGACTGTCAACAGATGCGAGGATGGGCACCGATAATGGTGATGGTCTCCAAGATGCACAGTACAATCTAGCAAGTGTGAATAATGTTTTTGTCTTCTAACACTCGTAGAATCATTTAACCAGGAGCCAATAATGAAAACCCCTAGCCAAACACAAGCTAACCTACCACTGATGTCTCCAAGTTCTAAGGCACTGAAGTGTTTCTAGGTTTTCTTCCTAGATAGAGTGTTGAAGTCAATAGGAAGAGACCTGTCGAAAGGTAGGAAATAATGTGTCCTACATTAGTTGACACGAAACAGGACAAGAATGATTATTTTTTGAAGAATAGTTTGAGCATTGGGTCAAAACGACAAAGGGCATGATGGAATAATATGCTTGATGGTTTGATGGAGGAAATAGAAGATAAAGGTTTTCCCTTGAGCAATAGAAGGAATGACACAAAGGTTTTAACCATGCAACACTAGACTCATGAACACCAAAGAGTGTTCAGATATAGAGATGCAAGAACATCGGGGTATATAGGATAAATGCATAGGATGGTAAGGTTCATATTGAGAGGCCATCACAAGGAATGTTTTGTTCAGGGAGTGCCATGTTCAAGGGAGTGACTGCTACTAAAAAAATGTTTTCAAAATACTAACAAAAAGAAATTGTATTGTCCACTTTCCCCATCTGATTAATTTAGTGAATCTAGACGGGTAAATTCATTGGTCTTTTCATATTTTAAGAGTTTGAAAAGATTGTAAGGAGTGAATTTTTTCCTCAGCTTATTAGTTTAATGAGTCTAGATGGGTAAACTCGGTGGTCTTTTCATATTTCGAGAGTCTGGAAAGATCGTAAAGAGCAACTCCAGGGTGGTCCCTTGTCATAGTTTTTAACCGGGTACGACAAAGGTTTAATAGTATACCCAAAAAGGTTCCTTTTTTGTAAGATAATCTACTGAGTTTGGATAAAGAGATAAACCTATGCTCAATAGATGTTTGCCTCATCTTTTTACGAGTGCGAGGGGACAGACTAAACTCGATATTCGGTGTGAATTTTTAATGACTCACACGACGACAAACTCAATAGATATTCATCAAATTTTAATGAGTCAAATGAAGAAAAATCAAGGTATATTTTCCAATTTAATGAGCATGGAAAAGGAGGTAAAAGAACTTCTCATTCCTTCTTCGTAGCTTTAATGAGCCTGAAGAAGGGAAAAACTCAGGGATTTTTCAATTTAAGAGCAAGAAAGAGTCCCAAAAAAGAAAGTGCTCATACCATCGTCGTAGGAGTTTAACAAGGCCAATGATGAAAAATCAAGAATTTTTCAGTTCAAGAGCAAGAAGAGATCCCATAAAAGAAAATTCTCATTGAGAATTGAACATGGTCATTTATGTAATTCAGCCCTGAAAGTCCTTTCATCAAAACATGAGTAATTTCTCACAATATGTGGACATGGCGCGTGATAAATATCATAGGAAATGAACTAATTCTACTTTAATGACTTTAATTAAGACAAGCCATACCTCCAGAGTGACTTTAAGGGAGTTTTTGAGCCTCCATTTTCACCATTTGCATCATTTTAGTGTTGTGAGAGTGTTTTGGAGCTAAATAGGAGCAGATCTTCCACGGATGATTCTAGGCAATCCAGGCAACCATTCGACTTGCCTTCTGTCCCAGGTAGATGAAAAAACCTTTATCCTACATTATTTAACCTTTTTTTGCTACATTGCGAGTGGATTTTTAGAGATTGGGGAAGCCTTAGGTCATTAAATGCGACTAACACCCCCTTCTAGGTCTAGAGGGAGCGTTAAACGCCCTTCATGACCTAGAGGAGGGCATTAGTCCTCCTTGTTTTCCATAAAGGGGGGTGTTAATGCATGAGGATGCATTATGAAACCTAGAAAGTGATTTCCCAAGAATTGTTTCCCCATTTGCACTGATTTTGGGGTTGATTTGTGCATGTTTAGATCAATCATGACTAGTTTATGGAGATAACGAGCCCATGATCAACAGGAATTACTTATGCAAAATGATCAAACTTGTATGCTTTCATTATTCTGATGTGGTTTGATGAAATATGCACAGCTTTACCTGATGAAAGGTCAGGAGGAACTCTTAAGCTGGATCATTTAGCATTCAGATGAACACCAAGGGGTGTTCAGGATCGGAGACCATGAGCTTGTGATCGACCGAGATGACATCTATTTTTCGACTGGTTTGTTGTGCGGAGGAGGACAAGAAAACTTGATCGGTGGTAGGACCAATCCCCAATCCACTTTAGAGTTGGTCCGAGCTTATTGTATTCTTGAGAGTGGACTTATGAGCAATAGGGTCCCTATAGAGCGGATCATATCCAGGTCTATGAGGACTATATTATAGATGATTGTGTGCTTGGCGAGGTTTAAAAGTCCCCATGTTGCGACAAAGGCCCAACTATTTATTTCCATTGATTTTGTCAAGTTGCATATCTTCAAGTGGTGTGAGGCGATGCTTCGTCAGCTGAAGGCGGAGTTGAATGCATGTAAGACCCTGACCCAATAGAGTTTTGGGTATGGTACTCTCATTGTATCCTTTATACTTGAGAGGGTTCTAGTTATGTGACTATGGATGCATTTAGGTCCAATTGATCTGAAAGAGCCTAGGCAGCAATGATGGGCATCTCCCGATCCTCGCACTAGGTCATGATGATAGATGACTATGCCTATGAGGGCATGGACTTTACAAGTGATGCCAACTTGATCTTGCCACCTGGTACAAATTGGGCGCCTCAAGGTAAGAAGTTTTTTGAGAGTAATTAAAGTATTTTTAAGCTTTTGAATGTTTATGTAATGATTTTGTTGATTTTATAGGTGAACAAGTACTGACATGAAGCTTTTTTCTTGACAAAGATGTGGAACAGATGTGACCTATAGGCGAGCCTTGCCGAGAGAGGCGAGGTGGCCAATGACCTGAAGGTGGGGGTGATGCTCAGAGTCTTCGTGAGGTTTTTAGGAACCTTCGAAGGTCTGAGTATGGGTGTCCCCCCTTCCTATGAGGGATATTCCCGCTCACATGCAGCGACACACGGTTGGTGTTCCTGAGTGGTTTCTAGTTCGTCTTTGGATGATATCTAGAGTTGTATTGTCTTTTAATGAGTAGTAGGCTATGTTAGCAGGCTCATGGTATAGCGAGCGGGTGTTTATAGCGAGGCTTAGTGGCCATTTTCTCCTTAAAAACACCAAAGTTTTGGGAAATTTTTTGATGTAAAAGACTGGATTCGATGTATGTATATATATATATATACAGATATTTTGGTATTTTATGATGTAAATGTTTTTTAAGTGTTATTTGTAAATTTTTAACTGTGTAAATATTTACTTTCATACATGTATCTATAATAAGTGAGACAAATGTGAATCTAACACATAGTTTGCCAATGAATCAGGGACTGTATTAAATTCTCAAGGAATGTGTTCATATGTAATAAACTCAAATTGACGTTCCAAGAGTCGTACCCTTAAATAATTACGTAACAAGATTGGATTATGAATGTGATAATGATTTGTCAATTGCTCGGCGAAGGCAGAATGACATATCTCGAATGACGTAATTACGTATATAATGAATGACTGGAATCACTACGTTCTCTCGAAGAATTGATCAAAGAATTAGATAGGTAATTCCGTAATGATGCGCAAGCAGGCTCGACTAAAAGGAGAGGAATTCTATATGTCATTATGACAGATATTATATATGTCATTACGGCAGCAAATGAATTGGATTCAAGTTCAATAAAACCCCCGCCAAGCTAAAATGGCCAAATTAGTAGGGAGAATGTCCAAAACCTCCGCCAAGGGTGAGCCTGTCGTGTGAGGATAGGAGTGTTAACGCTAACCATAGAAAAAAAAACTTACTTAGAACGCATGCCAGTAGGAAGGACACGATTCCGAGGATTCCTCATCTAAGGACTACAAGTGACGTAAAGATGAATAAGGGCATTTTACTTATTACTTAGTTTCCAAAGAGTTATCCACGAAGCTTGCTCGCTCCAATTGCTGGAGTTAGTGGGGGGATGCCTTCACACTTTCAACCCAGAGATAGCTTTATCTCAGATTAGATCTCTTTATTACGATCCAATAGTTTGCGTACCATAAGCATTCTATAGTTTTTGTACCAAAGAGAGAACATGCACGCTGGAGATAATATAGTTTTACCCATACCGACATGCTTACTGCCCCGCTACCGCTTTAGATATTTTTTTGCTATCGCTTTTCCCTCCTTGGGTACTAGCAGGTTACAGCTACTCTCTCCTTATCCCATCTATTACTCCATCCTTACTCATATTATTACTTACCAACAACTAAACCTGTCATTCCTTTACTGGTGGGTGGGTGGCCCACAACGGGGCCCTAAACAAATAAAGGACGAGAGATATCAAATACAGAAGGCTTGTGGAAATCCAAGTGGTGGTGGGTCCGAAGTACGGGTACAAGGGGTGCTTGAACGGCCCGCCTCGGATATAATTACGTATATAACACAGAGGAAACATGTATTGGCGCTAATTGCCAAACTTACTTTTCGTAGTGTAAGACACACATTTCCTTAGACGTCTTCATTTAAATAAAAGCACAAGTGAATAAAAGAGTTTACAGGCCTTATGTGGGGGTAGAATATCAAGATAAAAAAGTGAGGATCGAAGAGGCGGTTACTTCGTTGTGTAGCGTGTTCAGGTCTAAAATAAGATTGATGTCCATCACCCGGAAGACACGCTTCGACCTTTCCCCCCTGACTGAATGCCTTCGATCAAACCTATCTTGCTGCTTGCCTTCTCCCTTCCTGCCTGATAGGATATATTACCCATAGTCCCCCGGGACGGGGCTTACCCTACAGAACCTTAGTTCCTACTTCGCATTGATGCTATGTTACATACGATGCACCTGTTGATGAGGATCATGCGACAGACACTGAGTTGCAGTCAGCTAGTGCCAGTAAGATAAGGTAAGGGAGGTAGCTGATGCTTGCCCGGATAGTGATTGATTGATAGCACACATCCGAGAGAGGGGTGGTCCAACGGACGAACGATTCACTTCCCACCGACACCTCCCAGTACACGTCACCCAGTAAGGAACAGTACGCGTAAAGAAGGTTGATACCGCCCAGGACACCGATTACAAGTATTTGAGGTGGTACCGACACACCAAACAGCATAGATTGATACAAGTTGATATGCACTCAATAGCGTTGATTGATACGGTCCCCATAGCACGAGGTAGTTGATCCCGATTCACATAGCACGAAGCCAGGACACTTTAAAAGAGGCATTTACACATAATATACGAGAGTAGCCTTAACACACGATAGTAGGTCTTTACACGATACAAAATTAGGGTTTCACAATTAGGTTAGCAAGGTTAGGGGCATTACTTATAGCCCGTGCCCTGGAATGAGGTTATCCTACGTGTGTTACCAGTTCGGCGTGCGCAGGAGCTGATTCTATTTGTGTTACCTGGGCTCATCCACCTACTGATCTCTTCTCTCTCTACCTCCAAGATCTTGGCACCTCACGAATAAGAATACCGTGGCCGCTGAGATCGACAAGAGCAGCACCGATTGAAGAAATTTACTTTATTTATTAGGAGGAAGAGTCTTCCCCACCATACAAGAGCCATCCCACCAAGAAGGATATAAAACACGTTGTATATACGTTGATTAACACTTCGAGTACAACTTGTAAAATATGTCTAATGAACACGCGCCTAGAAAGGGAATTGAACCTATCCCTACCTTTTAATAGAACGCTCGCTCGTACCTGTCAATTTGCTAGTTCAAGGGAATATAATCCTGCTAGGCGGCTATGAACAAAGTCACCAAAGAACTCTGCTGGGCTAGTGAGTGGGGGCAGTAGGAAGTAAGTAGAAGTAAGTATCTGTCTGCTTAATATTTGAAAAAGAAATGTGGATCTGTTCAAGAAAGGAACAAGGTCTGCCCAGGATCTTTCTGAACTAGATGGCTGAACAATGAGATATAGCTCTGGTTTGGCCCAGGCAACAAAGAAGGGGAGTTGGATAAGTTCCAAAACTGTATAATTCATGAAGTTCCACTACCGAGAGGGTAGGATAGGACATAAACGTGGTTCCAAAACGAAGAGCGATAGTGCCTTATGAGGTTTCACAACCACATAGGGGTTGACACTATAAGGTAACTATTAGGTATAGGGGTTGGCACTACTATCAGGTGAGGTGAGTTAGACTGGCCATAGTGTGAGTCAGTGGATAAGACCTAGCTGGGAAACCTAACCAGCAGACCTTGCCATAGCAGCCGGACCTACTACTACACAACCTATTAATTATGATATTGCCATGGAGACGTTCGTTTACCTTATTGCCATGGAGACATTTACCTTGTCATTTTTGATCCCAATTCCCATACAACAAGTAGAGGAGGCTTTACATATGTATGTACAGGCTTACTACAGAGGTTGTTACACAGAGCTATTACTAGAGCAGCTATTTGACTGACTGCATCCACTGAAAAAGAAATAAAGAGATAAAACTCCTTTTCTAAGAACTGAAGATGCACTAGCTCACGTATTGGAGGTGAGGCGGTCTAACACGAACAAAATAAGAAGAAATCCGGATCTAATTCCACTAGCTTTATTCCAACCTTTCTCCCTGAGCTCCAGCAAATAAGCAGGTTGTGTCCATCCCATCCATCCATGTCCGGTGTCAATGCTATATTTCTATGTAAATTCCATAAAAAAAAAATGAAATAAGAGCTATAGTCTCCTTCCTCTCCAAAATAAAAAAATATAAGGTCCGAAGGTCTTGCGCTTCCGAGGGCAAGGAATTTATTAGTAGTCTCCATTCTTTGAAAAGATAATATGAAAAACAAGAAACTTCGTATCATTTTGTTGAGCAATGAAACCTATTTTTATTGGGTTGGATGACCCATATAATTATTATCCTCCATCGGGGAACATAAAAGAAAAGAAACAACCAGTTGAATCCATCCATGTTTGTTGTTGTGCCCCCCCACCCAATAAGTCACTTAGTACCACCCCAGATTTCGAAACCTTCTCCTTCTATTCTCTAGGGTTCCGAACCAGGAGGGAGAGGTTGCAACAACATAGGAGAATACATTCACTGCTGGTAGGAAAGCCAAGAATAAATATACATTTGAACAGTTCTCTCTCAGGAATGATGTTACACGAGAGCTACGCATAGTTTCTCAGATCTCCAAAGCAGCTATTCAGGTTACCACATGCCCAGGGAGGAGTGTGAGGTTAGTCGGTGGGGAATAATAAAAAAAGAAATCTAAGAAGCTTTCCGAGTAGGGTAACCGCCTAGGCCATGGAGTGAAAGAGAATAAAGTTGTGTCCTTTTAAATAAGGAGAAGACCTAGCTAGTAGAACTCCCCTCCTTATGAAACCAGAATAAGACCGAGCTCAGGTGCCTCTCGATCAAAGGGAGAGGAAGAATGGAATGAAGAAAATCACGTATATAGAATAGTTCGATTTGCCGCACCCCACCTTTATTTACTGCCCGTGCACCTATAGATCCCTTGACTAAGATAGAACCAAGCTTCGCTGTTTTCCATCTCATTCACTCCATCTCAAGTATCCCCCCTCACTTCCATGCCATCCCCTTATTTTGATCGTTGGAGCGTGAACTTGCCTCCCTGCCTCTATCTCTAGACTGCTATCTCCACCGCCTTATCTCAACACCTTTGCTTGCTGAACCAGAAGCAAGGGCTGGATAGAACTCCCTCCCATTAAGGCTGGCTCTAGCTCGATCAGGCTGGCTCCGGGGGAGGGCGGGAAAGCTTATGGTTTCACGTGACTATGACTCGTAATGGACAGATTTAGAACCCCGAGGGAGAATACGGGACATATTCTTATACGTACGAGACCTACCCTTGCTACACCTAATGGTGGTATATCTTATATAAATAGATAGATATGGCCCTTTTAGGGAGCTTATATAAAGACCAACCACCTCAACGCCCTTCGGGACTTCTTAAACGAAACGAATACCACCTCAACGCCCTTCGCTTCGGGACTAATATACCGAACGAAGAACGAAACGACTCAACCAGATTCTCCCTTTCCTTCCTATAGATTATCCCAAGGCAAGGATAGATTACCGGAACAAGGTTGGCCGGATGATACTGGCTTCGGTCAATTCTTCCCAGAACTCCTTGCTTGTACTTCCCGGATGAGAACAACTAGCTTGGACAGATGAGAACGAACTACTTATTGGTTGGGTTAGCGAGCTATTGGTTCAAGAGCTAGGATCGTTTAGCAGCCCCAGTGATTAGAACTACTTGCTTGGGTTATCACTCCTTGCTGGAGGTGATAAAAGTGAATCAATCAATCAATCAATCTTATCTTCCAGGGTTGGTGATCCCAGCTTGAGGTGAGACAAATTCATCGTCCAGGTTCAGGAACGACTGTCCAGCCCGGCAACTCTAGCTACTTGCTTGAGGTGAGGCAGGTGAATCAATCGTTCGGTTGGTGATACCAGCCTTAAGACAGGATCCAACCCCAATATAAGTCCGGGGTAGGCTTATCAGCCCAACTCGTAAAGGATAGCTTATAACCCAAGATAAGGAAGCCAATTCTACGAGATAAGTTTGATGGAGGAAGCTTTCATTGAGTCAAATTGTGGAAAAAGGGGCGATCCCTTACCTATCTCGTAGTGAATCCACCAGTAGAGCAAATAGCAGCACGCATAAATCATCAGTTGAAGGGAGTAATAGTGGTTGGTTGGCGTAATTACGTATATAACGAATGAATGCATAATGACATATATAATAGCAACATGATCTGCTAAAGCGTCATTACTGCTATAATGAATGACGTAATTACATATATAATGAGATTCATCGGAATTGGTAACAAAAGGCCCGTAGGGACTCGGCCGAGGTTACGAGGTCGAGGAACCGATCTCTCTTCATCTCAGGTAAGATTTCATCATCCGTATGCATTTCTTCCAGTCATGAATGATATATATTATATATGTCATTATGGTCTTTTGATAGCTCGATCGACAATGTTGCTATTATATATGTAATTACGCTTTTCTTTCTTTTGGGGGCTATATTGCTAAAGGCTTAACATACATCTGAGGACATCTCAGCAGTTTTGGTGAAGGCTATCACTTAGTTTAGGTTCTATGGCGATCGTAATACTTAGTTCATACTCTTACTACGTTAGGGCTCACGTTACAATTACCTTCCGTCTAGACCCTCCTCTTAGAGCAGGTATAAGACCTGGCCCAGAACCTATAAGTAAGGGTGGAACCTATAAGGGGCGAACCTAACCTCCATTAGTAGCAACGTAAATAGCCAAGCCATAAAAAAAGCTTACTTGTTTCTTTCTTATGATCTCATTGAAAGAGAGGTGGGCAATGAATGACTGTCCCACGCTGGACGCTGGAATGACTGGCCTATAGACGCTAGACGCTGGATGAACCTTCTTACAAAATGACCATTAACTCATGTTCCCTGCAAAAGAGTTTCCCTGCTAAATAGTAGAAAGCGTCCTTAACTCCTTGCACTAGGAAGCGCAAGCCCCTCCGGGTCATTTATTTTCCCAGCTTATAAGGACCAACTATAACAACCAACACTTGGACTTGAACCGCTGGCACAACACAGGCTAAATATCTTCCTAGCTTTCTAGATCCTCTTTATGTGTGACCCACCATCAGGAGGGTGTGGACCTCAGGGTCACATCCAGTGCAGGTACCAACTGCTCCTCTAGAATCATCAGACTCATCTCCTATATAAAATATTCCACATCCTTGTGCCATCGAAGATTGGGGGATCCCTTAGCTCAGTTCCAATCCAGCGCACCGATCTGACAAATCCCAAGATGACACTAGATTGGAGATGTCCCAAGATGACGCTTTAGTGAGAAGTGAAATTATAGACATATACTCAGCAATATTTTTGGTGGAAGTATGAAGAAAAACTCCCCCAGAACAAAGCAGTTCTGACTCAGGTGTGTAAATGACCCAAGAAATTGATGCAATGTGTCGTGTGTGATGACTGACACCATCCGCATATCTTATGAATGCTAAGGGTAATGAAGACATCTGCACAACGAGAAAGATGTATGAGACAACTACTTCAAAAAAAACCAAAAAATATCTAGTGACATAAAAAAGAAGCAAAACTTATAAATACATAAAATTACAAAGCACATGCCTAGTGCAATACTCGGCATAATACTTTTTCAGATATATCCCATTTCGGGGCTTAGCGAGTGGGATGCCATCCCAATCCTGAAGTCCATATGCCCCTTTTGAGAGGGCCTTCATGACACATATGGGCAGAGCCATAATGGTTTAAGTGTTCTTGCCCCCAAGAGGTCATGTTTTTTATCATAGAGTGAAACAAGATCTCCCTCTTGGTAAGAACGACGTTTGACCTTTTTGTTGTACTGGGCTTTGACCTGACACTTGTGGGCTTCGAGTTCCAATTCGACATCTCAATGGGTTTCATCCAGTTGATTGAGGTATAGCAGGTACTCTTCTTCGGCAGTGGTGTCGGGCAAGATTTCAACAACGATTTGTAAGGAAGGAATCTGACACTTGATAGGTAAAACTGCTTCAAGGCAATAAGCTAGTTGAAAATGTGTAAAGCCTGTAGCTGTTTTTATTGAAGTTCAGTATGCCCACATCAAAGGATATATGTTAGGTCCCTATACTACTAGTTTAACCCCTTATTTTTATTAGTTCAACCCCCTTATTATATTGTTGTGCCCATGTAGTCCCCATATTGTTATTTTGCTACCCCATAGAAGCCCACTATTGTTATTGTTGTGCCCTTAAATTATTATTTTTATGTTAGCTTTGATTATATTATGACCCCTTAAACTCCTATATATAGAAAGGAGGTCTTGTCATTTGTATCATCCAAGAATTGTTCATTTGTGTAATGTAAAGGAGGTTGCCCCCTCGAAGAGGCTTATTTCTAAGGCATTGATCTATCTTTTCTATCTTTTTGTGAGTTGGTTTCACAACAATATAACATTCCATGCCCATGGGTTTTGTGATTCTCTACTAACCTATGGATCACAGTGTTTAAGACGCCATTACTGGCTTCTACTTGGCCATTAGCTTGGGGGTAGTAAGAGGACGATTGGTCCTAGCAAAAACCAAGCAACGATGTTAAGACAGACATCATGTGATTCTAAAAATGAAACCCATGGTCTGTAATGATCGTGTGGGGCACACCGAAGTGACAGATAACCTAATTAAATAGGAATAGTGCTACAGTTTTTGCATTGGCCTGGAGTGGGAAGGGCTTTGGCCCATTACGTGAAATAGTCCACCGCTACAATAATGTAGTTGTGTCCGGTAGAGGAAGTGGGGTTGCATGTGATGAAGTCGAAACCCCATTTTGAAAAAGGGCTGATGGAGATGACCGAGTGTAGTAGGGCTAGAGGAGTGCGCATTTTCTTTGTAAACACTTGACAAGGGTGGCACTGCCAGATAGCCTTGATAAAATATTTGAACAAGGTTGGCCAGTAGCCTACGTGTAAAATTTTATGAGTAGTAGACATGCCAGAAAGATGACTGCCACATGCCCCAGCATTGCATTCATTTAAAACGTGGTTGCCTCTTCATGAGTGACGCAACATCGAAGAACTGTATCAGTGCAACAATGATATAAAGTAACTTTTAGCACTAAATAGGGTCGCGCTTGTTGGCCGATGCGACAACGGTCAGCTGACAATAGTTTAGGGTGGAAACATTGCACTTGTAGGTAGAAAAGAATGTCACCATACCAAGGGTCAGTAGATTCGATCAGATAGACAACATCATCTGAGAGAGGATCATGGGCTATCTCTTTGGGATCGACAATGGTAAGATCCAAAAAAAGTTCGGCGAAGACTAAGGATTTTGTTTCCTTGGCAGTGGTGAAAACCAAATCAAATTGTTGGAGAATAACTATCCATTTGGAATATTTTCCTCCAATGACTTGACGAGAAAAAGTGTGCCTCATGGGATTCTCCAAAGCGATAATGGTAGTCTGTTGCAGCAGTATATAGTGTTGGAATCGATTGAAAGCAAAGACAACTGCCAAGGACATATTTTGCACATGTGAATATCTGAGTTTGGGCCCAGCCAAGCCTTTCAATAGATAATAGATCACATGCTCACTCAGATCATCATTTGTTTGGACCAACACCATTCCAAGAGAGGATGGTGAGGCTGTGAGGTAGAGGAGAAAGTTGCACCCATAGTTGGTAGTACTAAGAAGTGGGACTGATATAAGTGCCTTTTTCAAGGCATCAAATGATAGTTCGGCTTGATCATCCCACAAGTATGGTACTACCTTCTTGAGTAGGCGCATAAAGCCTTCTGTCAACTCGGGATAATCTACAATGAACCGTTGCAAGAAGTTTGCTTTCCCTTGCAAAAGTTGGAGCTGCAAAATGGATTGCGGTTTGCGAAATTGAGTAATTGCATTTACCTTATCGAGATCAACCCTAATCTCATACTTAGAGACAATGAAACCAAGTAGGCATCTAGAATCGACAAATAACATGAATTTATGCAGATTCAGACATATGTTGTAGAACTTGCACCTAACAAAAATTGCTCGTAAATGATCTAGGTGCTGAGCTCGCTTCTTGGAACGGGCTGGGAGGTCATCCAAGTAAGCCTGAACGATATGTTTGATATCATGGAATGCGTAGTCCATGTCCCATTGAAATGTTTTTGTAGCATTCTTTAAATCAAATCAGAGTTTTTGATACACAAAGATTCCCCAAGAGAAAATGAAGGCAGTTTTTTGCTGGTTTGTCGGTTTTATGGTGATTTGGTTATAACCGGAGAAACCATCCATGAATTAGAAGGATTCACAAATGGCGCAGTCATTCATTATTTGGTTGATGAATGGTGTCAGATAATTATCGTTTGGACACGCAGCATTCAAGTCTCGATAGTCGACACAAATGCGGATGGTAGCCTGTTTCGTATCGATAGGAACCATATTGGAAAACCATTCCATTAAGGGAACGGGGTAGAGGAAACCAGCACGTAACATTTTTTCCACGTTAGTCTTGATGGATGTAGTTTTATGGGGGTGGACTGGTCGAAGCCTTTCGCAGACAGGCTTGGCATTGTCATATACCTTGATCTCATGCTAGATAATAGATGGATATATGATGGGCGTTTCCTTGTAAGACCAAGCAAATACATCGCAGAATTCCTTAAAATGGTAGGTGAAGCTTGCAATTTCCTCATGAGTGTAATCGAATCCAACCTAGATGTTTTCCATAATGGCTACCTTGATAGAAATATCAGTGAGAAATGTCTTTGAAAGATTGCCCATGTTCCCTTCCGAATCCAAAGTTTGGATAGTCGTATAAGGTGAGGGAACAATTTCAGGTGCATCATAAGACAGGATTTGAATGGGCATCATGTCTGAATCATACATCGAAGCACAATGGTGAGAGTCCTCCCAAGGTCACTCTTCTAAACACATGATATCTCGAATAGCTTCATCCGAGGATAAGAATTGATTGAGGAGATCATGAGAAGGAGAATTTATGGGAGCGAAGGTGGTACCATTGGTCGTGACTAAAGTGACCGAAGATTCAGATGCGTATTGAATGGCTTGGTAGGCCAATTCAGCTCATGACATCGGCATTTTTCTCCGTAAGAGTTAATGTTTGAAGGGTCCAAGAGGATCCAACGATCGGTCATTTCATGAGGAATAGATGAGACCATAGAGACTATTTGTGGAACTGCCCACAGCGAGAGAGGAAAGCAACCCATTAGGGAAGAACCCTTCAATAGAATGATACCGATACTGATGTAAGAGTCAAGTACACCACCCACTAAGGGTACAGAGCCACTAGGTAATGGGGAGTAATCTGGGGTGAAAAGGGATAGCTGGTCCACTGTGACTATCCTTCCATCTAATGGAAATAGGATGATGCCAAAAATAGTAGACACAATGGCAGTCATGGCGTAAGTCCAACTACGACCCAACAGTAGATTATTGTCGAGTTTTCGATCCATGACTTCGATATCCACTGTTACCATTTTCCCACTCAAAGTGATGGGTAGCTAGCTAGGTAACCTTTTGGGATGAAAGCATGGTCATTGAAAGCTTTAAGAGAATTCGATGGTGGGGATAGGATCAGAGAACCCAAAGCGAGCCAACACGAAGCCGACATTATGCAGGTTCAGGCACCTTCGTCAATGACAGTTCTGTGTAGGCCTCTCCCTTTCGAAAATATTTGCACCTAAAATGAAAGCTAGTGTGAAAGGGGAGGTTTACATTTGTCCATGTTGAAAATTTCAAGCATGGAATCCTGAGGGTCGACCCCACCAATTGCTGAAAGAAGAGCTTTCCTTTATGATGGACAAGTTTGCAATACTTCGAGCGCTGACATAGCTGACAGTGCTTGCGCCAAATATTCTACAATATTGTAGTTTTGGGTGGCACGTGTAGATGTATTATGCATTCTGTGACAAAGTTTCGCTTTTGGGGGCTGAATCACAAGATCAAAAACCGGCCTTTCGATATGAATATCGTTAGATGATGGTGGGTTTTGAATTGAGGAGGCTTGCTTAGCATTAATGACTAGAGCTCCATAAGTTTTGGCTCTTGTTTGAAGATCTACCATTTTAAACGTGTAAATGGTAGATGGTCCTTCACGAGATGAAGGATGATGCGAACCACCGTTTCCCCCTTGCGGGGGTTGGGGTTGGTTTCCAATAAGGTGTTGTTGCTGCTAAGCAGGGAAAGGGTTGTTTAGGACCACAGGGGTCCAGCTAGTGTCCTTTCGAGCAAGGAAATATATGCATTCATGGAGATGTGTACAAGAATGTGTCATATGGTCTTCCAAACAAATTTTGCAAGGGAATTTGGCGGGTTTGTCTTTTCCATTGTTAGGAGGCACAACAAATTTCTGCTTTGGGTTGTACTACTTGGTTGACTTCTCTTCAAAAGGAGCATCTTTTTCTTATTTTTCTTTTTCTTACCATTGGGTTTTTGTGTATGCTGCACAGAGTTTATCGTAGCGGTAGGAAGAGAAGTCCATTGTGTAGCGGGGTCAACTAACAATTGGGTGATGTGACCGCTAAGTTGTTTTACAGCAGCCCCAAAGGTAGCACTGATAATACCATTGGTGTGTGCACCGGGTTGTTGAGTAGCAGGAGCATTAGATTTTATAGGGGCATTGGAAATGATATCATATAATGTACCAGACTGTGAATAAATCAAATCTAAGTGTTGGGCATGACGAATGGATTGGTCTTCCGTGACTACACCACCTAAGGCAACATCTTTAGCGAGTTGAGGGAGAATATATTTTCAAAACCAATTTGCTAATTGATAGTCTACGAGGGGAGATTTGACTAGCCTCTGCCTACGTCTCCATTCATGGATGTGGGTGGCGGTGTCCTGACGTGAAGAAGTAAAGAGTTCCGTCACAGTTTCGTAGCGGATGGGTAGCTGAAAGTGCTTTAAGAATTCCATTGCTAAAGCGCCAAAGGTATTGACTGACGCACGTGGTAACTCAATGTACCACTTGGCTACATTGCGAGTAAGGGTGGAGGGAAAGAGTTGTAGCCGGATACTATCATCCACCATGGAGTTAGAAACGAACCATAAATGATAGGTGGTGATGGGTGTACCTAGATCCTCCCCTTGTTTCCCTTCGAACTTTAGGATTTTTATGAGAATTTTGTGTGGGATTGGAGGCCAAAGTAAGTTGTGATAAATGGGGTCATTGGTGAGTTTGTAGAAGTCAGGAATATCAAGCATTTCCAAAAAATACAAGGTGTTTGATGCCCCTGAATTAGACCAAGGTGATGATACATGAATTGAGGATCCTTGCGGTCCTCCCATCGTGTTGTTCCCAATATTATACATAGAATGCGTGGAATAGTAATTTCCTTGGGGTAAAGTCATGTATTGTGGTTGTCCATAGGGATTGTTAGACCATGGGATGTAAGTGCCCCCAGGTTAAGGGGTGCCCCCTTGACTCATTTGAGGTTGAGAGTGTGGTGCCCATATGGATTGAGCAGGACCTTGTTGAGGGATCTTGCTCACCACGTAATTAACTACAGGTCCTTGACTGACATAAGGAGGATTCATGTCAATCAATGACTGTCCGTGTTGTCCTGGCCGGTATGTGCATATTGCGAATAGTGCCCCCAAGCATCTGACTCTACGCATTGGAACTAAACAATGGATTCCAACCAAAGGGGTTTTTGAAGGGACCTGTGCTAACCGTGCTATATGTAGAGTTATAAGGAGCACTATATGTAGCAATTGTCAAAGGTCCGGGAGCTAACATAAAAGGGGCAGAAACCGGTATGTATTGGGTTCCACTCACATTGGGTGTCATGATAGGGTTTGAACCTGGGACAGGAGGGATAACAGGGTTTGCCATCAGAGGTGTGGTACTAACTGTCGATTGGGGAGATGGTGGTGGATGAAAAGTGTCCACAAAAGCCCACGACCCATTAGTCGTCGATGGGATGGTAGGTGTAGGTCCAACAGAAGACATAGGAGATACAAATGAAACTGGAATAAAGAGTGGTCCCAACAGATTCATGATCAGAGGATTGTATGGAGGAATGAAACCTTTAGTAAAGAAATTTTCTGGTAAGATTGAATCGTGGGATGTCCAAACTGATTCAGTGTTAGATATTGGAGACTGATTTCCCGAAGACGGGTAATCTGGTTCACTGGGGCTCGGCGGATCCTCCACAATGAGTGGGGGAAGACCTAAAAACCGTCTAGATTGATGACGAGGGCCGGATGTAGCCATGGTGACCGATAAATTTTATCAATAGATTTTATAGTGATATTTATTAAAGTCTCGGTGATAACAATTTGCCACCTAAAAAATAAGAAATACACTAATGAAATCAATAAACAAGCACAGGGTATGACCCTATCCGATAACCACCATTTTCTAGAGATGAAACCTAGTATCACAATGGATAAAAGAGAGAGTTGGCCAAATGTACAGTTACGATTACTCTTGAGCTTTGCCCAAACCTCAGATTAAGGGGCCAAGTAATCTCGTGAAGACGAGCACCCTCCTAAAAATCGAAGGCACAGTAGGTTCGTCTATGTTAGGTACCAGGGCAGCCTGCCCCAGTCACCAAGTGTTCATCTCTAAAAGTATCTCCACTATGGTTACATCAAACCACATACACTACTGTGGGGGACATAGTCACAGATAGTACGCTGTGTGGGTAGGATACCTGATTCCCCGACTTAGCTTCGATATCCTTGAAAGGATCCCCGATACACAGAATACCCAAAGGAGATGTAAGCCAAGGTGGGCTACCTTCATTTACAGTCTGATGTTGTCTCGTATTTAGCTCCAATTTTACTGGAGTGGTCCTAGGTATTATGAGTGAAGAAGGATTTCCCTCATTAATAACACTAGTTTCGGTGTATGATCTTGGGCAGTTAACTCACAACTACATAACCCAATATCCTAGCCTAAACTAATATGTGTTTACTCAAAAAGGAGTTGCTGATTGATTTTATTAGGTAAATTTTAAATGTACTTTGTTAAATTCTTCGGTGGGGGTGTTGACGTATGAAGTTATGTGGGACTTTGACTCAAATCATGCAAAAACAATGCTTTTAAATTTCACTTTTGATGAATAAGTTGCTTCTTCAAAGGAAGAGCCATTTATACATCAACATATATACCATGCATCCAGTTCAGTAAAACACAATCACAACCGATAGAACTACAATGCTCACTAGCAACTTTTGAAACCAAATAAATACAGATCTAACCAACTTCAGCAGAAAATAGTAAAGATTTTGTATTTTCTCTTTTATGAGAAAAAACTTTAAGAAGTAAATCTATTTTCTTAAAAAAAATTGTTCAGGAGATAGATATCAATCGAACATGCACAGCTACAGATCCCTGATCAGTCTATAAGCAGATATCCCAACCCATGAGGTCACAGAGCAGTCTGTTTATCAAGAAATGGTTGGTTAATGCACTGTAACAGAGGGTACAGAGAGTAAGTCGCTACACTAATGCACTGTGTGTGAGGCCACAATTATTTATAAAGCACTGTTTGCACTAGAAGACAACATTAGTGAGGAAAAACACTCAAAAAGAAGGTTGTGGGGATAAGATCTAGGGCTGAGCACTGAGAGAAGAGTGATGTATAGTCCTTAGTGGTCGGAAACGGGATCAAGAAGTACAGGAAGGCCCAGAAGAAAGAGAGATATAGGAAATTTATGGGAGAAAATCGGGAACTAAGTGTAGTCCCTAGCGAAGTTGCCAATTCTGCTATAGGGATTAATGCACGGGTGTTTTGTGATGTAGAATCCCTTAAGGATCTTCCTAGGATCCTTGGTAGACTGTCAGATTAGATGCAACTGGCATAGAGATGCATGCATATCTATGTTAAACAAATGAGAATCAAAGCAGGAAGACGGACATATTACC